>JAFIRS010001257.1:0-401456 GCA_018342105.1 Gonioctena quinquepunctata | reverse complement strand
AAAGTCAAATCTCAAGGTCAAACACACACACATTGCACACCTGCAACCATTCAAGGTCACACGTGACGTCATAGTGGTGGGGGGAGAGCCAGAACCGGCTTAAATCTCCTACTTGTTGCGTTTCTGAGTTATGCTTTTTTGAAGTTTACGGTATTACGATATATGGGGATATATGGGATTTAACAAAATTTTATGGAACCTTTCGACACATTCAATTCTATTATGGAATTTTTCGAAATCAATCCCCTTATACTATAAACAACATAAACCACACTCAACAACAATTTGGAACTCAACAGTATTGACTTAAAAAATCGAATTATAAATAACGGCTTCTAACATAAAAAGTCAATACAAAAGCAAAGTTTTAAATATAAAATAATATCAAGATGAAGATCTTGATTGAAGCCCGGAAAAATTCAGATCATCAACTTTCTCATGGAAAAGGACAGATGTTTCCTGGGAGCTGAGAGAATCAATCTTGGAAAATGCACGGCAGTCATCGAAGAGGTGACAACAATTAGAATAAGGGTGTTTGCAATGTGCCGTATAGTGTCCATTGGAAATGCTGCCGCTATGATTAGATATGGAAATTATAATATAACAAATCGAAATTGAAACTTATTAGTTATAAACAACATAATCAACAATACATAATGGAACTCTCAGAAAACAAACAATAACCAAAACCCAAATTCAAATAAAATTATTATTATTATTATTGATTGTTCTATTTGCGCAATCTAAAACATTTCTCAATAGTTTATGGCTAGGGTACTGTATTGTTTCTATTTGAAATTATATGCGTAATCCTGAACCTGGACTATTACGCTGCCGCATAGCGTCCAGAAATAGGAATGCTATTAAGTATCAACTGTGGATATCCTGATGCACCTGCAAATGAACGTTTTCTAGGCTACTACTGTACCTGCAAAAATGGAGTGGAATGCTGTTCCCATTTCCCATATTTGCAACGTACTTTGGTACCTAGGATATGCTCGTCATCAAGAAACAATAAAGTAACCTAGCCATGAACTATTAAACAATGTTTTAGATTGCACGAATAGACCAATAAATAACAATATTAATAATATTAGTTGAATTTAGGTTTTGTTTTTTGTTTGTTTTTTGAGAGTTCAATTATGTAAATTGTTGTTTATGTTGTTTATAACTAATTAGTTTCAATTCGATTTAGAGTTCATAATACAATACCCTATAGGATTTTCACTACATAAGGGTCCACTAAAGCACGACGCGTGAGCTATACAATAGCTCCATCAGGTTCATTTCGATTTGTTATATTATAATTTCCATAATAGTAATTGAGTTTTTATGTTAGAAGTCGTTATTTATAATTCGATTTTTTCTTAGTCTATACTGTTGAGTTCCAAATTTTTGTTGAGTGCGGTTTGTGTTGTTCATAGTATCAAATAATTGATTTCGAGAAGTTTTATAATAGAATTGAATGTGTCGAAAGGTTCCATATAATTTTGTTAAATCGATAGGTTACCCCATATATCATAACACCGTAAACTTCAAAAATGCATAACTTAGAAACGCAACATACAAAGTTGATCAAACTATCGTATATGATAGTCAACATTTTCAAAATATTGTAAGTGAAATATGGTCCAAATTACCAGAACAGTTTTCTAGATATTCAATAAAAACATTGAAAATGACCTGAAAAAAATGTAACACACCCTGTATAAAAGGTAATATTAAACAATTGAGTTCATCAGAATGTTACCCTATCTTTTATTCGATGGGCAGTAGCAATTAATTCCTTTTTATTGTAATCAAAAACGATCTGTCAATTGTCTTCAGTATAGGGGTATACTCGAAAATTATTATATATATATATATATATATATTTATATATATATATATGAATATATATATATATATTTATATATATATATATATATATATATATTTCAAACAGAGAGAGTCATCAAGAAACAGAACACGTTTTTCCGCCTACAATAGACTGAAACTATGATATCTTAACAAAATAGTGCTGGAAAAAGAAACCGGAAAAACTCCACCCTATTTTACCTAATCCTTGACAGGTTTCATCTATAGGTCTTGTCTACAGTATCGGAAACATTTTATCTGGGGTATAGACAGAAATCTACACGAGCAACAAGGAACGCAATGATATGATAATACCACATAAACAAGAGAGACGCACTGCTGTGCGCCCCTCCTGTCATCCCACTCGACGCATTAACTGACCACGTGGCAATGCGACACAGCGCACAGCTTGCCGAGCCGTGGTTGCGAAAACACAAGATCGTGACAATTATTACATGCCGCCTATTGACACAACCGCAGAGAAAGTACAATAGATGCAGCTATTGTTTGGCCCAGAATGGTGGTTTGTTCGAACATTTGATAAAATAATTCCGTACACAAAATATTTAATTTGGTTTATCTTTTCTTGTAAATATTCTTTTTCTCTCCATTCAAGAAATACTTGTTTTTCTGTTAGAAATAAGTTTTTTGTTTTTATTGTCTTACAGAAATGTCGTTTGCTTTTGTTTATGTATGATAATTTTCTTTTGTTTTCGCGGCCACCACGTCACCAAAGATATTTTGATCTACCTGTCGTCCGACAGATTGAATTGAATCAATGATTCAGTTTAATTTGTTCAAATTATCTGAAGTGAAATTATCACTTATAATACCACAAGAGCTTCAAAATTATCGGGTATTTCCCGATAGGTTCGTTCCAAACAAATTAAGGAGTCAAGTTTTTCAGGTTAAAAAATCACGAGCGCGAAGCGCGAGTGATTTTTCCTGAAAAACTTGACGACTTTATTTGTTTGCAGGGAACCTTGAGGGAAATGCCAGATAATTTTGAAGCTCGTGTGGTATTCGGGGATTCTTTTTCCGTCCCAATAAAAGTAGTAAATTGGTTCCAAACTGTTTTTGTTACCTTCTCCGTATTAATGGGAACATTTCCTTTGACTTTTTTATCGATGGTGGACAGAGAACAAACTCCAAATCGACTCATTTTCATGCAAAATCTCCAATTGTCACAATTGAATTCAACCTGTCAGTTTGAAGTGTGGTTAATTTGACTGGATCATGTTTTGTTTTTTATATATAGCAACTACCAGAGAAAATTTTCAAAAAATTATCAGTATAATACCATGTAGGTTGTACCACGTGACGTCGAATGGTGCAATTCTATTGGTCGATATTTGGGTCGGAAAAATAATCGTCAATAATTCTTCTTTATTGCACATTCTCCCGACTGCTGCTGGTATGATACTGACGTCCTGAGCTGACCGCCAGGACCGCCCTGATTTTCCTATCTCTGTGTCGTGACGTAAATATCCCTTCCTCGAGCGAGTCGAGGAGAAATTGTAATGCTCTCTCAACATAAAGCAAGCTATTCTTTACGCTGTCATGAAACCACCGTACCCAAGATAAATACTTTCCGATACTGTATTTGTTTTATTCCTCATCTTATCTCTTCTCGTTTTGCCGTCAATCTTTCTATGAAATCACCCCTGAGGGCTCTTAATTTTGGCCCGTTAACCGATTTTATCAGGCATAACTTTGAACTGGGTTATCCGATTTAGGTTATTCTTCTTTAATTGTATAGAGTTGGTCATATTTGGATTTGAAAAGGAATTATCCACCCTTAATGGTAGAAAAATGCGGGAAGATTGATTTTCCACGTGTGAACCGATTCTCTTGAAACTTGGCACACATATGTAGTTCTGATAACATACAACATAATGGTTACTTTAATTGTTAACTTTTAAGTAGTAAATAGATGTAGATATGGTATGTCCAGGGGTCTGGTATTTTGACAGTGCTTGTACTCTTCAAAAGACTCTTCAAAAGGCTTTAATTACAATATTTGATACTGGACACCGGTTGTATTCATGTACACAGAGAGACAGACGAACAGAGCCGTGTTCACACTAGCAGACTTCGTTTCGTAACTCTTCTGAGTCTTTGATTTATATGCCTGAATCAGGAAGGTGAATTCCACAGTAAATACAGAGTATAATTAACTGGTATAAACAAACTTGGTCATGCTAATGTCTTAAACTGTTTTATATATACATTTTATTGAATGAGGTTCTCGGTCTGGCAGCCTTACTCATATCCCAGGTTAGGACATCGTGGAACACACAAACCAGCAAATATCTCTGGTCATTTGACATTCGAATTCATTCAAAGACTGCTGTCTTTGCCTATCTTCCATTTTTCTTTATCGAAAATTAGTGATAGTCGAATATTCAAACCATCAGGAAATCAGGAATATTCATGTATTTCCGAGAGTCTTTCATGAAAACGCCATCGTTGACCCTTCAGAAATTAATCGCATGCTCTCCCGCTTTAATGGTTCGGAACTATTAGGTAGAAGGTTGTAATTTACCGGCAAGCGATTGTTTCGGAGAGCCCATTAAACTAAAATCGATATTGCATGAATTTATTATGGCTCGAATAGCGATTACCAGGCACTAAAGCTCCCATTAGGCTTTTGTGTGAGCATGTACTTTTGCATTCAAGCTATGAACTGGTGTGTTGGCATTTTGGAAGCACAGTTTTCATCTGGAGTGTTTTTATCAAACAGCTGAGCGTGCTTTATGTATCTCTAGTTATCCATGGTCAATCAACCATAAATTATTAGTCATTAATATCGACAGAGTTGATGTCTTTTCCAGAAACGCCAATATTATAATTGAAGACGCGAGTGTTTTTTGCATGAATGAAGGTGTTATACTTTTTTTTATTTTTTTTCCTTTTTGATAGAGAGTACATCTATATGTACCCTACTATCACATAGCACATCGAAAATCTCAAGAATTACCGGACATTCAAAATTAAATATGGATGAAAGTGTTATGATACACTACTTTGGATTTTGGGATAGAGTAGGAGGTGTTTTACACTTTCATCCATAATAATAATAATGGCATTTGTGAATTAAACTGGATAGATGGAGGTGTCATGTAGAGAACATAACCCCTTCATTCCGTGAAAAGTAGTGTATTATATCAGACGAAAATCAAAAAAACCTACAGGAGCAGCTCATGTTTGTCAAACAAGAATATCGCTATTACTATGAATCAATACTTATGAACTAACAGGATATGGATCTTTTAAACTTAGTTATGTCTTATTCAGTTATATGCAGGGTGTTATGTTATATTTCACAGGATGATTCTTCTGTTATTTATAAGGCGGAAAGTTCATAAAAGCATGGGTTCGCAAGGCCATCATTTTTTATATACAAGGTGTTGAAAATTTATTTTTATTTTGGTTTTTCGTAAATAATTTTTAAAATATTGTCGATATTTGGACGAAATTTGGTATGTGGGGAATTTTTAATATGAGAAAATCAAATTTGATCCTAATTTGGCCCTTAATTGTAGGGGTGCCGCCTACAGGTCTTTGTCTCTTTTGGGGAGTCACAACTTTGTCGTGCATGTATGTATCACATTTTCTAGAAAAAAAAATCGATTCCTCTTTCATTTCCACAGAAAGGTATGCAATTTCGAAAACTTTTTTTTTCATTCAACATAAAAACATTTCGAACGCTTATTTTTAAACAACAATAAACAACGGAACACTAGATATGAATCTAGATCAAAATCACAATAAATGTTCGAAATGTCCACCTCGTGCCTGTAAAACTCCTGGAGTATTTTGAATCGTTCTACAAGAGTGAATTATTCGAGTACTTAATTCTTCTTCATTTTGGATTGGTGTCTGGTGAATTAGGCATTCTAGATGTCCCCACAGGAAAAAATCCAAACTGTTAAGTTCTGGTGACCTAGGGGGTCATTGTTGAGCCCCTCCGCAACCTATCCAACGGTTCCCGAAAGTTTGATCTGAAAATTCTCGCGCTTGGATGCTAAAATAAGCAGGGGCACCGTCATGCATAAATAATAATAATAATATGTCTTTATTCATTATTTGCTCATTAACGTTAAATAGTAATTCACTCAGTAACATTACAATAATTATTAAAGGGTGGGGTTCAGCTATAAAGCTGCTTTTCAACCCTACCGGGAGAATATGCACATACACACAAACTAAATATAAACTACATTAACCTTCGAACGGCGTCCATACTAAGCTGGAGCAAGTATCATAGATGACTTCATGATACAAATAAAAACACATACACACAAACTTAATATAAACTACATGAACTTTCGAACAGCTTCCATACTAAGCTGTAGCAAGTTTCATAAATGACTTCATAATACAAATAAAAACAAAAACTTATAAAAATAGAAATAGAAAAATCGAAGTGCAGTCTTCTTCACAACAAAAGTTCAATATAAATTGAACTAGAAAATGGTAGATCACAGGGGAAAAACAACTACTTTCCTGGCAAATACCACGCAGAACGTTGAATGATATTCACCTGAAAATCCATGCATACCTGGACATGCATAAATGGACATTGAATGCAAATGTTTCTTTCTGATAGGCTCGATTAAGTTTAATTTATGTCGTGTTCGCCTAACAATCCGCATACCGGTTTCAGGCTTTTTGGCCCTCATCAGTACTTATAAGTATATGTATATCATGACCAAGTAGACTATCGAGCTGTTGTGTATTGTTATTGCTGCCTTGACAGAAACAAGGCTTTCAACCGTTTTTTGAAATTTTTCAGTGAAAGTTCCTTGATTTCTACCGGTACAGTATTGTAAAGTTTAGCCGCGTTATAGGAAAAACTTCGGGTAAAGGTCATCTTAGTATGTCTAGGGATTAGTAGCATATACTTGTTTCGTGAGGAATTTTTGAGAGATAGCGAAACTAGTTTCTCGCGTAGATACGGCGGGCTACCAGAATTCAAAATTTTGTGAGTTAGTATAAGCGAGTGCATTTTTCTCAAATTATTCAATTTCAGCCATCCCGAATCTTCAAACGATGCACTGATGTGATCATACTTACGGATACCGTAAGAAAATCCAATGCAGCTGTTTTGAATTTTTTGTAGTCGCAATGCCTCTCGTTGTAGGAGGGCAGGACCATAAATACTGTCACAGTAAGCCAATCTGGGGAAGATGAGGGACTCGCAGAGACTCGACTTCATGCCTCTCGTTAATATATCTCTACTAGGGTAGAGTTGTCTCAAAACATTGAACGATGTTTTACATAAATGGTTGACATGCTTAGTGTACCTTAAATCTGTGTCAAGCCAGAGACCCAAATTCTTAGCTTCATTCACGAAGGATATGACGTCATTGTTGATTCGAATGGAGAGAGAAAGACACACGTCATTTCTCTTTCTTTTGGGTCCAAAAAGCAAAATTTGTGATTTCTTTGGATCAAGATTCAAGTTGTGCGCACAAGACACATCGAACAGTGATTTTAGGTTATTATTGATGTCAGACTCGGTGAGTTCAGACTCATGGTAAGTGAAAGAGCTATAAAGTTGAGTGTCATCGGCATAATGATGTATGCTGCCCCACCTGCTGGATTCATAGAAGTCACAAATGTAAAGTCTAAAAAGTAGTGGTCCCAAGATAGAGCCTTGTGGGACGCCAAAAGGTTTCGCAAGGGAATTTGATTCCTTTCCATCTAGAAATACACTATGTGTCCGATTAGATGAATAACTGTTTAATAGCAAAATAACTGTATCTGAGAAGCCAAAGAACCGGAGTTTCTTTCATAAAACCAATGGGTCGAGTGTATCGAAGGTCTTGCTATAATCAAGAAGAATGAGACAGGGGAAGTTTCCTTCGTCCCAGGATTTGAGTATGTCATCTGTTATCAAGCTCAACGCTGTAGTCGTGCTATATTGTGCGCGGAAACCCGATTGGACATCCGTTATCAATTTTTTTCATCCGCGAATTCCGTCATCTGTTCTTTAATCAATCAATCAATCAATACTTTATTTTCCTGAGACTTTTTTACAAGCATGGAAATCGTCAAATACACAAGTTAAAATAAGAGTTAAAAAATCAAGTGATAAAATATGGAATATACATGTGAGAAAATATATATATATATATATATATATATATATATATATATATATATATTGAATGTAGGTACATAAAAAATAATTCAATAGTAGTGGTAGGAGATAATGATATGAAACAATTAAAAAAATATATATATAAATAGTATACACAGTAAAATAGTAAACAAGCAAACAATCATGATGTCAAGCAGCCAGATCAGTTTGAAAATATTCATCAAGTGAATAAAAGGCATTTTTGAAGAGAATGCTTTTAACGCTATTTTTGAAATTGATGGGATTAGACATTTCCTTAATGAATATTGGAAGTTTATTGAATATTTTTATAGACATAATATGAGGTCCATTCGATACAGATGTTAATTTGTGAACAGGTATCATCAGATTATAATTTTGTCTAAGAGTATAACCAGCGGCTATGCGGATAGTATCCCTTTGCTGAAACTTGTGGTAATGATTATTAATGTAAGTGACACAATTGAAAATATACATGGATATCACAGTTAGAATTTGTGATTCAGTGAATAACTGCTTATAAGAATCATCATATTT
This sequence comes from Gonioctena quinquepunctata, assembly GCA_018342105.1. Taxonomy (NCBI): domain Eukaryota; kingdom Metazoa; phylum Arthropoda; class Insecta; order Coleoptera; family Chrysomelidae; genus Gonioctena; species Gonioctena quinquepunctata. The sequence goes on along the minus strand of JAFIRS010001257.1, from coordinate 392,935 downwards.
TTTAAAACACATGGTTCTTAATATCTTTTTTGGAAATCAACAGATCATTCAATCTACTGCAATTACCGTAGCAGACTAAGCAATAATTTAGACTTGAGTGGACATAGGCATAGTAGTAGCTTAATGAAATATTAATGGGGACAAAATTTCTAAGATTCCAAATAACGAAACAATGTTTGGATAATTTATTAGAAAGAGAGTCAATATGATCATTCCAGGATAATTGGGAGTAGATGTTCAACCCTAAGAATTTGACTGATTGTTTCTGTACAATAGATTTAGTATTTGATGTAACCAATATACTACAATCCATTTCTCTAAGCGAGAAAACGATGGTATTTGTTTTGTTGCTGTTTAGTGCGAGGCCGTTTCTGGAGTAGTAATTGAGCATATTTGCAACTGCAGTACCTGCTTGGTCAGATAACCCTTCACATAAAGCAGAACTCAATATGAATGACGTGACATCAGCAAACTGTACAGTACAATGTTGTTGATTAATATTGGAGATGTCGTTAACGAATAAGAGAAGGAGAGTAGGACCCAGGACACTACCTTGGGGAACACCTGTTAAGATGTTACGATTTTCAGAATGATATATTCCCGATTTGAGCCTAACCTTAACAGATTGTGACCTGCCAGTCAGATAAGTCTCAATCCATTTGAGACTTTGGCCACGAACTCCAATGTCATAAATTTTTTCGAGGAGAAGTTGATGACTGATGGTGTCAAATGCACGTGACAAGTCAAAAAGAATACTGATAGTTTTTTCGCCATTTTCAAATTTGGATAGAACCTGATTTACCAGAGAAAGAGTAGCATCTTGGGTTGATAAACCAGCTTGGAATCCATATTGGCTCTTAGAGAGCAGGTTAAACTTTTTACAGGAGGATACAAGTCTGTTTAGATAGGATTTTCCGAAAATTTTTGAAAATGAAGACAGCAATGCAATACCTCTGTAGTTGGAGATTAAGTGCTTATCATTTTTCTTGTGAACAGGAACCACAATAGCGTGTTTGAGACACGAGGGAAATGAACCCTCAAGGAATGACAAATTAAGTAAGTATGTAAGTGGTTCGATGATCAGTTCAGCAACAGTCAACAAGACTCTACCAGGCAATTCATCTAAGCCGCTAGAGTTTTTAGACGATATAGATTTGATAATATCAAAAAGTTCAGTTTCGTCAAAAGGATGAAGAAAAAAAGAGTTTGTTTTTATATCATGATGATTTTCAACAGCAGGCTCAGTATCATTGATAAGAGATTTTACAGAGTCAACAAAAAAATCATTAAAGACTTGAGGAATTTCAGGGCCACCGTGAACCCGAGTTCCATCATCAATTTCAAAATAATTCGGTAAACAATTGCCCGCATTATTGGATGACGTATTCTGTTTAATTATATTCCAGGCAACTTTAGATTTGTTATCAGCTTCAAGGAATTTATTGCTGAAATACTCTTTTTTTGAATGGTCAATTTTTTTTCTATGATTCCTCAACAGGATTTTATATTGCTCATTAATGACTTCATCAGATTGAATTCTACGTAGAACAGGCGGAAACGCTTTGTCAAATAGATCGGGGAATAAGGAGTAGAATTTGGAAAATTTTGTGTCGAACTCAATGTTGTTTAGATATACAAAGTCCCAAGATTCACATGACAGTAAAGTTTTGAAATGATGAATGTTTAGGTCACTGAACGTTCGCTTGATAGTGTAATGGGGCTCATTAATAGTGCAAGATTTGATTGAAGGTTTAATAATTTGGAATGCATGGTCGGAAAAATCTGGTTTAATGACAACAGAGGGAATTTGGCAAGGGGTGGACGAGAAAATATTATCGACTGTAGACCTACTGTTCCCCTGTATTCTCGTGTAATCAAAAATACATTGATTAATCCAATGAAGCGACATTTCGAAGGCTTATGTCGGAAAATTCCTCCGGGTTATTACATCCAGATAGAGGGAGTATTCAAGCGTGTTTCCACAGTGAAGGAAAAGTGGAGGATGAAATGGCGTAATTAAAAATAAAGGTTATATTATGCGATAAGTGAGGTAATACCAGATGTAGCATTCTGAGAGAGATGTCATCACATTTCATTTAGTCTAAGCGGCACATCTTTCAGTAAAATAGGCAAATCTTTTTCAAGAAAATGACAATATCTCTTTCTGTTAAATCTTCCCGGAATAAAGAACGGACCTATGAAATAATCTCCAGGGATTCCTGCCCAGACGTTAAGAGAGAACTGTTCTTGGAAATGTGATTCCTGTATCGCTTGGAGGTTTTCCTCTGACCACAAATGATTGTTGTGAAAATTGCGTATAGCGTGGCGTGAGAAATTTGCTTCTTCGGTGAACAGGATTTGATTTTGAAATAAAGGATTTTGAATAAGGCATTGGAGAAATCAACGACAGAAGTTGATACGTAACGGAAAGTCACGAGGGAGTAGTGCCTGAACTCTTTGAATATGGTCGAGATATAACAAACTATCAATTAAAATTTTCCATACCAGAACATGAGAAATGTTTCACGTCAGCGCTATTTTTCTGGAACTTGTTTCCTACCAGATTAAGAACTGCTTTCACGGTTACTGGGGTTCTTACCGTTAGATATGCACCCGACAGATGACTAGCTTTCTCAAAACTTCATGTTTTCCTTAACCGAGCGTGAATTATTGAAAACATTTTTTAAATAGGAGTTGTGCGGTTCGGATAACACTTCTGATATAAACGTCTTGCCTCATATGCATTTCCGTGATCAAGTCCGTATATGTAAAGTGTATGTCAGCATACTCTGCATTGGCAAAGTTTACAATTTTTCAATAAATAATCACAATAATAATAAATAAAATTATTCCACTGGGATATTATTTTTGACATGATAGCACAATAAAAACATTGGAATAAACTTACTACTTGATACTTTCATTCTCAAAGAGTTCGCAAATCAATGAGAAGAACATTGGATGCATTGATTAATTTAAATCAAAATATCTCGTAAACGGCTGCTTGTAGCGACTTTTGAACAGCATACCTTTTTCACGTAAAAATTATAGAGGAATCGATTTTTCCCCTAGAAAATGTGATATATGTATATATGTATATATATTATATATATATATATATATATATATATATATATATATATTTATTATATATATATATATATATATATATATATATATATATATACAGTGTGACCCATTTTTAATGGAAACACCCCCCTAAAATTTGAAGTTATAAACAGATTTCGATAATTTGAAATGTTTATTTCAATTTTCAGGGCCTACTAAGCCATTTTTTTATTGAAAAAATCACTACGCCACTGGATTCAGAGTGCCTCTAAACAGATGTGACCAAAATTTCATGGAGAAATATTCATTAATAACAAAGTTATGACAACTCAAAAATTCGAAGACTCACAAAGCTAACAGTCACAAAAAACACCCTATATCAACATATATAGCCATGAGAATATTTTTTTTATGATTTCAACAATAAAGTGCCGCCAGATGAAAAGAAAAAACAAATAGCGTAAATTTGTTTAATGAAAATAACGGAATTACATTCAAGTTTTCACGCAAATTAACTAAAACTAAGACCTAATTGATTTTTCAATTTAAATCTTAGTTGCCATGGAAATGATATTACAGTTTCACACTTGTGAAAGAATGTACTATTGTCAACAATATTCACCTTACAATTCTTCGAATTATTTTGTGTCATGGCTGCAAGATTGAGCGTAAGAGAGAAAATTGAAATTGTATGCCTTTCGGGAGATGACGTTAGAAGTGCTAGAGAGGTTTGTAGAGTATTTAATGAGAGACATCCAAATCGTCCTCGTATTAGCTGCGGTACGGTGAATAAAATAAATAAAATATTCAATGAAACTGGTGCAGTATCAAAAATGATGTTGAAAAGTAATCCTGTACAAAGACGAAACAGGAATGACAGGAATGATCAAATCATTTTAGATTATTTCGGAAATAATCCTTTTGCCAGTATAAGGAATGCCACCTTAGATTTGAATATTCCACGAGAAACTATTCGGAGATGTCTCGAAGCGAAGAATATTAAACCTTTCAAGCCAAAATTTGTACATACACTGCAAGAAGGCGACGAAGCAAGACGTCTGGAATATTGTTTATGGGCCCAAGAGGAATATTTAAACAATATAAATTTCCTACAAAATATTGTATATACCGACGAAGCCACTTTCACTACATATGGAGTATTGTCATCACAGAATTGTCGCTATTGGGCAGCGAATAATCCTAACTGGGTAATAAACTGTAAAAGCCAGTATTCCCAAAAAATCAACGTCTGGTGTGGGATATTGGACGAACGAATTATTGGTCCTTTCTTTTTTGAGGAAAACATTGATGCGCAGAGGTTTCTAGAATTTTTGAACACAGAGTTTTGGGATGCTATTCACGAGCTGCCAATCAATGAACGATCAAATTTAATTGTCCAACGATTATTTTCCAAACCGATGGATAGGCCGTGGTAGTCCGTTCTCCAGATCTCCAGACCTCACAGTTTTGGACTTTTGTCTCTGGGGACTTCTCACACAAAAGGTTTACAAAAACCGCTCAAGAGATAGAAATGAACTTTGTGCAAGAATTCGACAGGTATGTGCAGATATTACCCCACAAGAACTAAGGAACGTAATCAGAAACATTCGTAAGCGCTACGACAAATGTATCGAAATACGTGGTGCATTAGTAGAGGCTACTAGAATATGAGTTTGAATTAATTGTTGCACTGAATCTAAACATTTCAATAATTAGTTTTCATAGTTACGTTAATTAAAATGTTTTCCTTCATTATTAGTTGAATTGTGTGAATGTAATTCCGTTATTTTCATTAAAAAAATTTACGCTATTTGTTTTTTTTTTCATCTGGCGCCACTTCATTGTTGAAATCATAAAAAAATATTCTCATGGCTATATCTGTTGATATAGGGTGTTTTTTGTGACTGTTAGCTGTGTGAGTTTTCGAATTTTTGAGTTGTCATAACTTTGTTATTAATGAATATTTTCCATGAAATTTTGGTCACACCTGTTTAGAGGCACTCTGAATCCAGTGGTGTAGTGATTTTTTCAATACAAAAATTGCTAATGAAAAATCTCGATTTTCGACTAAGAAAAAATATCGTAGTATGCCCTGAAAATTGCAATAAACATTTCAAATTTTGTCCCAAGGTAGACCTTTTAGTACTTGACATTTCAAAAAAAATTATTAAAATCTGTTTACAACTTCAAATTTTAGGGGGGTGTTTCCATTAAAAATGGGTCACACTGATATATATATATATATATATATATATATATATATATATATATATATATATATGCACGACAAAGTTGTGACTCCCCGAAGAGACACAGACCTGTAGGAAGCGCCCCCTACAATTGAGGGCCAAACTAAGATCAAATTTGAATTTCTCATATCAAAACAATCCCCAAATACCAATTTTCGTCCAAATATCGACATTATTTAAAAAATTATTTCCGAAAAACCAAAATAAAAATAAATTTTCAACACCTTGTATATCAAAAATGAAGGCCGTGCGGACCCATGCTTATAAATAACTGAGGAATCTTTCTGTGAAATATCGGACACTTATTATATAACACCCAGTATTAAACCTCTTTTCCAAGCATTAATTGTTTGAATTTTATAATTTTCTCTAGTAAATGAAGGTGTTATACAGTGCGTTCATAAACTGTGGACACGCTCCATTATCTTACGAGTTAATCATTTTCGGGGGTAAAGCTCGTACAGATCGATTTTGTACTTTAGTTTTCCACCTTTGAGAAAAATATATTTTCCACCTTACAAGATATGACATAATCGATATTCTTTTAAATTGGAAGGGTATATTTTTATATCAAAAATTGAAAGCTCATATTTTTCTGAGTTCAATCATACCACATACGTCATATGTATCATTTCAAGTTACAGTATACTGAGTATAAAAAAACCAGTGTTCATATTTCTTAAAGAAAAGTCATTATTCATTTTGCAATGAAAACCTGAGAATTACTCAGTAGTTAGTACGAGTATATTGCCAAACTTGAGTAGGCTATGAAAACATCTGAAAGCTCTTACCAACCAGATAATAAGTACTTAGTTACCATTGCATATGTCGGTATTAAATTGATTTGTTGTGTAGCATATCGATTTATAAGTCTTCAATAATACCTTTCTGAAAAAAAATCCTTTGAAATAATTTGTTTGTAATTATGATGGTGCTGTCAGAAAAACAGCGAATAGAAGTTTTAATGATCTTAGGTTACGGCGACTGTTAAAGATGTATGGCAGAAGTATGCGATAAAAAACCTCGCACCGCATCAATGGGAAATTGACTTTCAGTGAATTTCCTCGAATTTGTTATATATTGCAGAACTCATGATGCTGATCAACTGTCTCCATTGCACCACCGCTCTAAATTCAACAGTTTAGATTATATAACTTTTCCAAAATTTCAAATGGCCATTGTGAAGAGACTGTTTCGAATATATAAACCGAATCGAGTATGCATAGATTGTTCATACGGCCGATTTGAATACACTTTAGAGAACAATGATTCCTGCATGTACAGACGATATATACGGTCCAACGATGGCAAGTTTTTCAGGGATTCCCAAAAAATTGAGCGGTGGAATTTCATTCATATTCAGATATTTTGTAGGATATTAATATCAAATGCGATTGATGATATTAGCATCACCTGAATTGAACTGACATATCTCTCATGTATTTCTCATGAAACTGCACCAGTCCTGCTTATTGATATATCCAAATGCCTGAAATTCCGGAAAAGTCGGTTACAAACTCGATCGTTCACGGTGAAAGTTCACTCTGCAGATACATAAAATATACAGTATCCTTTACTGATAATTTCCTCGAAGTAGTTCTGTTTGATATTGATTTTAGTGGAAAAATTCAGTCAGTTATCGGTCACATTTTGACTCCTCCGCACTATGTTTCCGATTCTCCCAACATTAAAAAATGTTCAGGAGGTTGACACATATTCCGATATATTGTAGGAAATTAGCATTATGCGATTATTGCACACAGGAAATTAATGTCTCTACTAAGGACATATCTCCAGTTTTTCTAATTATCTAGAAACTCCACTTTTAGGCAATGGAATGTATATTTTAGGTTAAGTATCAATGAGCCGAACTGATGTCAAATGCTCATTTGTCCATTCACTTGTCCCAAGAAAATATAAGGAACATATGACCACATACCGTCGTAACCAGGCCACTGGTTTACGAAAATAAACCTTGATTAGGGTACCAAGTTTTGAAAAAATCCGTCAGGAATTTTGGAGAAGAAAACAAATTATTCCCTAAATTTTTTCGTACTTTCGACACCCTGTATCTCAGAGGCGATGCATTTTAGGACATACCTTGATAGCAACTTTTCACCTCGAAATGAGGTGAGGAATCTGAAGTCGGTCTTATTCTGACTCACCCTGTATAAGGAATACTTAGGCACAAAAGACACAAAATCAATTAGATTAGAAAAATCAGATTTGACAGATATTTGGCACCTAGACATAGCCCAAGTAGCATAGCCGAAGGTCATAATTCGGTTGTACAGACGTCTTCTAGACCTTTCGCAAAAGTCCATGACTTATGTCTTGTAATATGCTGAGACGTCGCTATGTATGCCAATACGACAAAGAGGCACACTTTTGCGACGTCACATCGATGTTATAAAGTAGTGGTAATGACTTGCCAATATAGACTTATATAAGCCAGTCGCAAAAGGGTCGGTCTGTGGTCTTAGTTTAGTCATTATATCATTTTGCATGGAAGTCATAATCTTTCTAATATAGTATTACGATATGTATACCATATCGAAAGATTTTATATAATATCAATATAATATATAAGTTAGCCTACCTTTACTTGTTAATGATATTCTGTGACCATGATAGTTATCGAGATGAAGATGATTTGCATTTATGTGTCCTCAAGAATTGTTCTGAAACTCTAGTGACCAAGCAAATCAATTTTTACGATCAAAATCCAATTCTACTCACTTAAAATTCATGCGCATCGAAAATGAAGAGAGATAAATATTTATTTTCATTTCAGAAAAAATATATTTCATAAATTTTTCCCATTATTCGTTGAAATATGTAGACCATATTACGAAAGATACTTGATTAGCACATCTCCAATGATTTTTGAATTGATATAACACCCAGGGTCCCATATTTTTTATGTTAAATATTTTTGTACCAGGATGATGTTATCAATCAATCGAAAAACATGGATGCCGTCCTTCTAGTGTCGAAAAGTTGTGATTACTCTGGTATGTACTATCATAGAATAGTTCACGAGTGCCTCAAAGAAATCGCAATATCTTACATAAAAAAGTTGTAATGTAGTCGCTATGACCACAAGTAGCAAGTTTTGTTGTACTTACGTCGTAACGCTATCAAAACAGAAGAATATATACACTGAGTGCATAAGCATACCGCTAGTTCCGCCTGATGGAAAACGCTAAAAATAACTGACATGTACAATAGAGGTTATGTTGATGTTGAATATTTGAATATTTTTTATTTATCACTCGAAGTGCACATACATATTATTTATGTCTTTCCTTGTTGTGAAAACAATTGAAGGAACTGGATGAACTTCATTTTTTTGCAGTGTTCCGATAGACTGATCAATTATTTCAGATGTTAATTTTGGGGTAGGCCCTCATCCTTCCTCTTTATATTTTTCTATACGCTCCAGTTCTCTTGTAAGGCAGATTGGATTTTTGTTTTGGCATTTTAATCATTCATACGGAACTGAATATTCTAAATACATAACACAATATACCTATCCAACAAAAATAACATAACCAACAAAAATAATCTAACCATAGAAACATAATGTAATCATTACGACCAAAGTTCACCAGTTGCTAAAACTACATTACATGGATACAATATGTAGTCGTAAAAACGTTTCAAAAATCTATTCATTAGAACCACATATGTTCATAGTCATAATAACCTCACAGCAACTGCTCTTAAGTTCTACTTAACGACACGTACAATTTATTTACTAACAAACCACAGTACAACTTCATTTCGAGAATTCTTTATTGTACTCTCGTTATATCTACTACACGACGTCATAGCAACGCCTGAAGGTTATAAAACGCACATTAACTTTTTGGTTCTGAAACATACAAATACCTGGTCTTTAAGACGGTATAAGAAGTCATTATGTTAATTTTATGACTCTGTGCTACTTGGGAGTATAGGATTGATTCAAACAACCTTACATTGCTGGATAGAGAAATTCCTTCCAAATGAACTATCACAAGCACCCTCGTTTCAGGATTTTACTCATAAATTACATAGGAAATGAATTCATCCTTTACTAATGAACCTCACTGCACATTATCATCATACATTTTATGGGCGTTCATAGAATATTTCCTGAATGATATCAATTTCATATCCATAAATGGATAATCTGATAGATATCCATTTCGAATACAGGAATATGCAGATCGGGAATGGACATGGGATTATGTTACCTGGGACATGCCATATTTTCGTTTAAAATACTCTTTGTTTTGCAAAAAATAGCTAGTGTGACATAATAAGGGTAGCAACATATTTTTTTCTTTGGTCAAGTAAAAAATCAAATTCAGTAATAAAAATTTCTTAGATCTCTAACATAACATAACAAAAATCAGTATTTCATGATTTATTTTCAATTTCGAGAAAATTATCTGTATCGATTAGGATGTTTAGTACGGGTATATCTACTTATCGAAAAAAAAAAAACACAACGCTGATGAATCAATTGAACAAGTGTTGAACCTTTGAAATCAAATCGATTTGATGTTAATTACTAGTTTTTTTCCCAATATTCTCTGAGTATAGACAGTGACGGCCTTGTGTGGAACTGCAGGGTTGAAAACGACTTCTCCGTTAACTTTGTAATCTTCGTATCTCAGAGTGTAGTGTTTTTCGAAGCCTAGTTTTTTCGCGGCACAAGCTGTATAATGGCTGGTACAGTCGACTGTTATGAATCCGCAACCCATTTGTTTAGCCAGGTCCCTGGAATAAAAAAATAATAATTGAATTATTATTCCACTGAAATTACAGTTTTTATTCAATACGAGGGAGTATTACTTATCCATTTCGCATTTGAAACGTATAAAAAAGAAAGTTTTTCAAATATTATATCACCATAGGTATAAATTTAATCGATTAAACTATCCAACATATTTTGGGCATTATTTTGCTTGGAAAATAGTTGAATGCACAATAATATCATAAAAACCCGAGACCGCGAAGAAGTCGAGGGTTTTTATTTTAAAATTATTGTATAGTATTTCTAATCCCAATTGGACCAACATGAAAAGTTTCGTGAAGGATTTCTCTTTCCAATTGCCGCCTTGACATAGGCGTCGGTATATCATTTTCCAGTGGTATTTTTTCAGTTACGTATTCTTACAATCATAGCAATTGATCACCCCATGTAAAAGTAGACACTACATGTTATCTCAACTGAATTTTATTATTCGGTTCGAAAGGTCTCCAGAAAGACATATTGATAACATTATTTTCAATGTATAATTCCTAACCTCACCAACACACGGCACTGATTAAGAACTGATGTGAACTGCGTAAATCCTGCGGATTCAGATAACAGATGTCGAATCCAGCTAGCCGAGCTTCTATTCCTCAAATATATTTGATAGCGCCTTTACTAATGATCTGGGCAACCAGAGACAGGCGCCAGAACTTTTTTATTATTGTACCAGGAACGCTTTGAAAGTAAGAACACTGGTAGTGTATAAATTTTCCATTTGCCGGGCAGTTCATATGAACACTCCTCGTAGTGCTCCTATTTTTATTGCCGTCCCAATTGGGATTACATGAAACTATTTGCCAAAAAGCACAATCATACAAAAAATATTTGGATAGTTTATCCATTTAAATTTATAGGTCGAGTAATATCAGGCTAGATTGTTTCCTAAGTAACTTAGAATGGAGCCAACAACAAAGAATTTTACATTTTCTAACATTTTTTTACAAACAGAAAATCCTAAATTTATTATTTACATATAAAAAAAATATTATTTTTGTTTTTTATTCGTGCAGTTGTAATAAAAATTGCAATTTTTGTAGGTTATAAATGTTTGTTTTTCATTGCTATTTATATCGGATGAGACATTGGTATTTAATGAAAATGATTCGGCAGATGAAGATGGAACAGAGGTTGGTAGATTGTTGGTATCTTTATTCAAATAGTAGCTTTTGTGTCACAAAAGTCGGAAAACTGAAGTCATATTGAAGCAAGAGTTTTTACAGTGTTAACTGGTACACTTTTATGAATTGCCTAATCGATTTTATCATACGAAATATTACTTAAACGTGAATTCATTTTCGCTGAAGTGTTAAATCAATACAAAAGACGTTTTATAATCGAATTATGCTTCCTTGTTTCTATTACCTTGGTTACCCATCCCAACAATGCATAGGAAAAGCCTTTATGGCAAATTTTGCATGTAAACATTTCGAAAATTGACGTATGTTTATCGCCTTATATCAAAATATTTGTATGATTTTTTATCGAAAATAGAGTTTTTACTTATGGAAATTAATATTAATTAGTGATAAACGACAAAACAAAACCAATATAGAGGACAAAAATTTGACCGCGTTTAAATGGGTCTAGGGATATAATGACAAAATTTTTTTCAAAAATGGTGGTGTCTGATTGGTCTATTTGATATTGAGGAAAATAATCATCCCTTTTGTTCATGTTCATGAAATGCGATGCAAAATTATGTCAAGGTTGATTTGTTGGAAAATATGAACAGGATGTTCATAAAATCAGATGTGGAATCATCTGCGACTGAAAGATAAACTTTAGTCACTATCTTCCATCGTTCAAGATAACCTTTTGTGGGGTATTCATGGAAACATTCTCAATAGAATATTCAATATTCAATTGAGAATGTTTCCCTTTTCAAAATGTCAAGGTATTCTGGATAAAAATAAATATATCATTGTATTGACAATGAAATGTCGAGTTTTGCTGAAGAACATTCAAATGATGAAAATATTCTCCGGGTCTTCTTTTTCTGTCCAATCACTCCCTGATCGTCCCTATAAGGTAATTTATAAAACGTGGTATCCCCGATAGTTGATATGTTTATGTTGAATAGTACGGGAGGCATACAACAGCCACATTTCAGTCAACCTTTATCTCGGAACCGGTCAAAACTGCTCCAATTTCGTGTTTTCACACGCTTTATATTAGCTTCACTTGTATGTTTGTAACCGACTCCTTTGGACGCGATTTTGACCCACTTTGAACGGTCAGATTTTATTCAAACTTTGTAGATTTATCGAGGACAGATGACAATTTGATAAGAATATACCATTTTTGATTTGCAAAAAAATAATAAAAATAATAGTTTAAAAAAACTGAAAAAACACGCTTTTATAAATTAACCAAACTGAAAAGTAGGGAATAAATAATAGATTACAAAACTAAAAAACACGCTTCTATAGAAAACCAAACTGAAAAAATAGAAAATAGAAAAAAAAAAAATTTATTTAAAAAAAAGCGTGGGGTCAACAATTACCTGTGATCTGAGACATTCCTCACTTTACTGCCCTAGGTGTGTAACGTACTATATAATTATTGATACCATGCACCCCACGCTTTTTTTTTGAATAAGATAATTTTTTTTCTTATTTTCTATTTTTTAGTTTGGTTTTCTTTAAAACCGTGTTTTTTTGTTTTTTTAAACTATTATTTTTTTATGTTGCTGATTGAAAATAATGTATCCTTTATAGTTTAAAAATCGACGCTCTGTTTTTGGAACGGAGTTCCTTTACGCGGCTTGCGGTAGGTATTGACTGGTAGAAATCGTCACGTAAGAAAAAAGCGTTAAGCCTTCTCCATGTGACTTTCTCTGTGTCTTTCTATTATACACGAGTCGTGTGACAAGCATCTAGCCCTTGCTCATACGATTCCGAAGGTGTGAGAAACCATCCGAACTGCGGTTCTGTTTGCGGGAAATTTAAAATGATACATGAGCGGTAGGATGTATATGCGAGTACGAGTCGGGTATTATCGTTGAGTGGTAATACGTGGAAGATATTTTCGTTTCTTTTATATTTCTATATAACGTGTGTTTAGATAATTATATCCTTTTTCGGACATAATTTCTTGTTTTTTATATGCCGAATTGGATTAATTGTTCACATTATTATTATTAATTATTAATAGTAAAAATTGGGGAGAATACAAGCTCCGAATAACATATTGCCGACGGTGTGTCTCAGGGATCCATTTTGGGGCGTCTATTATATTTAGTTTTTGCTAATGATTTATTAGTGTATCTAAATGGAAATTTTTCCACTCACTGTATATATGCTGATGGCACGAATATACTAGTTATTGAGGATGACCTGAACTCCCTTAGAAATACAGCTGAAAGCACTTTCAGTGAAGTTATCACTTGGTCTGAGAAAAATAATTTACAAATGAATAAAACAAAAACCAATATGCTACAATTCATGATAAGACGACAACTCCATGAGGTGAGTCTGTTTCAGAATACTGAATTATCATTGGAATCCACAACAACAACCAAAATGTTAGGAGTTTTTTTCGACAACAATTTACAATGGAAGCCACAAGTAGATAATTTGTGCAAAAATCTCAGAAATTTCTGCTACTCTCTCAGGTTCACTGCGGTCAAGAGATTCTACTTACGCTTTACTATGCGAATTCCAATTCCCACCTCAGGTATAGCATACTGAACTGGGGCACAAGTTCCTCTGTGGGTCGAGTGTTCATTATACAGAAATATGCAATAAGAATCATTGCTAAGTTGGGATTTAGGGATTCCTGTAGGAAGCAGTTCAGTACTTAAAAATATTAACAGTTGCAGTTCCATATATACTTGGGGCGTGCACATATGTATAACGCAACAAAAACATATTGGCTGCCAACAGACCACCACATACCCATTTGACACGAAATGCCCACTTACTCCTACCCAGTCAACATCGCACTGCACTCTACCAAAAAAGCTTTTAATATCAGAGATGCAAACTGTTCAACAAACTTCCCGATGACATTAAAGCTTCAGGAAATGTACATATTTTCAAGACAAAAGTTAAGCTGCTCTTATTGTCAAAAAACTGCTACACTGTTGAGGAATTTGTGTCGTAACTTGTTTTGTAACGTGAACATTTTTTTTTATACACTCAGAGTTAGTTATTGTCATATTTTTATATTTATATTTTATATTATTCCTTATTATTGTTTGTGACGTGTATTTGATGTTCCTATATACATCCAGAGATTTTAGATTGTCTCTTTTCGACTATTGCTTGATTTTATTGACGATTTTCTATTTTTTAATTGTATTTTCACACTGTTGAGGAATTTCTGTCGTAACTTGTTTTGTAACGTGAACGTTTTCTTGATACCCATACACCTAGAGTTAGTTATTGTCATATTTTTATATTTATATTTTATATTATTTATTATTATTGTTTGTGACGTGTATGTGATGTTCCTATATACGTCCGGAGATTTCATATTGTCTCTTTTCGAATATTGCACACTGTTGATGAGCAAATTAATTTGTGAAAATAAAGAAGTTATTATTATTATTATTATTGAATATGGCACGTCAATTTGATATAATATAACGAATAGTAATCAGGAATAAAATACCTTTTATTGAGGAGGAGGAGTTTGGAAAAAGGATATATAGGCATAGTATGGCATGGTATAAGGACAATTAAAAGTGATGGAATAGAAAACGTCAACTTCCAAACGTAAAAATATTGAGAAAAAATAAACACAAAATGTTGGATACATTATTATTTGATTTATTGGATCGTTTGGAACCAGGGAGGGAGCATAACACTTTTTCCTTACCTGACGAAAAAGTACAAATATAAACAATCTAAATCTCCATTTTGAATTACATTCGGAGTTGAAGAAAAAGCGTAATGAACTTCGTTACTGAAGATGGTACCCGACCGCACACGATTTCCTATTCAATTTTTTGTTATTTATAAAAATTTCTAATTTTATTGTTGAAATAGGTAACGTTAATTTTAAAAGTATAACATCTTAAAAACAATATCTGATGGCCTTGTACATTGAAAAAGATTTATTTTATCGCCGATCATTTTTTGACATTTTGAAAAATACAGATGAAGAATTTGCAACAATACTGGAAAATGATTCTGAATTTCTCCCTAAATTAAATAAATAACTAGAATCCGAAGACTCACAGGTTATAGGAAAAGATAATGACTTTACAAAATTACAAAAATAATTGAAAGGAAAATAAAATAACAAGAAAATACGTGTAAGACTTCAAAACTATAGATTAGATATTTCCAGATGATATCACTTTTAAGAGAATTTATTGCTGCAGAGCGAATAGGAGATGAGCAATTACATCTACATTGCATTAAAATGATGATTAAATTTTTTCCTGTGGCAGGGATTTTTCCGTATACCAAGTCCTTTAAAATTTGGTGGCATAGATTCTGATCAAACAATGAAATCAATGAGCATGGAAGGAGGTCCTTTCAGACGTAATGCTACAGATAGTGTTGTTTACCAATGATTAATAATGTTCCTTTTTCAAAAGATAAAATCGAAGTTATTGAAGTATATTATAGTATATCTTTTGAAAAAACTTATCATCATGTTGACGCCACGGATACTCGAATTACAAGAAATTATTCAGATGTTAAGGAATTGGAGGAATTGTTTCAGTATCATGAGATTGATTCTATTTCTAGTATTCCAACATATGTTAATCAATCAATCAATCAATCAATCAATCAATCAATCAATTTATTCATCATAAAATATACATATGAATTCAATCACAAGGACCAAAGACAGATGCATGTTTATGACAAGTCACAAATAAACATCAAAACAAAATAAATTGATTATCAAAACAAAATAAAATAAAATACATACCATTAGATTGAAATATATGATAAAAATTGAGAAATTCATCTTTGCAGGAACATACTTTTCGGACAATATATCATAAAAAGGTAGAAGACGTTAATGCACAAGAGACAACAAGAGAGACAATCGTATATATAATATATATTGAATACAAATCAAATCAATTGCATATATCGCGAACATAACACAAATTATACTAAGTAATCATCTATAGTGTAGCAGGCCTTCTGAACTAGCTGCTGTTTCAGTCTTGTTTTGAAAATATTTAAATTGAGGGAGCTTTTAATATGCTCATCAAGAGAGTTGTATGATTTACAGCCAGTAAAAAAAAAACTTTTTTGGTACAGCGTAGTCCGGTGATTCTCAGGTTGTAGTTGGCCTTTGAAACGTGTATTATGGTCATGCTCCTCAGCAGTATTCAAAAACTTGTTTTTATTTTTATAGACGTATGTTCAAACTTCCAGTATATATAAGCTTACAAGAGTCAGGATTTTGAATTTTTTTAAATAATCTCTGCAGCTCGTTCTAGTATCGATACTAGCAAGAATTCTAATCGCATATTTCTGAAGTACCAATACTCTATTCACATGTGCACAATTTCCCCAAATCAAAACTCCATACTTTATATGGGAATGAAAATTTGCATAGAACAATGACAGTAGTGTGTACTCACTACAGTGGTTCTTCATAAATTTCAGACTATAACAGGTACTCTGTAATTTTTTACACAAACAATCAATATGATAATTCCAGTGAAGATGCCTATCATAGGTAACCCCCAATAGTTTCACTGATTTACTACTCACTATTTCATCATTGGAACCTTCAAAAAGTTTGATTTCATCAGTCCTGCCATTACCAAAAAGAACAGTTATTGTTTTACGATGATTCAGTTGTAGGTTATTATTGTTGGACCATTTTACAATATTGGCGAATACCGTTTCAGCAGTAGTTTTCAGCTTATTGAGATCCTTGTCAACAACCAAAATATTCGTGTCATATGCATAGCAGATAACATGAACATTCTATTACTGAGGTATGACTCGATTAAGGTTAAAGGCAAACCTCTTATTCCATATCTCTCTAATTTGGCAGTGATTAATCGATGATCCACTAGGTCGAAAGCTTTCGAGAAATCAATGAAAATACATTTTTTTGTCAATACTTGAAATGATCCAACCGCTGAACTCAGATAGTGCTGTCTCTGTACTTTTGTTACTGCAGAAACCATGTTGGTCGGACGATAAGAGTTTGTACTTAAGTAAGTAATTGGTTAACCGATCCTTAATTGCCATCTCAAATAATTTAGAGATACTGCATAATGTCGATGATAAAACAAACTGCCATGATGCTTTCGAAAAGAGAACAGAATGCATGCAACTATTGAAGGATAAAAAAACGAGTAATTGAGTTGAAGACCTAAAGTAAAGTTATAATACTATTGCTTGCTAATCCTGTATTCATTATAGTTTGTAGGTCCTTGAATGGTATGAATATGTACCACTAGTCTTGGATGTGTTAAGGAAGAATACTATGAATATAACATTTTCAATAATACACACCTCGTTTTGTCCATAAGATCCTTAGCTATTCCCTTTCCCCTGTAAGATCCATCCACCGACAAAATCTTCACCGTCATAGCCTTATCGATCCCGGGGTACTTTTGGAAGGGATCAGACTCCGTCGCTACATGATCCAGAAACTGTACGATTTTGTTAAACTTCAGGTCTTGGCATACAAACTCCCCCTCCAACTCCCCCCTTTCCATGATGCCATTGAGACTCACCCCTATGAGTTTTCCATCGTAGATGGCTAGGAGGTTGACACCGTTATCCAGGTCCTTGAGGGAAAACTTCTCCAGATCGAGACATCGAGGGTGGTCATCATTTATCAGCTCCAGGAAGGAATTGAGGGGTTCATCTCTGTAGAAGAATTTTTGCAGGAATTCAAGGACCTGAGGATGAGAAGAAAACTGTGTCGAAAATTTTGGATATTATGGGGTGACTCAGGGTACAGTACTTCCTGTAGATATTTTCATTAGTGCAATCTGCTGATTGTATTGCCGATGTAAGGAGTTTCATGAATGAAATAAAATTGAAAAAGGCTTTTATATGTCATGAGTGATACTTCTATGGGCACAGGAAGGAATAATTCAGGAAGGGATATGAATTTGGATTATGTTGATTGAATGAAACTGTTACATGATACGGGAAATACAAATTTTCAGGTGAAACACCTTTAAGAAAAAAAATACTGAAGAATTAAAACGAAATATATCAATGAAGAAGAAAACAATGCTGGGAACAAAAGGACAGTTTACGGAGTAGACTGAGAAGTATTGATCGACAAAATCGAATGCAAATTTTTTTTGACGGAAAGTTTCTTGCAAAAAATACAAACCTGTTCTTTGTCTTCTTCAGATGCGATCCTAATCTCGAATTCTATGGGACTTGTGGGGGTTGAAGGGGTGGAGCACGTGGAGGCGTTGCTGTCGATAGATATCTGAGTCTGAAATTGAAAACATTTGTGGTGAATATTGATTCGTCATATCTATTTATCAAATGCATCTTGAGACCATGATGAACGTATTTTTTTCAACTACATGGTAAGTATATTGCACGTATTGCACGTTGTTACTACGCGTGAATGCTTGTTTGAAATGTCTCCCAAATAAATTATGTGAATCTCAGTTTGCGATGAACGGAAAATAGGTGGATATAATGATAATAATAATAATAATAAATCGCCTTTATTCATATTCAAGTAATATGAACTAGTGAAAAGTGTCAGCTGAGAGCTGTTTTTCAACTTTACCAATGTGTCCAAGTTGAACAAATATCCAGTTCTCCCGATATGTGTCGATTGTAACGAATTTTTCGTTACTTCCCTATACATAACCAATTTCTCATAATGTTTCCGGTTATCTTTACGGTCGTACGGGTCAGTAGTCACTGCTGAAATGCGCCCTTTATTATCGGCTTTGAATACGTGACCAGGACAGTTCGTTTTCGTGGCAAGTTGAGCATTGTTTTTTCCGTAGTGTTTTTAAATACAAGAAAAAACAGAGAATGGTTTGGGGAAAAAAGGGTGAACTGTGATTTTGTCGAACCGAAAGGATATTCGGTCTCTTTCTTTGATTGACTCTCTACAAAGGCAGGTGGGCTGAATGAACTGATTTTGGTACGTTACGATCTATAAACTGAATGATTATCATTGTTGAGATTGGTGGAGTATACTTAATTCCTCATTTTGCTATCTATGTTGTAATTGATTAACATATTTCTCTGCTTTTAATATGCTTGTAATATTCGAATTCTTGGAGTAACTCCATGGTGATTTTTGAAGGTTAAGTATAAATTCTATACTGTGAGAGTTTCATCACCTTTGGGAATTATCATTAATTTCCGATTAAATAATCTTCATATTATTTTATATCCAACATATCGTATATGATACTCCCTTTGGCTAATTTCTATCAAGGTTGATTTGTGTTTTGGATTAAAGTAACGAAAAAACCCCAAAAGAATATATTTCGGCCATTTTGTCAAGCATTAAGTGCACATGTCTGTGTCTGACGTAGAATCCGTTCTGACCATTTGGGACTAATTTTTTTTGGAAATCAGTTCTACACTTTTCCTTTTTTAGGTACCAGATAATTGGTAGACTAGTGCTCACTTCACCATACCAGTGAATTATTCCAAGGATTCCGATTGCAGGGTGTATTCGACTTTTCTGGGACAGTTCGGCAGTACCTTATACGACAGCTCTCTGGTAAGCAATTTTGTTTTATTTTCATAACTACATGTTTATGAGATTAATTTTCTTTTCTCTTGAGGAAGAATTGCTTCCGGAGAGGATTGTACCTCTGGCTTAACTGGTCTCAGAACACTCGATTTAATATATGCCTCGAGCATAAAATTTGATTCACGTTTAATAAGTTCCTTATATCGATTTACTTCATTCAATTCACAGTGAGTGTTATTTGATTCTTGATCGTTGTGGAATCAATTCATTTCAGTTACTACCTTGTCGCCAAGAGCAGGGAGATTCATTCAAAATTTTGAGAATTACCTGTCTTATCGATTTGAAAAGGGAATTGCCGCCTTATTTGAAAAGTATCATTATCTAAGAGAGTTGTGCCCACTGAAAGACGTGAGGTCTCCCTCTTCGGTTTATCTTTGAAAATTCTTCAATAAAAAGAATTATTTAACTTTATCTTTATCTAAGAGAGTTGTGCCCACTGAAAGACGTGTGTCTCTCTCTTCTTATCTTAACTGAAGGGTATACTTTTGCTCTGACTATTATCTTGGTTCATGAAACCCAATTTTTTGTAGCTCACTAGAGTATTTTGGTTATAACGCTATCCTATGGTACTTGCTTTAAAATACTATATTTTTTCTCTGGCAACCTTTAGATAATTTTTTCTTTGAACATATTAGATTTTTCCTCTGCCAATTTCATAGTATTTCGCTTGAAAATACTATATTTTTTTCTGGTAAAATTTCAAGGAAATGTTCATGTTTTTTTTAAAATACCTTTCCTCATAAATTTTTTCTACCCTTTTGGTACATAGAATCACCTTATCAAAACTTATTTGAATACGTGACCAGGACAGTTCGTTTTCGTGGCAAGTTGAGCATTGTTTTTTCCGTAGTGTTTTTAAATACAAGAAAAAACAGAGAATGGTTTGGGGAAAAAAGGGTGAACTGTGATTTTGTCGAACCGAAAGGATATTCGGTCTCTTTCTTTGATTGACTCTCTACAAAGGCAGGTGGGCTGAATGAACTGATTTTGGTACGTTACGATCTATAAACTGAATGATTATCATTGTTGAGATTGGTGGAGTATACTTAATTCCTCATTTTGCTATCTATGTTGTAATTGATTAACATATTTCTCTGCTTTTAATATGCTTGTAATATTCGAATTCTTGGAGTAACTCCATGGTGATTTTTGAAGGTTAAGTATAAATTCTATACTGTGAGAGTTTCATCACCTTTGGGAATTATCATTAATTTCCGATTAAATAATCTTCATATTATTTTATATCCAACATATCGTATATGATACTCCCTTTGGCTAATTTCTATCAAGGTTGATTTGTGTTTTGGATTAAAGTAACGAAAAAACCCCAAAAGAATATATTTCGGCCATTTTGTCAAGCATTAAGTGCACATGTCTGTGTCTGACGTAGAATCCGTTCTGACCATTTGGGACTAATTTTTTTTGGAAATCAGTTCTACACTTTTCCTTTTTTAGGTACCAGATAATTGGTAGACTAGTGCTCACTTCACCATACCAGTGAATTATTCCAAGGATTCCGATTGCAGGGTGTATTCGACTTTTCTGGGACAGTTCGGCAGTACCTTATAGGACAGCTCTCTGGTAAGCAATTTTGTTTTATTTTCATAACTACATGTTTATGAGATTAATTTTCTTTTCTCTTGAGGAAGAATTGCTTCCGGAGAGGATTGTACCTCTGGCTTAACTGGTCTCAGAACACTCGATTTAATATATGCCTCGAGCATAAAATTTGATTCACGTTTAATAAGTTCCTTATATCGATTTACTTCATTCAATTCACAGTGAGTGTTATTTGATTCTTGATCGTTGTGGAATCAATTCATTTCAGTTACTACCTTGTCGCCAAGAGCAGGGAGATTCATTCAAAATTTTGAGAATTACCTGTCTTATCGATTTGAAAAGGGAATTGCCGCCTTATTTGAAAAGTATCATTATCTAAGAGAGTTGTGCCCACTGAAAGACGTGAGGTCTCCCTCTTCGGTTTATCTTTGAAAATTCTTCAATAAAAAGAATTATTTAACTTTATCTTTATCTAAGAGAGTTGTGCCCACTGAAAGACGTGTGTCTCTCTCTTCTTATCTTAACTGAAGGGTATACTTTTGCTCTGACTATTATCTTGGTTCATGAAACCCAATTTTTTGTAGCTCACTAGAGTATTTTGGTTATAACGCTATCCTATGGTACTTGCTTTAAAATACTATATTTTTTCTCTGGCAACCTTTAGATAATTTTTTCTTTGAACATATTAGATTTTTCCTCTGCCAATTTCATAGTATTTCGCTTGAAAATACTATATTTTTTTCTGGTAAAATTTCAAGGAAATGTTCATGTTTTTTTTAAAATACCTTTCCTCATAAATTTTTTCTACCCTTTTGGTACATAGAATCACCTTATCAAAACTTATTTGTTTCAAAATTTAGGTGAATTTGAACATAACGTTTTGGGTGATGTTTGTTTTGTTTGTTTTTAATTTTGCTCATTTTTATTTTTTTTCAAATTATTAAAATTAACTTGGAAATTTGAATCCAGAATAGCAGATTTGATTGCTATTATCTTTGTTCTTTCACTGTAACCTTCCGTCTTCTATATAGACTGAGATTTTTATTGTATGTGATCATTTGCATCAATCGTTTGACTCTAGATTAAAATTTGAATCATAAAACTTGAGGTTCAAAGGATATCCTTCGTTCTCCCCTTTTTGTACAAATTTTGATTCCTATCATCTTCTTCGCATGATATATACCACGGAGTGAAGCCACCTACGGAGACAGAAGGACTGGTACCCTAGGAGGTCATACAGCACATCCAATTCAGCACTGGTCCGTGAAGATCAAACAAATTCACGCCAATAAGGGGGTCTAAAACCAAATAGAGAACCACCCACGACCAGATTCGTCATCGTACCGCTGAGACCAATTTCATCGTTGTACCGCTGAGACCAGCCTCGTAGAAACCAGCCTTTTGCATCTCCCTCTTCGAAGACCTCCGCAGGTATATCCGTATCACCAACAGCTAGAGGAATCGTGATTTTGTAAATGTTCAGATTCAATCAGAGTCAAAAATATTTTTAATCCACATGTAATTTTTCAATTTTTGCACAGAATTTTTATACATTTCTTGCATATTCATTTGCCTTCCCATACAAGCTAGGTGACATTTATTTAATTTTATTTATGTTTGGCTTTTGTCTTCAGCAAGCCTAACGCCCAACTCTTAAACTAGTCAAGTTAATTAATGTATAATTTTTTTAGTGGCCTGATATGATAAACTAGGAAAAGTCATTAGTTGAACCTTACTCACGGCCTAACCGTATCCATCTGAGCAGCCTATCGGCAAAGTGATTCCACCTTTTCGAATTTGAATCATATAATTTAAAATCGAGGGTTCAAAAATGAAGGGTGATACACGATAAGGAACCCGACATGAAAAATAATTCCCATTATATTTTAGCTTCGATCGCATTTAATTATCAAAATGGAACGATTCGGTTCCATCGCGTTCTATATGGAATTTAATGAAGCTCTTCCAGTGGAAATGGATCCTCCGACCTTGATCTCTTTCCTCACTTTCCGTTGTCCTGTCAACATCCTCTACGATAAATTGCTTTGTTTTCGATTGAAGTCCTTGCACTGTAAAAATCGTTCTCCCAAAAGAAGCGTGTTAATTTTTTTATTCGGGGATTTGTGTTTCTTGCAATGGTAGTTCATTTTTCATACCAAACTACGAGCCAAAACAAAAGTATAATCGATGAAGTCTTAACGAAACACAAACGTCTGTGAACTTCATCTACCGACATAAAAGTAACTATTTTTAGCACTAGCAGTGCTCATTCTCGCAGAATTCTGTACTAAATATTTTCGAATCGGACATTGTCGAGTATCATTGAAGACAACAATGTTCTTTCATTGATTCACCACATATATCATGTCGATATGCCGCACCAAGGCATTCATTCCACATTTCGAAGATAAGATTTAGATTAATACAAAATTAAAACGTCATATTTCTGTTTTTGCTTCCTCATGAAATAACATCTGGCTATCGATATGTCACAGACTATTGTCTATTATTTGAGATTTAGTTTTTAATTATTCCAGTATTAATTTTTGGAATGCTGTTTTCATCGCATTTTTCATTTCTTATCACATCAATAATATTATACTCCTTCCTAAAAGAGCCTCGATACACAGTTCTTGCTTTATTTGCCTTGTCCACAGTCAACACAGTCCTGTCACGGTCGCTGAATATAATAAAAACAAATGACTAGAATCGGCAAACTAATCAAGAAAACTTTATTTTCTTCTTCTCATTACAAATATGAAACAAGTTACTTCCATCCTCATTAACAAAACGGATGGCATTCCATTATTTTCCAAGGCACAAGGTGTTGAAATAAAAAACACATTGAAATTAAAATATATCGAAACAAAGTGTATTCGATCAAAACAAATAACATTTCCTCATCTGATAATCTCATTTTCAATTACTACAAAAGCTCTTATTAATCCAATATACCACAAGAGACAAGTTAAGTTGAACCCTGTGTTTGTGGTTGGGTACCGTGAAACTGGTTGATAACAATCATTCAATTTAATTGGCAACTATCCTGTTTCATTATATGTGCATAAGTTCGTCGTGTGATTGTAATTAACATTGTAAATATATTCAGGAGAATTTAAATTGGATGAATGATTGAACATCTGAATTTTTAATTGAAAAGTTATACGATTCGACCCACTGCACTCAGTTGTACAGGAATTGCTCTAGAGTGAGGTACTCTATTTTATAATATATTAATAGTATAGCTCGATGATTTGGGTTTCATTTGCAAGTTTTTTTTTTATATAGATTCACAAAAAGTAACGAGTCCAAATGCATTGCTCTTCTTGCAGACGAAGACGTTTCTCTAAGGAACACAATGGAACGATATAGAAGACCCACCAGGGAAGCAACTGCAATTGCTCGCCACATAGATAGATAGATTCATTAAATCCTTTCTTTTATGATATGGGATACGTCGAAGAACAGATAGTTCTAAAATTGACTACATTTACATAAAATGAATAACAATTTCACAAGTGTAAAAATAAAAATATAGGTAAAAAAATAAAATATGCGTGTAGTTCTCATTACTGATTGAAATACCCTTCAATACTATAAAAACAATCGATAATCAAAAAATGTCTGAGTTTTAGTTTGAAATTATTTATTCTATTCGAATTTCTCATATTATCAGGAAGGGTTGAATAATGTCGCAAGAAGGACAATTTTCATAGAAGCAAGTTGAATGGATCTGGAGCCTTATGAATTTTCCATGCATGGGAGGATACGTATATCACAGTTTCGAAGATACTTGTGTGTTTCTCAAATAAAACAATGCATCTGTAAATATAAATGTACGGTTCCCACACCATTTCATTGACTATTTCCCTCATACTATTTCAACCAATGATCTGTCGGCATTTTTCAAATTTCGACCAATGACAGCGGCAAAATTTGCAAATCATCCCTTAGGTTTTTTTTTTGACAATATCTCTCATAATTGATTTTCGTGGTTGAGACAAAATAACTCTGGTCATATGTTTGTCATCTGACGTTAAATTCGACAAATTGAGTGACAAAATCTCTCGCCTTCGGCTCGAGATTTTGATCATGCAATTTGCCTCGGGATATTATTCAAGCAACAATCTTTCGATAAAAAATTTTTCCAGCAAAATAATATTTCCTTGATATATTGTGTCGGGGTCTTCTATCACTATTACTAAACATGAGGGTAGCCTGAAGGCTCTCAGTCTTCGGTGGGCAACAGCCATTCACAAATTTGGAATTTTGACTGGACAAGGACTAAAGACCACTTGCCCTTGCCATGATGGTGTTCCTCAAAAATGGCCGAGAAAGAAATTTTGATATCTAAATTTTGAAAAATTACGTTTTCTATAGAGGATGCAACTTTCACTAACCATTATGGATTGGTAAGTAGCCCATCAGTCCAGAGAGCGCCTGAGACGTTCAAAGCGCGAGGGATCGTATATGTTGAAATCAGTGGCTTTCCTAACGAAGAGGTTATCTGGGTTACAGCGCAATCAAATACTTTCCGATTGCGATCCCCTATGATACTTCTGATGGAGGGCAGATTTAAGTCTTCGAGAATCCGATCGTTCCGCATGTACCACGGAGCGTTCGTTATCATCCGCAGAACCTTCATTTGGGCCCGTTCAATGACACGAATGCTGGTACTGCAGGTTTGGCCCCAGGCGGCTGAAGCATACAAAATAACAGACCTGAATATCAATTTATAAATCATGACTTTGTTCTTGAGAGAAAGATTGCTTTCCCTGTTTATCAAGGGATACAACGAGCAGATTTTCTCAGCAATTCAGTTCTTGACAATGTTGACGTGTGGTATCCAGGTGAGCCGGCGATCCCCCGTAACTCCCAGGTACTTGACCTGCTCTGTCCATTCTATGCCCTTCCAGAGATAGACACTCCCCTCTACGGGTTGTTTTTTTTTCCGACCCATCGAAATCGCCTGCGTTTTGTCAGGATTTAGCTTTATTTTCCACTTCAGGTACCACTGCTGGAGGTCGTTCAATGCATTCTGCAAATAAATCGAATGATTGGCTGAAGAGGAAAGCAAAGCCGTATTGTCAGCGAATAAGGAGATCTTCACATGTTCACTTCTGGGAATATCAGACGTGTAAAGAGCGTATAATAAGGGAGACCGCACTGCCTCCTGAGGACCGCCAGCCTCTATTTCTCTCGAATCCGAGAGGAAATTTTCGACCTTGATTTGAAATGTCCTACCAATGAGGAACGAGTTGATCCACTTCCTCAGGCTCAGAGGCAGGTGAAAGTCAATCAGTTTGGAGAGTAGGCCCTCATGCCAAACTCTGCCAAACGCTTCACTGATATCGAGCAGAATGACGTTAGCACTGTGTTTAGTATTCTGCGATTTGAGGGTGTCTTCCACCAGCCTCAGAACCTGAAGCTCGGTAGAGTGAGCGCGTCGAAATCAGAACGATTTTCTCAGCCAACTTAGCTGAACTGCAAATAAGATTGATCGGTCGATTATTTCGCGGGAGGCCGGGTTTTGTCCCTTTTTCGAAATCATAACCACAATGGCATGTTTCCACATTCGAGGGAATATTTTGAGGCGCAGTGAATGATTAATGATGTTCAAAAGTAACTGCCCCTGGTTAGCCGAGAAATTCCTAATCATACGATTAGTAATACCGTCATAACCAGGTGCTTTTTTGGGATTTAATCCTTCAATATGCGCCTTGAGTTCATCCATCGAAGCTGGACGGATAACATCATGATTAGGTTCTCTGAGAGTGCGACAAACCCAATCTTCCAGCGAAAGTTCTCGATCCAGATCATCGTCTGGATGCTCGTTCAATCTAAATTGCCTTTCCATCGAATCTGCAATAACTTGAGCGACCCAGACTCGTAACACATACCGGCCTCACCATGAATAGGGGGGAAATCAAACTTTTTCGTTTTTAAATTTTGAATGAGTTTCCAAAGTTGACCACAGTTTTCCAAATTTTGAAGGGTGTTGCCAAATCTCTCATTCCTGAATCCAGTTATATTACTTTAACCTCCCTATCCAATTCATTAGCTCGAATTCTGTCTGCAGGGAACAGACTCCTTTGGTAGGATCTTTTTGCTCGATTTCTTTCGCGAATAAGGTTCTCAATCCTCGGGGGAATTCGTCGTGAAATCTTGGAGCCGATTTCCTGCGGGAGGAATCCTCCAAAGCATTTTTAACGGTGAGTTCTTAACGCGCTACGGCCTTATCCAACTCAAGTCGTAACTCATTATATTTTGACACTTGTAGAAACCAATGGAAACTTTCAATTCAAATCATTCATGTACGTTTTAGCCAATAAAAACATTATTTTAGTGGGAATATTCTACCTAGAAAATTGCCGCGGGAATAATTTGATTTATTTTGTTTTCATTGTCTGACAACGTATATTTCTAATATGACGTCTGTCATCAATTCGCATGAGAAGTGAGAAATGCATCAAAACCGGTTTAGTACATTGTATCAATGTGCGAGTAAATGTGTTTATGATCGTAACATCAAAAAATAATCTACAGAATACCACACGAGAGTTCGATAAAGTAGAAAATAGTTCTCCAGATTATTATATATGTCGAAATGTTTTCACTTTATTTTCACTTTCTCACATTACAACTGAGAATAAAGTATTGTCTACAAGATTCAATCAATCTTTGAATCGAGTGGTGTTTGTACGGACTCTCCCCAACTAGTACGCTCTCATCTCACAGATCACAAGCATAGCATCAAATTGGGAGATGACATATCTGCTCCTGGAACTGTTCCATCTGGGGGTGCCACAGGGTTCAGTTTTGGGGCCACTTCTCTTCTCCCTTTACACAAGTCAGTTCGGGAGATTTATTAAACATTGCAAAACGCATATGTATGCTGATGATATCCAATTGTACTACAACTCTTCTATAAGTGACCTGAATAATGCAGCAGTACCATTAAATAATGATCTAGATAATATTGCAGATATGTAGCCTTGGTTTTCGGGAACAAGTTCCATAAAACTTTCACCGAAAATAACTTCCAAATTATTATAAAATATACCGTCATTAACATTTCCGACAATGCGAAAAGTCTTGGCTTGATTTTGGATGACTCTTTAAGATTCCGTGAGCACGTCATGAGTTATATTCAGAGAGCATATGGAGCTCTAAGATTACTGTACCCCCATATATTCAAAACACGTGAGTGAAGCGCATTTAATCACTCCACAAAACTTCAAGGTAAATATTGAGAGATACTACCGGCCTATTCACTGTTGCAGAATAGAAATATATTTTCAAAACCGCGGCACTTATGAACATGCAGAGCCATACTCTTTAACGAAATGATAGGCTTATATGTCATTGAATCTCGTGGTATTTTTAGATGATCTAAAACAAACATTGTTAGATGAGCTAAAACAGCTAAATTGGATACGAAATCAGGATCCAGAAAATGACAATGTCAACTCTCATTATAGGTACAAAAAAAAGAAGAAGTGGTTACATAAAAGCAACAATTCCATACCAACAAACGAACCCTAGTGAATGTCACACTGGGTAAACTAGCGAAACCAAAAAGAAAATTGAAATAAAATCAAACGGTGTTATGGACTCTGATCACATCTCACCAAATTGAGCTGTATGGGGCCGGCTTTAGAAAAGCCCCATGGTAATCCTGCCTGTCGTAAGAGGCGACTGAAAGGATAACCGTAGGTGGAAGATGGTCTCATCGCCCGGTGAAATACCACCATATCGACTTTGTGTGCTGTGAAATGGATCACTCCATGTTTCAGTGTTCGGTCGATACTTTCCGGTCTCCCTCTTTCCTTTTCCCCAATTCCTCCTTTATTTTCAGGTGCATCCTAATAGTATTAATGATGAAGTCTCCTAGAGTAAAACACTCCGGAAGCAAAATACCTCTCCATTCGGATTTCCGGGCGAGAGGTACTCGAGGGGACTCAACATTAAAGATTAATTTTTGCAACATCCGCGGACTCAACAAGAACATCTATGACGTCCACCATCACCTACAGACGAAAAAACCGGATATTCTGGCTCTAACAGAAACACAAGTAAACTCGTCCACCAACAAGGTCCATATGCTTTGTCCTGGTTACGAACTCCATTCTCGATTCAGGTTCAAAGGTGGAGTCTGCCTTTACGCTAAGGCTAACCTTTCATGCCAGCGTGAAGAGAGTTTGGAACCGAAAGACTTTGATGTGATGTGGTTCAAGCTATCTGATACCAAACAGACTGAGTTCCTCTGCTGCCTTTACCTTTCACCTAATGAACCTTCATATAACGACCTCTTTGAGTTTTTATCACTCAAACTGGACTACATTCAGGAGAACCATCCAACAGCTGAAACCATAATCATGGGAGACTTTAATGTACATAACGCTGCCTGGCTCAAATTCTCTAACAAAACAGATGATGCGGGTCGTCAAGCCGAGGCCTTCGCCATCACTCATGGTCTAGAACAACTGGTCGAGCTACCAACCCACATCCCTGATGTCAACAACCAGTCTGCCAATACACTAGATCTTTTCCTCACCACCAATCCTGACCCGTATAGAATAGAAGTTTGTGCCCCACTTGGAAACTCTGATCACACCCTCATCTCCACAACATGCTCTTTCCATTTACCATCGAGCTGCACAATACCACCCCGTCTCATGTGGCATTACAATTCGGCCGACTGGGAAGGTCTTCGTATGTTTTTCTCAGCGTTTCCATGGAACAGAGTTTGTTTCTCTTCAGTAGATCCAACACGATGTGCTGAGACAATTTCTGAAATCATCATGTTGGGGATGCAAACTTACATACCGAATACCGAAAGAAGAACATCATCCGATAAGACCTGGTTTAACAGAAACTGCTCTAGAGCTGTGGCTTCCAAACAGGCAGCATACCATCGATGGCTAAAAAATCCGGGCTCTGAGACCAGAGCAGCATATGTCGAGGCTAGAGGCATATGCAAAGAGACAATAGAATGCTCAAAAGATGCCCACAATGCCAAAATAAGAACTAAAACCTGCTAAATGTCCTAACGGATCCCGCTCATTTTGGTCTTTCGCCAAAGCTGTGGGAAGAAACTTCACTTCCAGCTCTTTTCCCCCTCTAACTAAAGAAGATGGAACACTAGCAACGACTGCCCAGGAAAAAGCCAATATCTTTGCGCACCTATTTGCTGGAAATTCCACTCTGGATTCATCGGGAAAACAACCCCCGAACATTACACCTATTGACAGTCACATGCCTGAGATCACCTTTCGCCAACGTACTATCAGAAAGATTTTGCTGGGTCTCAACACCAACAAAGCCTGTGGATCTGACGGAATCCCCCCGATTGTTCTCAAGGAATGTGCCCCCGAACTAACACCTGTTCTTTGCAAGTTGTTCAACCACTCTAACAATTTGGGGGTATTTCCGTTCAATTGGAAAATTGCAAGAGTACAGCCAGTCCCTAAAGGAGGAAAAAAGGCCCTACCTAGCAACTACAGACCTATCGCACTGCTATCTATTATTTCAAAAGTCATGGAAAAAGCCATCAACATCGAGCTCATGAAATATCTAGAAGACTCAGGAATTGTCAACGATAGGCAATATGGCTTTCGCCATCAGAGATCAACTGGTGACCTGCTATTGAAAAGTATGGAGAAACTCTAGCTGTGGCATTAGATATCTCCAAGGCGTTCGATCGAGTTTGGCACCAGGGACTCCTCGCCAAGCTTCCGTCTTATGGCTTGCCCCCTGAGCTGTGTTCTCTGCTTGCTAGTTTTCTCTCAAACAGGTCTCTCCATGTAGTGGTCGATGGAGTTTCATCTGACACTCTACTCATAAATGCTGGTGTTCCGCAAGGATCTATTCTCGCACCAACACTATTTCTACTTCACATCAACGACCTGTTGAAAGCAACTTCATGTCCAGTACACAGCTTTGCCGATGATAGTACCCTCCATACCGCTTTCTCTTCCAGGGCCCCTATATCAGCCCGTGAAACCAGAAATGAACGAGGAAAAAATGTTAATAATATAAATATGGACTTAGCAACAATTCTCGAGTGGGGATCTAATAACGTGGTAGAATTCAATGCAAACAAAACACAAGCATGTCTTTTCTCTAGAAAAGCCGATCTCACTGTGCCTAACATAACTTTGTCAGGAGTAACCATACCACTGAAGTCATCCATATCGATGCTTGGTATTACTATCAGCAATAACCTTTCCTAGGAAAATCACGTGAGGTCCATTGCCAAAAGTCTATCCCAAAAACTTGGTTTTTTGTTTCGTGCCAAGAGCTATTTCACCCCCACCCAGCTGCTTATGATCTATAAGGCACAGATCCGACCTGTCCTGGAATACTGTTCCCATATTTGGAGAGCGGCACCTGAACATATCCTGAGGCTATTGGATTCTGTCCAAAAAAGGGCAATTCGTCTCGTCGGTGATGCCTCGCTTACAAAGTCGCTCACTTGTCTGGAACACCGTAGAAAAGTTGGCGATTTGTCTCTATTTTATAGATATTTTCATGGGCGATACTCTTCTGAAATATCAACAATCGTTCCTGCTTTAGCAGTCTCTTCAAGATTAATCCGTCAAGTTCAGTCATCACACCCCTTCGTGGTCACTTTGGAGACCTGCAGAACATCACTTTCCAAAGACTCGTTCATCCAACGAACAGCGAGGCTTTGGAACTCATTGCCTAGGGAGGCATACAACCTCCAGAAATTTAAGAAGAACACCAACTCCTACCTTCTTTCCCTTGGTTATCACGATGTTCTCTGAACATTAGAGGATATCCCTTTTCGTGGGAACCAGAACATAAAAAAAAAAATTCAATGGGAAAATATTTTTTCAACTCAATTGTAGAGAGAATAAAATCCCTGAACATACCCCAAAACTAGTTTACTACCCTGTGATTCAATGTACTTCTTACTCTATACCGACACAGAAATAAAAACAATAATAACAAGCTTAAAAAAAATACATCTAGCATTGACGGAATTCCAATGAGAGTATTCAGTGACTGTGCCCATGTGTTTGCAAAAAACTTGACCATTCTAATCAATCAATCAGTCAATGAAGGTATATTCCCTGATCAATTTAAATTTTCCAAGGTCATCCTTCAGAAAAGGAAAACTATCGTGCATATGTGTCTTGAACCCTATATAAAAAATAATGGAAAAAGCAGTTCATGAAGTTTTTTGGACAACCACAAACTAATAACACCTTCACAAATCGGATGCAGAAGCAATTTATCTATTGAAACTGCATCGACCGATATGATCCAATATATTTATGAAAGTACTAACAAACATTATTACGTAATAGAAATCTTCTTCGACCTTAACCAAGCATTCGAAACCATAAACCCACAATATTTAGGTGAAATACTTCCTAAAATGGGCATCAGGGAATCACTAAATCAGTGGTTCTAATCTGATGTGAGTAATAGAAAAATAGTAGTGAAAGTGTTTCTTCCCACAGCTTTGGCGAAAGACCAAAATGAACGGAATCCGTTAGGACATTCAGCAAGTTTTGATCTTATTTTGGCATTGTGGGCAACTTTTGAGCATTCTATTGTCTCTTTGCATATGCCTCTAGCCTCGACATATGCTGCTCTGGTCTCAGGGCCCGGATTTTTCAGCCATCGATGGTATGCTGCCTGTTTGGAAGCCACAGCTCTAGAGCAGTTTCTGTTAAACCAGGTCTTATCGGATGATGTTCTTCTTTCGGTATTCGGTATGTTAGTTTGCATCCCCAACATGATGATTTCAGAAATTGTCTCAGCACATCGTGTTGGATCTACTGAAGAGAAACAAACTCTCTTCCATGGAAACGCTGAGAAAAACATACGAAAACCTTCCCAGTCGGCCGAATTGTAATGCCACATGAGACGGGGTGGTATTGTGCAGCTCGATGGTAAATGGAAAGCGCATGTTGTGGAGATGAGGGTGTGATCAGAGTTTCCAAGTGGGGCACAAACTTCTATTCTATACGGGTCAGGATTGGTGGTGAGGAAAAGATCTAGTGTATTGGCAGACTGGTTGTTGACATCAGGGATGCGGGTTGGTAGCTCGACCAGTTGTTCTAGACCATGAGTGATGGCGAAGGCCCCGGCTTGACGACTCGCATCATCTGTTTTGTTAGAGAATTTGAGCCAGGCAGCGTTATGTACATTAAAGTCTCCCATGATTATGGTTTCAGCTGTTGGATGGTTCTCCTGAATGTAGTCCAGTTTGGGTGATATAAACTCAAAGAGGTCGTTATATGAGGGTTCATTAGGTGATAGGTGAAGGCAGCAGAGGAACTTAGTCAGTTTGGTATCAGATAGCTTGAACCACATCACATCAAAGTCTTTCGGTTCCAAACTCTCTTCACGCTGGCATGAAAGGTTAGCCTTAGCGTAAAGGCAGACTCCACCTTTGAACCTGAATCGAGAATGGAGTTCGTAACCAGGACAAAGCATATGGACCTTGTTGGTGGACGAGTTTACTTGTGTTTCTGTTAGAGCCAGAATATCCGTTGTTTTCGTCTGTAGGTGATGGTGGACGTCATTGATGTTCTTGTTGAGTCCGCGGATGTTGCAAAAATTAATCTTTAATTTGAGTCCCCTCGACAGGACTTTTTTTTTGTTAAGGATGCACCTGAAAATAAAGGAGGAATTGGGGAAAAGGAAAGAGGGAGACCGGAAAGTATCGACCGGACACTGAAACATGGAATGATCCATTTCACAGCACACAAAGTCGTTATGGTGGTATTTCACCGGGCGATGAGACCATCTTCCACCTACGGTTATCCTTTTAGTCGCCTCTTACGACAGGCAGGATTTACCATGGGGCTATTCTAAAGTCGACCCCATACAGCTCAAATAGAATAGAAAAATAGTAGTGAAAGTAAATGATAACCTATAAGATCCATTTAATGTGGACTTGGGGACTCCACGAGGAAGAGTACTCGGACCACTGTTGTTTTTACTTTACGTAAATGATCTTCCACAAAATATAAAAAAAGGCCGAGTTTTTCTGTACGATACTATCATCATTGTGGCTTTCCCGAGTCCAGGTGAAATGGAAAAAAAATTAAAACAGTCATCGATGAATTCGAAATATTGTGTAAAGGTAATCATTTGATAACCAATGTGGACACAACAAAGTTAATGCAATTTCCGAACAAATGCTTCTTTTACCTTGATCTGGGATTGGAAGTAACAGAATGTACGAAATTCTTCGGTACACAATTGGATTGCAAATTTTATTTCAACGAACATCGAATACCTATTTACATCACTAAAAAAAACTCATTTCGCTTTTCCAACACTGAAGTCAAATTTAATGAATCATAATCATCTGGATATTTATTATGCGTTAGTATATTCCAAAATGAGTATGAATATTTCCATCTGGGGACCAGCATGAGGATTTTCATAATGCAAAAACGTTTTTTTCGTCTGATCTTTGATGTCAAATATTGAGAATCTTGCACAGAAACATTTGAAAACAACCGTATTCAAACATTACCATACATTTGGGACGTAGTTCCTTATCGCGCGTTGCGAACGGGGGCTAGACGGAATAAATCAAGACCAAAAGTTGTAACGAGACTTTCGCTATGGTTGTAAGCCGTGCGGCGTGCGCGTGTTTCTCTGTCTCTGTCTCTCTCTCTCTCTCTCATAGAAAGCAAGCCAGTTATTTTCGTTTCGTCTTTCTATTTCACATTGAACAGTGTGGTGTCGCGACGATTATTTTTGATGAATGTATACAGGTTTTTTGTACATAATAAATAATAAAAAATAATAACAATCTGCACAAGTTCCGGATATCGCTGATGGAGTTAGGTAAGTAGAGATTTTATACAGACAATAATAAATGCTTATGTATTTTTGGCAAGTAAGCATTATAACCTCTCTTTAATATAGTGCTAACCAAGTCATACGCGTTATTATCTCTCCAGTATTGTGTGTTTAGCAAGTGTACGCGTCATAACTTTAATAAATTCAAAAGCAAATTATATTTTAATATTACTATATCAATGCGTATGTATTTAGCAAGCCGTGCGTGTTCTAACCTATACTCTGTTGTGTTTACGAAGTCGAGAGAGTAAATATATATATATATATATATATATATTATATATATATATATATATATATATATATATATATATATATATATATATTATATATATATATATATATATATATATATATATATATATATATATATATATATATATATATATATATATATATATATATATATATATATATATATATACACACTCTGTTGTGTTTACAAAGTCCCGCGCATCTATGACGTGTACGAAAGAATAGACAGACAGAGTGCATATATATATATATATATATATAAAAATATTATTATAACTTAAAAAAATCAAATTTTATCACAATTCCTTCACTAATTAATCGAAAGGAACTTCGTTCCATCGGGGTGTCCCGTGACACCTCTCAAGTTTTTATTTATAAAACACTGAGCTATGTCCATGCTGCAAACTCCCTATCAGTCCCGCAGAATAAAGAAACCCATCTCCATTTCACAAGGAACAGGAATGATTTCCATTCGACAAAATGTAAGTATTCCGGGTATAAAAAATCGCCAAATTACGCAGGAACAAAATATTTCAATCTACTGCCCCAAACCATCAAGGAAGAAAAGAACAATATGAAATTGCGCAAGCTACTCAAAGAATATCTTCTAACAGTTGTTTTTACTCCCTCAAGGAGTATGAGAACCTCTCTTTATAATTGCTTTACTCTTATATAGTTTTCTGTTTGTTTGTTTTTTGTTTTTCTGAGTGTCACATATACAATTTGTATCTAAAAAGCAAATATATACTTGAACTTGTACAAAAATAAATTAGGTCGGGTCAAAATGAATGATTAAAATATTTCACTTCTTGATAAACAGTTTTTTCCATTTTTCAATTTTCGATTAATTTCGCTAGTGCTACTTGATGAAAAAATCGGTGTGCTCAATTGCAAAAGTATGCAACGTGTGACATTACGACACACAGTGCATGATGAACAAAAGAATTACGAAAGTGAACGCGACAACAATTTGCATTAAATTGCACGATCTATCACCGATAGTCATGGATAAATAATTTGAATATCCCTGTATCCATTGCAAATGAAACGATTTAATGAAGTGAATGAAAATACAAACGAATGATTGTTATTAATATATGAATAGTTATGAGTATGATGACAAACAAAAATACATAGTTGTAGGGCATGTAGGGGGCCTTTGCGGGTACATTCATAAATATAAAAACAATAAGAATCTACTGGTGGTTTTATTGGTATAAAACAGCGAGAAGACGTTTTATCACTATAAAACTGATCTATTGGTTCTCTGTTTGAAATTTCGGCCATTTGATTGGCTCAAAAATAATGAGGGAAATAGTCGTTAAAAAATATCCAAACTCATTATGTATCAATGAACTGTCGAAGTTAGAAAAAAGGTAATTATTCTTTAATTATTCATGGAATTAGCACGCTGAACAATTAGAATTGGACATTATACCTATATCAGAAACTAGGAGATATGTATTAAATAACCCGCAAAAATTTTTTTGATAAAAAGATAATTTTCCTCCTTGAGAGACATTCTACTTGCTTATTAGTAAACTAAACAGTAAATGAGATTGAAGATGATTGTCAATTGTCACTGAGAGGGAATGTTGAAAATGCAATGTTGCCAGATGTAAAAAAGGCTGAAGTATGCCTAAAAACAAATTTAATTTTTACGAAGTCAATGAGATTAAAGCGACGAAATAGGGGATCTGAGACTAAGGAAAGGAGGCGTGTCTAGATCTCCAGCTGACTCGAAACTGATATTTCTGTTAAAGTTGTACTTGGTTACACGTAGCGGTCTCACAGACCATAATAATAAAAAATAGCTAAATTTAATTATAATTGCTTCTGGGGTAATAATAACACTTAACGAAGTCTTCCTTAATACGTTTGTTCGTGAGAATATTGTTTGGCAGAACAAATACATTTTTTATAATACAGTATGACCCATTCAAAATGGAACCACTCCTGTAGAATACGCATCTTTCAATAATTCTCAAAAAAAATTGTTTTAATATTATAGAATAGAAAATATTGGTTAACAACGAAGTTACAACAACTTTAATTTTGGAAACAAAGTATTGGATTATAATTTTTATTTAGATTATAGACATATTAAAAATCTAGCAACACTGCCGATACAAAGTAGATCACCAGTGAACTTGTACAGTGAAAATCCAAAGTCGATAGCTCATTCCGTTCTACAGTTATAACTCCTGAAAGTATGGTAATGTGAGCGATTTGAGGTTGAAGCGATTCTGTAATAAAAATCTGACTACGCCACTGGATTTGGGCCGAAATTACACCTCAACAAATAACAAATAGTGTGAAAAATATTTGGAACAGATACGATAAATGTGTTGAACTAAATGGAGGTTTGGTAAAAGCCACAAAAATTCAAATATTAAATTTTACAGTAATGTTCATTTTAGTTTTAGTTTTTGCTTAATGATGTTTTATTGTTGAATAAATACTTGAAAATGAATTTCAAATTTCTTGTTCTTTTCGAATACACTTATAACCTACACTTGAATAAATGATTTTAAGGGAATATAGTTTACAAATCCAGTGGCCTAGTCAGATTTTTATTACAAAATCGCTTCCACCACAAATCGCTCACATTACCATTCTTATAACTGTAGAACGGAATGAGCTATTGACTTCGGATTTTCACTGTACAAGTTCACTGGTGTTCTTCTTTGTATCGACGGTGTTGCCAGATTTTAAATATGTCTATAATCTAAATAAAAATTATAATCAAATACTTTGTTTCCAAATTTGAAGTTGTTGTAACTTCGTTGTTAACCAATATTTCTTTTATGAAATTTTGATGGTTTTCATTCACAACAACCACGAATCTAGTGGTGTAGTCAAACTTCAAAATAAAAATTGCCTAATAAAATTTTGCCGTTTTTGACAAAGAAAAAAAACCATAGTTTGCCTCGAAATAAAACTGAAGTTATTAAAATTTTGGTCGAAATACCTAGTTTTTGATGCTTAATATTGAAAAAAAAAATGTTTTGAGATTGATTGAAAAATGCGTATTCTACAGGGGTGGTTCCATTTTGAATGGGTCACATCTCTAAGTAATTATTACATTATATAAAAAAAAATGTTTACAAAGTAACAGGGATAACATCAACGTATATAATCAATTTTTATGTAATATCATGAATTTGGCAGTATTTCGTACAAACTGCATTAACATGCTCCATACATAGAAATTTTCTGCAACTTCTACAACAGTATATTTTTTCTGTCGCAATAAAAGCAACGCCCATGCTCATCTGCTTCTCTCGCATTAGGTAGAGGTAGGGCCACAAAGCTCCCGAATTCTTGGTTTTACAGTTCTATGAATGCATGAGCAATTTGCCCGTTCTTTCATATAGTCTTTAGCCGAACTCATAGATAGTTGAAGCAGAAAATCTTTTCGAGAAACATTTGAAATTGGGTTATTAGCTGCAAATATTATGAAAGCATTTATTGCAGCAACGTTCAATATATAGGCCATTAGATATAGACAATCAATTAACAATAATTCCAAAAGATTTCAAACTTCAATGGTATGTTGATGCATTAATGAAAACAAACTATAACATTTTGCAGAAGTCTGCGATGAACAGAACATTGTTTAATTGCAAAAAACGTTTTCATGCTTAATTATTGCACTGAGAATTGCAAAAGTTCTGCAAACTAGGCAGTATACATGTAGTAATGGTGTTTCACAGCATGCATTAAGTTTGCAACCTTGTAAAAGTTACGATGCCTTGTTTTTTGTCATTTGTTTAAGTTTTTCATTATAATTTGTATGAAAAATCACAGAAGTTCTGCAAATTGGATAAGTGAACAAAAAACAAAATTCAAATATTCACGTACATTTGCAACAATTTCTGAAAAACGCATCATTCATTTATTAAACTTTTTTATCGACGTTCCCATTTTCAATACACACAAGCATTGAAATATTTTTAAAAGTTTTTTATTGTGGTTGCAAATAAAGAGAATATCGGTCTTAGTGGATATGCAACCTCATACAAAAAACGGAACCTATTTATCCAACAATATATTTTTTTTATTTTTACAACTTTTGAAATAATTGCAAAAGTTATGCAAATTGCAATTAAAATTACCACTAATATTTTACGTGACGCAAGAGATTACAACCGTCATTGTTCAACGAAACATGTTTTTTTGTAAAATTGATTTGTTTTTTTATATTTTTTCCATAAATTGCAAACATTGTGCAAATAGGTTTAAGATATATATTGAACCGACATATCTACATTGGTCCAGTAGTATACTTGATTATCCATCGCGTATATCTGTTATATCTTGTACTGGTTGATTGAAATTGCATCCGAAGAATAATACGGTTACGTAGTTAACCATTACAAAATTTGAAACTTATTATTGATCTCGAAAGCAATCACTGTTTCCGACTAATCAGCGAAATAAATTTAATCTAATATTGTCGAAAGAATACAAAATTTTGGTAAATTCTGCTATTGGAAGACATTAATTTTTTATCGCATTAGAAATGGCATACAATCATTCTTCATTTGAAATTTTCACTTGTCACAAGATGACTTTATAGCAATCGACGAGATTTTAAAATGAATAATCGATGCTCTATGGAAGTAAGGATATCAAAACGTTATCGATTGTATATCTCTCAAGTACATAATTTTCATTATCAAACAGAAACGTTGCTGACAAACAAAAATTTGTGAAATCGATATTACATCTCAAATTTAATTTTTACAGGTATGTATTTCTTGAATTGAATAAAATTATAATTTACCTTTCCACTCGACTTTCCTACTCCAACTGTGGTTTCACATAAAACATTCTATTGAATCCGATTGGAGGACTGAAATATAAAAGACACGTAAGAATCATTTTCTTGAAAAATTTATAAAAAAAAGAGGGAAAAACCTGTTGGTAGGCAATACTATTTCAGTTGTAGCTCCATGACTATTTGAATGTGCATTGTTTATGGTTAGTTAAATAATTGTCAGTCTTCTGTTATTCTGGTGATAAATCATGTAACTGAACTGCTGTGCATTCATTACTCTGTAAACAGAACACTGTGACATAACACAGTTGTAGGTTGATCGTATCAATGTACAACTGTACCAGTGTTTTTAAATCTCACTATAGGTATCCTGCATTTTTTATGAATCAAGAAAATTATTAAAACGTGTCGAGAGATTCTCGATTCCCAATCGAACATACTCGCACGTATTTTTTTATGCAAATTGCTAATTGTAATATGATGATTTGAATTCATATCGAAAACGTTAGCTTTCAACATTGAATGATTTCACCTACCTTTGACGAGCTTCTTCTTGGTCGATAGTTAATGTGGTAACACAATGAATGTCATTAAGTAGGTATATAAAAATCCTTATTAATCAGATAATACAGGTGTTACAAAAATAAATCTTTTTATAATTCATAATGTTCCGCATTGTAACATAGTTTGCAAATTATTATACTGCCATCAGTTGGTACAATGAGTTGTCTGCCCGATTCGCAAAACTTTTGCTTTTTTTGGTAGAGTACAAATACGAAAATATGTTTCTTTTGATTTTACCCTCATATCCGTGTTACAGACGAGGTTGCAAATTAATGAAAACATTCTACGTGAGGACAACCATTATTTGAAACTTTTGTGATAATTTCGATACTTATTTCAATAAAAAACAATTTAATGACAAAATATTTTTTTCGTTTGTCGCAAGAGGTTGCAAATTGAAACTCTTGGCAAACACATTATTTTAGTTATTTTTTTGAGTTTGCAGAACTTTTGTAATTTTCATCGAAAAATTAGGACTAACAACAATTTTTTTTCGATAAAACAGACAATTTCGTTTTGTATGAGTGGTTGCAAATTTATCAGAGGATGTAAAATGCTATTTTTCAAAACGGCGAAAATTTGCAGAACTTTTGCAAATTTTTTCGGTCTAATAATGTGAAAATTCATTAAATCCTGTTTTTCAACATCTTCGTTCGGAAAAATGGGTTGCAAAATCAGACTACATATCATATGGAAGTCCTCTTAACTCTAGTGAAGTTCTGAAACTTTTGTAATTATTATTAAACTTTGGGAAAATCGTGTCTACTGGCCTGACACTGAAAAATGGGCCACCTCCTAGTACTGCGTGCACAATTGTATGAACTGCAAAGCTTGTCGACAACATCGACGCCACCTTTGGTGTCATTACAATCTACAATTAATTCTGGAAACCCATTTTCCTTTTGAATTTTATCGTCGTGGTGAGCCGTTGAGAGCAACAGTTCGTTCTTTTTTTCTTGGGTATATATGATAAAATTGTGCAATCAGATTCAAAACCAAACATACTGGATCCAACTGGTCTTCCATTTTCTGCTGGAAATTCTGGCTTGTTCTTTCTGAGGGTTCCAACAAGGGTTAGTTTTTTAGATTTCAAACTTTTAGCTAACGGAACACTGGTAAACCAATTATCAGTGGTTACGTTTCGATTAGATCCGCTCATATTATCCGTTCAACAATGGCTTTGGCTGAGTTTTCCATTCTAAAAGAACCATCTGGCTGTTGTTCGACATACAACTTCATTGCACTTGTATACCACAATTTTGCATCACATAAAGCAAAAATTTTGATGCCATATTTATTTGTTTTTTTGGCATGTACTGTCGAAATTGCATTTGCCTCTGAGTGCCTCTAGTTTTTCGTCAATAGTGACTAACTCTGAATGTCTATAAGCAGACTCGCAACACCTAACAAACTCATAAAAAATCTGACATGTAGGGGCCAATTTATCAACACTTTTTTTTTCGTCTCTGGTATGGATGTTATCGAATCTCAAACACCGAAGGAGGAACTTGAATCTATTGATACCCATGGTCAGACGAAAAGCTTCAATTCCAGTTCCATCTGTTCGCCACATATCCTTTATATTTGGATGATTTGTCTTTCGAACACCAGCAAGATAAAGAAACCCCAGTAAAGCTTTCAATTCCATCCAAGTCGTTTGCTCACAATCCCTTTCATGACTATACCTCTCCTGAACTGATGTAATCTTGATATTTGTACTTTCTAATATAATATTCAACATTTCATCCGTGAATAACGTTCCAAAAATATCGAAAGGCGTTACAAAATGTCTTAGTGTACGATCTACTCCTGATGATACTTTGACTATATTATGTTGAGGAGTTTCAGTAGTCCTTGCAGAGCAATGCTTTGCCCATTATCTGCCATCTTTTCCCAGAAAATGAAGTACATTTGGATCTAGTATGACCGTGGAAGCGGGGATCATCAATTTTTTCCTCTGTGTCGCTGGAATCTGTTCGGACAGACACATTGTCTATCTCGTCAGGGTCCTCCTCATCGACGAACTCATCATCGGTTGCTACTTCTTCGAACAATCGTTGAAGTCTTTCAACTTCACTTTCGTAATTGGCCAGCGCTATAATAAATTCACACAAAAATATTTATTATCAGAATTTTATTTGTCCTGAGAAAAATGAGATAGAAAACACCCAGCGGTTTCTGGGACCGCAAAATGGCGTAACTAGCGTATTTACTAGAATAGTTTTGCACGCACTTGGTCTATGTGTTTATGTGTTACCGTAAGTTATGGCCGATGTCTACTTTTATGGGTCTGAGACACCGCACGCGTTGTCATGAAGGGTGGAATTATTTTTTAACAAATAATAGGATAAATGCATATAGTCACTAGGTACCGCCAGTTAAAGTTTATCTTTTCCGGCGTACCTATAGGTGTTACAAGCTCGATGATGGTTTGTTTACGTTGTGTCTCACTTCAGCCAGAGTTCTTTGGACCTTTGGCTGGTATGCGGATTGTTAGGTGAACACGACATAAATTGAACATAATCGAGCTTATCAGAAAGAAACATTTGCATTCAATGTCCATTGATATTATATGGAAGTATGCATGGATTTTCAGGTGAATATCATTCAACGTTCTGCGTGGTATTTGCCAGGAAAGTGGTTGTTTTTCACC
Organism: Gonioctena quinquepunctata; assembly: GCA_018342105.1. Taxonomy (NCBI): domain Eukaryota; kingdom Metazoa; phylum Arthropoda; class Insecta; order Coleoptera; family Chrysomelidae; genus Gonioctena; species Gonioctena quinquepunctata. Next base: position 349,448 of record JAFIRS010001257.1, on the reverse strand, counting down.
TGAGATCTACCATTCTCTGGTTCAATTTTATATTGAATCCTTTATGTGAAGAAAACCGTTTAATTCGATTTTTCTATTCATTCCACTTCACATGGCACTTATCTTTCACTATATGCTAGACGGGCTTGCCACTCCTACTGAGAAGGAATCTTTTATTTAGGAACCTATCGAGGTGGGAGATTTTCGGAGTGTTTCTTTCTGTCACTAGGTACCGCCAGCTAAAGTTTATCTTTTCCGGCGTACCTATAGGTGTTTCAAGCTCGATGATGGTTTGTTTACGTTGTCTCTCACTTCAGCCAGAGTTCTTTGGACCTTTGGCTGGTTGACTACTCCGTACTGATGAGGGCCAAGAAGCCTGAAACCGGTATGCGGATTGTTGGGTGAACACGACATAAATTAAACATAATCGAGCTTATCAGAAAGAAACATTTGCATTCAATGTCCATTGATATTATATGGAAGTATGCATGGATTTTCAGGTGAATATCATTCAACGTTCTGCGTGGTATTTGCCAGGAAAGTGGTTGCTCTTCACCTGAGATCTACCATTTTCTGGTTCAATTTTATATTGAATCCTTTATGTGGAGAAAACCGTTTAATTCGATTTTTCCATATAGTACTTGATTAACACTTATATTTAAAAGGTATCTATTTAATTTTTTTACAATTTTTCTTCCGGTATTTTTCTAGAGGGTGTGTCCACTGTGGAACCACTAGGAAAGAAGTACTTTTGCAGTTGAAAAATATTTATTACGAGGCATAAAAAAATTATTATTTTCTATTTCTTGTGATAATTCAGAAAACAGTTTTTCCTATCTGTTAGGCATAAAGCGATGTCACATCTGAAACAAAAACAAAGTTTCTCAATATTTTCCGATATATACCTTTATAAAATATACATTGTACAAATCCATCTTGATTTGTGGGGATCCGCTTTACTGCTACGAAACGCGCATCTTCTGGGTTTGTCAATATGACTGGGCATATGTGAACAAGAATCGTATCGAATCTCAAATGGAACTAATGGTTCGAAATGATTACTTGTTGATGCCGATGATGGACATCCTTTTTTTACAGTGGTGGCTTCAGCACCCACCAAACCCAGCGCTACAGAAAGTCTAAACTCCTTCGAAGTAAGGTGCGCTGGTGATTCAGTTCTCTTTTTGAACAGAATATAGGAATTCACCAGAGACAAGTCGACGAAATGAAAGAAAATGCGGTGCCACCACTTTTTAGACTTTCTATCAACGTCGTGAAGTGACTTCAACATGTCCAATTTGTCCACATAGCCCATGTGTTTGTTATATTCCTTTACAATTTCGGGGCAAGCTATTTCTTGGATGTTACCATTTTTTTGTTTGCGGTTTACCGTTTCTATTTTGGATGGATCTAAGTAGTTGGTCAAAAAGTATACGGGTCTATTGTCCATTCATTTCAGGCATACAGGACCATCTAAAGAGACTCGCCTATCAGACTCGCCTCTTTTAAATTGCTTGTCAGTGACAAAGTCGGCGGGTAAATCCTTCCTATCCTTTCGTACAGTTACGCAAGCTTAAATCATTCCTGATTGTAACTTTTTTTCAAGTTCAATGGAGTTGAAAAAAATTTCAAAGTATACGTGGTGGCATTTTCCCACCAAAGGTCTTGTTAGTTCACAAACAACCCTACAGCCCAGATTTTTTTCTGTCACTTGACCCACTTTTCCAGTGTACATTTCAAATTAACAAGCGTAGCCAGACTCATCTGCTCTTATCCATACTTTACAGCCACGCTTCATAGGTTTTTTGGGCATATATTGTTTTAGACAGCTGCGCCCTTTGAATCGAATCATCGATTCGTCAATTGACTGATTGCAACTAGGCTCGAACAAATTTAGGAATGTTTCCAACAGTTTATCTAAAAATGGTCGAAACCTATACAGCTTGTCAAAATTAGGCGAATCCCTTTCTGGTTGCAACGAATTGTCGTTCAGATGAACGTGTGATAACAACTATGCAACCTGTCCCTTGACATTATTGAGCTGACGAATGTGTCTCTAGTTTCCTTCCCGGATGACCAGTAGTCTCGATAGCTCGGTAATTTTTTGAGTCCCATTATCAAGTTTATAGATATGAAATTTTTTATTTCCTGCAAAATCGTAGGTGCACATGCATTTCGCATTACCACCAGCGTTCTGCAATGCATACAAATTTGTCTGAAATACTATGTTGTTACACAAACTTTCTGAAAAAATACATAAAAACATGTCAGTGGGAGTTTCCTCATTGATATCGATTTTTGGTTTAGATGTTTCATCGAATATTTTCAATATTTTTTTGCAATTTGACTTGGATTTAGTCCACGTCACCTTTTTCGCAATTTCTTGGGCTCGAATTGCAGAGAGTGGAATTTCATCATGACTATCCCATATCAAATTATTATCATTATTGCTATCCTCAGGTAGAGTATTATTTCGAGGAATAATAACGGGCATAAAGAACTTTATAAAATTCCCCCCCATATCGTCTCAGTAATGTCCCCTAGCCCACTATTGTTATCATTTGGTATTTCTTCAATAAAATGGAACAATTCATCTTGACTCATATCAATCATGAGCTCATATATATATATATATATATATATATATATATATATATATATATATATATATATATTGTGACTTCCACCTATAACAAAAAAAAACAAGAGTGCCCTAGTGTCCCCACAGTGAGCCCACCACATATTTTCCATAGAAACACTGATTTTTTCGGTGACTTAATGATTTATAACATCGAAATCTTGAGGTGAAACATATTTTCTTCAAAATAATGCTACAAATCACCTGCCATCTTTTATATAAATTGATGTATTGAATGAAAACAATCACGCTTCGCCAATTGACAAGAGCACACATAAACAATAACCTTTCAAAGCCAACAAAACCGTTTGAACACTTCGACACAGACTGTTGATGGTGGGGAGGCATCTCATAAGTACATCATTGTAGGTGTCTATGGAGCAAAGCCACCAGGAACTTAAATACATAATTCATTTCTGGTGGCTTCACTGTGTGCCCACTAGGAAACAAAGGGCTAACGTAAAAGCCTTAGATTAAATCTATCTTCTGCCGGTAGACCGAGAATATTCTACACGCAACCTAACCCGTCTAACTTAGCAATCCCGCTGGTTAACGTTAATAATCTGAGAAGGTGTATTCAGGTAAAAAAAACGGCATATTTGCGAATTGAATAACTGGCAACTGAGATGGAAGTAAAGTAAAAGGTCAAACGATTTCTAATTGTAACGTAGTTCCTTAACGCGCATTGCGGAAGAGGGCTAGACGGAATAAATTAAGACCAAAAGTTGTAACAAGACTTTCGCTATGGTTGCGTGCGGCGTGCGCGTGTTTCTCTGTCTGTCTCTCTCTCTCTCTCATAGAAAGCAAGCCAGTTATTTTCGTTTCGTCTTTCTATTTCACATTGAACAGTGTGGTGTCGCGACGATTATTTTTGTTGAGTGTATACAGGTTTTTTGTACATAATAAATAATAACAAATAATAAAAACAATGAATCCTGACAGTGTTTATGCACAAGTTCCGGATATTGCTGATGGAGTTAGTTCAGTAGAGATTTTATACAGACAATAATAAATGCTTATGTATTTTTAGCAAGTACGCATTATAACCTCTCTTTACTATTGTGCTAACCAAGTCATAATCTCTCCATTATATTGTGTTTAGCAAGTGTACCCGTCATAACTTTAATGAATTCAAAAGCAAATTATATTTTAATATTACAATATCAATGCGTATGTATTTGGCAAACCGTGCGTGTTCTAACCTATACGCTGTTGTGTTTACGAAGTCGAGAGAGTATATATATATATATATATATATATATATATATATATATATATATATATATATATATATATATATATACACACTCTGTTGTGTTTACAAAGTCCCGCGCATCTATGACGTGTACGAAAGAATAGACAGACAGAGTGCATATATATATATATATATATATATATATAATATGAAAAATATTATTATAACTTGAAAAAAATAAATTATTACAATTCCTTCACTAATTAATCGAAAGGAACTTTGTTCCATCCGGGTGTCCCTTGACACCTCTCAAGTTTTTTTTTTTCAAAGGAAACGAACTGTTATGCAAAATCTGAAAAGAAAAATGTTATAAATTGCACTGAAGAAGCTATCGAAATGCATGTATTTGCCTGTTTTGGCAAATTATAAATTTTTATGACATTCATCGTGAACTCGAAATCGATGTAACCCACAAACTACATTGCAGTTGTTACAAATGTAAAATGTTCAGTATCATGACCACCTTCGATTTTTAATTAATTCCATGACAACATTGAAACTATTATGATATTCATTAATCATGAGTTAACTTTTCTCCAGTTTAATAATTCATTGTGGTAATTGAAATTGTGTGAATTTCGGGTTATATACAGTGTGTTGCAGAAAAGATGAGGAAATCGAGCAGCCGTCCCAAGTAAGTGGAATTTAAGATTGAAAATAGAGCTTTCTAGGGCCGCTGCTGAAATCGAGTATCCCGGTGGATTAAGAGCTGGTTCTGTTCAACTAGCGGGACATTTACATGAGTTATTATTTCGATCAGGTACTCAATACTGTAGCAGGTTTTCGTGAAGGAAAATTATACTCCGAAATAGAAGGGAATGAGAATTATATTTGTAATTGATGGACCTTACACTTGAATTTTGTTGTGGTGTGACTTTTGATGTGCTGATTTAGTCTGATTAACAAGTTAAAAAACGGGTTAATTATTGTTCCCGGTCCTAAAAATATGTGCGATAGCTCATTCGATTCGGAAGGACGTCTAGAGAAATATTTCTCGAGTATTTATTAGCGCATACAAAATTGCAATTGTTATTAACAAAATAAGATTGAATAAAAAAAGATATTAAGTTTTTCGTTAATAGCTCTAAAGCTATTAATATTTAAGAAGAACTTTCGATTGAATATCCTGGAAGAGGAGGAAATTTCCAATGAAAAAGTCATGTCTCCTGGATTTCTATCTCCATTATTTATAATTTTATTCAACAGCATGAGCGCAACGCCACTGGAGAAAGTATATCACACAACGTATTTTTTTATAATATTAAATATTAATAAAAAAAATTGAAAAAAATTATTGTGTCATCAGAACACTTGAAAGAACGAAGGGAAAACTAATTATGTCGATTTTTCAAAAATGGAGCCCTTCTTATATACATACTTAACAAGATCACGTGATAAAAGTTCATTAAAGTTTTATATTTTGTTTGTTATAATGTTTTTAAATTAACAGAAAATGAAATGATAAAAAAATGTTAGAAACATTTTTGTTGACAAATGTTATTATACAGCTGTTTTTGCATCTAACAATGGCATTAATTAACGTAGGAAAAAAAAAAATTCACTTCATTTGTTGAAAAATTGTTCATAAACAAATAGGAAAGTATAATATTAAAAAAAAATATTACCATTTTATTGCCAAGACAAAATAATGATTTAAAAAAAAACCTTAGATATTTTTATTTATTGTTTATAATTTTTTTTTTATATCTCGTTTGTTCGAATAAATAATTAAGAAACGTTTTTCTCTTAGAAAATCATAGTTGGCATTCATCTGTAGGTTAAAAGGGAAAAAAATTCCCAATAATTTAATTGTTTATTAAGTTAACAATTTGTTATAAACAATTTGTGACCTCGGTTTATTTTTTTCCAGGAAGTAAAAAAATATTTAAAAAAAAAATTTTTTTATAAATTCTAATTAAAAAATTTTTTTCATACTTTGTTATAAGGCTGTTTTTTATTTTTTTTATTTACAAGGAAAAAAATAAACTGAGGGTCACAAATTGTTTATAACGAATTGTTAACTTAATAAACAATGATATTATTGATAAAAAAATCAAAAAAATTGTTGAATTATAGAGAAATCCAATTATGATTTTAAAGAGAAAACATTTTATCAATTGATTATTCAAACGAACGAATTATAAAACAAAACGATTGAAAACAATTGAAAAATTTTTCTTACCCGTTTTTTAACTTGTTAATCAATAATTGGACCCCAACCCAAAAACTCTTTAGTCTGGTTTGTTATACGTCAAGGTATTGTGAGAAATCCAAAGGTAACCTAGAGGCCACATTTTACAACTGAAATGATATTTGGAAAGAAAACGCCGCCAAATCTCAGTTGATTTCGAAGTTATGCCAAATCGGTGGATAGGATAAAACAATCTTAATTTGATTTTTTATGTCATATTACACAAATCTTTCGAGGATGCTATTGAAATTCCATTCAATATCTATTGATTTTTTCAAATCTTTAAAATCGGATGGGGAACGTGCTTGATTATGTCGAGATACAACGAAATGGGGCTTGGATTTTTCTAAAAATAGATTCCCAATGAAATAATATACGAATTTCAGTAATTATCAACATATTGAGTTTTCCTTCAGCTCCAAGGATTTTGGTATATATACTCTCTAGCCGGGAAAACGGAATAAGGGGAAAACGGGATAACAGGATTATGGGGTAACGGGAAAACGGGATATCAAGAAAACGGGATAACTGGAAAATGGGAAAACGGGATAACGGGATAATGGAAAAACGGGATAACGGAAAGCGGGCAGAGTCAAAGGCATAACCTATATGGAACAACACAAAAAAACATTGGAAAAAAGAAATTCTATGCGGACGGTAGTTTTCAGGAAAAAGAAATTAGGGAATATAGAAATTTGGACCTGACAACGTCTGCCGGGTCAGTTATAATTTATATATATTTAACTGTAACAATAACAATAAATTATATTCCATAAACTGTCGAGAGAGATCCGATCACTCAACAGACGGTTATATCACTTAATGTGCAATAAAAAAGTATTGAAGTATCAGATATGACATGTGATAACCTGGGATCCCATGAATGGCTCTTATGAGAAATAGTCGATAAGATCTTCATTGGTGGTAATCCCAATGGGTGCCGATCAGGTTATTCGTAACTTGAGAATACCTTTGAGTTCCAAGTTTTGTCTATCTTCAGATGTAGAAATCAGAAGGATTGCTACTCTTCACTGTTCATCACGATAAAAATGATTTGTGAATGCTCTCAAAAACAAACAAAGCTTGTTTTTTATGCATTATTTCATTCTCACATGGCTCCACCTATAAAAAGTCATGAATGCAATATGATCGACTATTCAGGTAATTAGATATATGAGCGGATATATCTTCCGATTGTATAAGAGCGCTATAGTAGAAGTCAAAATTTGAAGTAACATTCACTCAAAATTGAATTGTCTCGTTTTGGTTTTTATTCCACTACGGAAATGGTAAACATATAAGCAAATCCATCCCAGAAAATACCAAAAAAAGTAAAGAGTCTGTCTGGACACATGGTTCTTGTTGTTTATGAGTAACTGGTGGTTGTTAAGAGTTGAATATAGCACTGTCAACTGACGTCACATCATGGTGATCATCGGCTAATCGGGAGCAACAAAGCATTTGAGTGTGTTTGGAGATCATTGTTATTTGTGTTTATTGAAGATTTGTTGTAATTTTTATAAACTTTGTAGATATTTAGTGAACATTTTATCTGTTAATATAGTGCAAGATTCCTTGTTCCGTTGGAAAATCCAATAATTTTGCTAATTATGCCTCTGGAAGGAAATCGAATAAATCTCACGGGCTCATCCTGATTGGATCGGTTACTTCAACCCATTACAGCACAAAATATCATAATGAACCTTATCAAATCTAAAAAAAAAACTTGAGAGGTGTCAAGGGACACCCGGATGGAACGAAGTTCCTTTCGATTAATTAGTGAAGGAATTGTAATGATTTTTTTTTTTTATAATAATATTTTTCATATATATATTGTATATATATATAAATATATATATGCACTCTGTCTGTCTATTCTTTCGTAAACACAATAAACACAACAGCGAATAGGTCAGAACACGCACGGCTTGCTAAATACATACGCATTGATATTGTAATATTAATATATAATTTGCTTTTAAATTCATTAAAGTTATGACGCGTACACTTGCTAAACACACAATAATGGAGAGATTATAACGCGCATGACGTGGTTAGCACAATAGCAAAGAGAGGTTATAATGCGTACTTGCTAAAAATACATAAGCATTTGTTATTGTCTGTATAAAATCTCTACTTACCTAACTCCATCAGCAATATCCGAAACTTGTGCAGTAACACTGTCAGGATTCATTATTCTCATTATTTTTTATTATTTATTATGTACAAAAAACCTGTATACACTCAACAAAAATAATCGTCGCGACACCACACTGTTCAATGTGAAATAGAAAGACGAAACGAAAATAACTGGCTTGCTTTCTATGAGAGAGAGAGAGAGACAGACAGAGAAACACGCGCACGCCGCACGGCTTATAACCATAGCGAAAGTCTCGTTACAACTTTTGATCTTGATTTATCCCGTCTAGCCCTCTTTCGCAACGCGCGATAAAGAACTACGTTCCAACAAACTATTTTCGTGTGTTATTATGATGAGAACGTATTTTTAAACTGAAAAATCCATGTTAAAAACACCTCTATAGACTTTTGCACTTATTCCACAATATTCACTATGAACTGGATCACAAAAATGTCAAGAATATTTTTTTAGGAAATTTTTTTCGGGGAAAATTTACAAGAAAGACACACGTACTCGTGGAAAAAAAGCTCTGCTCGCCACCTCATCAGCCGTTTGACAACTGTCAGAATACGTCACTGACAGTGCTCTATTAAATGTTGATAAACGTATATGAATGATTGGCTCATTTTCACAATAGCGCTAGTGACAAATATGACCGGAATCTTACCAAATGATTTTGTGGTGTTCACAAAATAATCTTTCTGAATATCACTCTACTATGACGAAAAGAGACTATTATTTTCTTTCATTTATCTCGAGCAACCTGTATTTCGAAGCCATTCATTTCGACCATATGAACATTAATAGTCAAAGGATAATTCCCTCGAGCTAAAGTTCTCGGGCGTTATTCAGATTGATCATTTTTATATGGTCTCATCAAATTGTCTCGAAATACAAGGTACTCTCGATAGAATTATGACGAAAATAATAGTCGGGTATTTGTCATAGTCTTGGGATATATATCACCGATGAAGGCCTAAACCAGTGGCTGGGACTACGAAATAAACAATATATTATCATGATACCTTGAGGTATGCAGATTTTTTATCCTAATGACGAAAAAAGAAAAAATAAAATTAATTATACTTGGAATAAATGACCCATTAAGAACTGATGAAACTCAATGAAACTCAACGGGTTATGCGTTTACGACTGAATTATATGCATGTCAAGATCGAAAACTTTTTGAATATCCTCATTAATGAAAACCATTTATAAAAATATTCAAGATGTCCGTTTTAATTTGCTCATAATTATGTCGAAAACCAGTTAATTAGTGGGTTCTATAAAAATGTATAACCCATTAGTAAAACCAACAATCCTGACAAAAATTCTATCGAAACTAAATCACAATTTCTTAAAGACATATAAATGGTTCTACTAGTGAGGAATAGCTCATTTCATGATATGTTTCATATCAACAAGATCGAATATGATTGTTTTCTATTCAATTCATATTTATAGCTGATATGATGCTTGAAATTATGCTTCTATATTTTTACTCCAATTCAAAGCTATTCATTTCATGCATGACAACTCATGAATATCATACTTTTTATGAATATCTCTCAAAGATGTGCCAAATGGGTGGTGAATTTCAAAATGGCGGCTGTTGAAATATTGAAAAATATTCCCAATCTTTTATTTTGATATCAATACAAGCTGGCACCCGCGACTACGTGCGTGTAGAATTTGTATTTTCCCCATATGTTTCTCTTTGTGTTGTTCCATCTAACTTATGCCTGGGGATTCGCCACTTCCCGTTATCCTGATTCCTGTTATCCCGTTTCTCGTTATCCTGTTTCCTGTTATCCCGTATCTCATTTGAGTAGCATAATTGATTTGCCAGCGAATGTAATGCTTTTTGACGACTATTACAAATTCACTAACCCCTTTTCACCCCTTTAGGAACGGAATTTTCAAACAGAGAGCAAAATCACCAATTTTCGAGACCCTAACTTAAAGACTAACGGAACCCCAATGAATATGTTCACCCCCTCTAGTGGTTGAATTTATAAAAACACTGAAATACACATTTCTTCATTTGTAACAAAGACCAGGAATACATAGTTTTATGACCCCAACTAGAAAATTCTATAAGGATTACAAACAAAAATGATTGAACAGTTTGTCGTATATGGTTGTTTTTCTTATTTTTTGTACCATTCAAAAAAACAATAATTCCAATCAAGTGTTTTTATAACTAATTGTTAGGTACATAAACAATTACATTAATAATAAAAAAATTCATTAGGTAGAGAATAACCAATTATTAATAAAAAAAAACATTCTCAATATATTATAATATATTATTTTAATTATAAAAAAATGAAAAAAACATTCTTAATAGATTATAATATATTATTTTAATAATAAAAAAATAAAAAAAACTATTATAAACAATTTAAAAAAATTCAGAAATTCTTATTATTTTTTTAATCATAATGAACTTCAAGCAACCTAATGCAAAAGAACTATTTTTGAAAAATGTTCAACTTATCCATTTGTTTATAGATATTTTATAAACAAATACAAGCGTTTTTTTTCACGTTGTAAAATGCCTCTGTCAGACATAAAATTGATAATAATGTGAAATATCAATTAAAAAATTTTCTACAATATTAACTCGATTTCTCATATTTTGTTAATTTTAGAAATTCACAATTAACAAAATAACCAACTTTCAAACAATTTTATATCGTGATATCATTGAGTGCACATGGAAAGTGTGTTGCAGGTATCAAAAAAATATGGAGTCATTCTGTGAACAATTATTGGGTTTTTAATAAAATGGGCGGTTCCAAAAAACTACTTGATTAACAATAGCCTTACATGGATAAAATCCAATTAAACTTTTTTTTCTAATGATATTACATTTTTTCAAGCGTTCAGATGATACTATAATTTTTTTGAATTTTGAAATTCATATTTATTAGTTAAAAAAAAATTGTGTGCATTGCTCTCTTGAGAGGTGCTGTACTCCTGCTGTTACGGCAAGGTTTAATTAAAATTATAAATAATTGAGATAGAGTTCCGGGAGTCTTACTTTTTCATGGGAAATTTCGTCTTCAAAAATCGGTTTTTTGCTGAAGAATAGCAAATTTCCGTCGGCGGAAAAAATCGAAAAGTACATCTTTCTCAGAATGACATCACGAATCGAATGAGCCATCGCTCATTATTTACCGGACTGCGCGACGCAGCCTAGGTACGTTTGTTCCTTTGTGGCGCTCTAGAGAACATACGCGTGGGCCGATTTTGATGATTTTTACGTCAATCGAATTGACTTAATCTTGCGAGTGTCACTAAAGACAGCGATCAAAATTCAATATGGCGACAACCAGACGCCATATTGTGAATAAAGACGTGACAGTAATAATCAAAATTCAATATGGCGACAACCAGACGTCATAATAATAATAATAAAGGTCTTTATTGATCACGTAACAATTTTCTCAACACATTATGAGATAGTATCAATTCATTCAGTGGCTAAACTGAATGTCTGTTCTTCCACCTAACCCTGAAAAAGATAGACAAAAAAGCACAGAGAAGTAACCTATACTGAGGAATTCAGTTCAGTTCAATACTTGAAAAAGCAAGATATACATTACTTACTAATAAAGAAGATGCTCGAATAGTTTAGTTTCAAATAACATGATTCCGACGGATATTCTTACGTTTGACGGGAGAGAATTGATTACTTTGGCGGTGTCGTAGCGGAATGATCGTTCGAACTGAACTGTATTGTGTAGGGGAGGTGTAACCTTTCCCTTGAATCTTATATTCAGGTTATGAACATATGTGCAAAAACAAATTTTTTCATAAAGATAGGGTGGTGTTTTATGATTCAATATTTTGTGATACATACATGCAGTATGTATATATCTACGTTCTTTCATTCTCACCCATTTGATTCCTTTGTATGAATGACTGATATGACAGTACTTTCGAACCCCAAAGATGAGTCTTATACACGAGTTTTGCACTTTTTGAATCCTTAGAGTATCCACGTTATTGAGACAGTTACCGTATGAAACATCACAGTAATTCAACTTTGACAACACCAACGTTTCACATAATAGAACTTGTATGGATCTAGTTAGGTACTGGCGTATTTGGTAGATTAATTTTAAACTAGCATACGCTCTCTGCAGACAGATAGAGACGTGCTTAGTGAACCTCAAGTCTTGGTCCAAATATACACCTTAATTTTTTACACATCCTTCACTTTTAATTATTTCATTGTTGATTACTATTGGATGATTTTCACTCAACCCAGTTACTTTTAGCCGATCTATGATTTTTCCAAACAATATAGCAGTGGACTTTTTTGGGTTCAACATCAAGCAGTGCTGTGAGGAATATTTGAGTAAATTTTGAAGATCAAAATTCAGAAAAGTTATAGCTTGTGTATATTCGTCCGGCTGAAATGATATATATCTGCGTAAAAGTGATGATTGCATGATAAGAATATTTTTGTGAAGTAGAAAATATATAAGGAGAATAATAACGGACCAAGTATTGAGCCTTGTGGAACACCAATGCTATTGATTGAGTACTGAGACAGTCTGTTGTTATAACTCACTACTTGTATTTTGTGACCCAAATAGTCCATAATAAGAGTAGAAGCACTCACAGACAATCCACAGAATTTCATTGTGGCCTCGATAATTTGATGATTCAGGGTGTCGAATGCTTTCGAGTAGTCTAACAGAACCAATGGTGTTAGTTTTGCTTTATCATTCTCCTGAAAATATCATCGGTAATCTTCATCAGTGCAGTACAGCAGCTATGATTTTTTTTGAATCCTGATTGGTTTGCCGGGATTATTTTATTTTCCAACAGGTGTTTGTAGAGTTGAATTTCTATTATTTTTTCGAGGATCTTTGACATTGTTGGTAAAATATTTATTGGTCTTATATCATTATGTGATGAAGGATTGGGTATTTTAGGAAGAGGAATCAACTTTGGCTTTTTTCCAAATTGCTGGAAAGACGGAATGTTGCAAAGAAAAGTTATTAACATGAGTTAAATAAGGCAAGACGAAGGGTATGCATAGTTTTATACTAGAAATATTCAAACCATCCAATCCTGTAGCTTTACTCTTCAAATTTTTGATAATGTTTGAGATTTCGATTTCCTCTACTGGTTTAAATGTTAATTGTGAGGTGATATTTTCATGAGTATTGTTTTGATAATATGATATAACATCTTGATCAGCTGTCAGTTTTAGTATAGAATTGACGAAATGATTGTTCAACTCATCTACGTCCGCCAGTTTTTCAGGAATTATATAATCACTTTGACTATTTGACGTAAGATCGAGACATTTCATGTTGAAAGGGGAAACATTCTCAATTGAATATTGATAGAAAGATTTTTCTGTAAATTGAAAAATCCACGATTAAAATGAAGTTATTTTGTGTGAATGTCTAACAGAAAACAACTACTTCCCCGGCTAAAGTCACGCTGGACATTGAACTACATCTGATATGGCGACAACGAGTTGCCATATTGTGAAAAAGCTATAACAGCGTATAGCTTGGTACATAAGTGATTGGTTAATTTGCTTGTTAGTTTGTTTGTTTCGATTTCAGTTACTATTTCGTATTCGTAACATTTGTAATACAATATCACCAAAATGTTTCAATATAAACTCAATTAGGTACAGTCAAACTCGGGTATAACGAACGTCAATTATTTTAACTTTTCAGTGCATTTAATAAAAGCTTGCCTTTGAAAAGGTTTTTCATTAATAATTTTATTTAGTGCTTTATAGTTATTAAGTACGCCTTAATCAATGCATCTTTGTTGAAGCATCGTTATTATGAGTCTTTCTTTATGTGAGTTCTGAGCTACCTAGTCCTTCAATGTGGAGATCAACTCATCCGCCAACTTGGAGTTGCCTTCTTCAATTTATGAAGTTCAACTTAAAATCAATAATCTCGACTGAATTCATAATCCTCGACCCCAAAAAGCCCGATATACCAATTTTGAATCGAATTGGGCCATAATTACAAAACTTGTCCGCCATCTTAAATTCATTAATATTGATAGAAAATTCATAATATCCGACCCTGAAAACCCCCACATACCAATTTTGAATAGAATCGGACCATAATCACATAGATCATCGGCCATCTTGGAGAAGCCATTTTGATTTTATGAATTTTGAACAAACATTCAAAATCTTCGACCCTGAAAATCCCCACATACCAATTTTGAATCGAATCGGACCATAAACCCAAATCTTGTCGGCCATCTTAGCGCCATTTTGTTTATTTCCTCTAACAAAAATTCCATGAGCCGCCATTTGAACTTCCTTATATGAAAAAACAATCTCGACTCCGAAAACCCCCACATACCAATTTTGAATCGAATCGGACCATAATCACAAAATGTGTCGCCATCTTGGAGCCGCCAATTTAAATTTTTTAATTTTACAAAAAATTCACAATTTCCGTCCCCGAAAACTCACACATACCAATTTTGAATCGAATCTTGGACACGCCATTTTGTTTTTTTCTCTCAATTTCATAATGCATTGTAACCGGAATTATGAACACCTGCCAAATTTCTTCAAAAATGTGCTACAATTTTTGAACCGGAAAGAATGACAGAATGACATAAGAACGAAGCAAGTTGAATAAAAGCTTGTGAAAAGATGGATTTTTTAATTTATTTCTTATAATTTTCTAATCAATATAAACTATTAGCAACCTAGGGCATACAAAAAAATTTTGAAAAATGTTCAACCCATACATTTGTTTAAAATATTCTATATACGAACATCGTAATTTTTTTTAACGTAAAATGCCTTCGTCACACATAAAACTAATAATAATGTGAAGTAACAATAATTTTTTTTAATATTTACTCGATTTCTCATATTTTGTTAACTTTAGAAATTTATAATTAACAAACTAAGCAACTTTTGAATAATTTCATAGCGTGATATTATTGAGTACACATTGAAGAATGTGCTCCAGGAATAAGAAAATTATGGAGTCATTCTTTGAACAATTATTTGGTTTTTAATAAAATCGGCGGTTTCAAAAAAAATACTTAATTAACAATATTCAATGAAAAATTTTTATTCTAATGAAATTACATTCTTTCAAGTGTCCAGATAATACCATGATTCTTTTGAATTTTTAAATTAATTTATTTATTTTTATGTGCATTGCTCTCTTGAGAGGTGCTGTACTCCTGCCATAACGCCCACGCGGAGCCCTATTTCCAACGTTGAATTAAAATTATAAATAATTGAGATAGAGTTTCTGGAGTGAGAGTTTTTCCTGGTGAATTTCCTCCTTTTCAAGAAACTATTTTTTATTTTCTCTATCATCAATAGTTTTTGAGGTATTGCTAAAAACTAAAGCTGTTTTATTTTTATTTTTTGGTTTTTTGTTAAAAAATATATCAAATTTTCGTCGACAGAAAATATCGAAAAATACTTATTTTTCAGAATGATATCACGAATCGAATGAACCATCGCTCATATTTTTAGTAGACTTGGAACGATTTTTCGCAGGAAACTCACTTCTCGCCTAGACTAATATAGTCGCTTCCTGACCTCGACAACTTTCATTCAAATGAATCTAACAATACTTTACACTAAGTACTCGACACTTACAAACATTGATAAACGGGCATACGAATGTATGTCATGCAATTATGAATCAAAGTTGATGTTCACCGAATTAGAGTAACATCATTTCATAAAAAATTGACGAGTATTGAATGTGAAATCTGCAAGTTTGGTCCTTCTAAAAAACTTTTCAAATTCTGAACGAGAGTAAAATACTCATGAATAAACATCAAGTACCTACACATTCCTGTTATCATCAATAATAATGGAAAACAATCGGAGTCTGAATGAGAATGCTTTTTTTAATTGATTAGTAATCACGTTCACAAAGGAATATATAATTTTTTATAATTAAATAACAACCGACCTGTTTACATAGGAATGGTATCCTTTGATATGGCTTCAGTCACTCAGAACAACATGTGTAATGAAAAAACGTATGTACTTTTTTGCTTCATGTAAATGTCGTGTCGCAAAATAAAAGATTACTCAAAAATGGGCCAAATACACAATTGTATTCATTTTCTCCTCAGATATGAAAATAACTCTGTAAGAAAAGGGAATTTCTGTTTTAGGGAAGAGTAGTTTGTGTTTTTATGGATATATTGCGTTTTGCATGCTACTAGTAGTAGAGTAATCAATAATTTTAGATTTATCCCAATATCCAGATTACCTCATTAATACAAACAAAAGACACTAAACTGGGTTTAAAAAACCACGTCACGTATTTCTTCGTACAACTCAACAATCACGATGTATCATGGTAAATAATCAGTGCAGTAATATGAAAAACTTGCAAAAGACCCACAAGTTAATTTATATACTCCTCATTTTTCAGATTTCTCAGATTTATCTTTATTGTTCTTGATAAATTTTCATGTATTATTATCTATTTTGTATGGTATTGATATTGTTTTTACGTAAGAAAGGATTTTTTTTCGAAGGATGGCCAAAATATATAATTTGTTTGAAATTACGTTTTTTTAGTAGGAAATATTTCTCATGAAGGTTGTTCATAAAGTTTTCTTGAAATAATATTATCCATCAGATTTGAATTGAACGTTATTGCAATGTATTCAATTATATTCAATTGTTCACTGACATTTTCTTCTGAAAGAGGAATATTGACTATCTATCATATTGTTATATGTGTTGAGCTACTGTGTTTTGTTATGTCTGCATACGAAGGTTTATGGAAAATTAAAAAATTATATTTATTACTGATTTTTTTTAGTCAGGTCTAAAAAGTTTATAAAAGTATTTGTTTCCATTTCTTTTGTGAACTCAATTGGAGAGTGAATTGTAACGAAAATATCGAAAAATATTCCTTAAAGTTCCCACAAAGCACAACAAAAAGTCGTCCACATATCATCATAAGAAATTTTGAATTAAAGGATTAGTTATTTAAAAAAACACCACTATGTTCTATATTTTGGATGATATCTACAACAAACAATGTATGCCAACACCAAAGCTTAGTGAAAAAAAATAATAATAGACCAATTAAAAATCTAAAAATGTAATTACCTCATACTGAAAATTCAATTTTTCGAACTTCTGTTGTAGTTGGAAGGGGCGAGAGGATTGCAGAGCCATTTCGAGGAAATGCCGTCAAACCAACTGAAAAATCCCGGGATGAAGCGTCAAAACTCTCACTACTAAGTAAGCGGTTGCTCTAGCGATTGTGTTATCTTCGCTAGATAATATTTTAGTCTTTATATTCTCCTTCTCGCCAATATTTTGCCGCTGCCTACGCAAGGTTGTTGTTATTTGGAGAGTACTATTAATCAGTAAATTAACGAATATATTTCCGACAACTTCCTTCTAGACCACCTTGTAGTAATGTTTTCCTGTACAAGAAACTGACATCTCTATCAACCGAAATGAATCAAAGTGCTCCCATATCATTATTCATACTATGAGTGACTGATAACGATTTGCGAATTAACAATCAGTGGAATTGAAAACGAAATGGAGAACATGGAAAAAATTATTTATCGTATTTATACGTGAAAAGTATAGATGTTATAATATTGATTTTTTGTGAACTTTATTGTGAAGTGACTCATTGATCGCTCAATATAGGTATCTTGACGGCCAATGTCTGATGTTGCACAGTCATCTGAAAATTATATTGGTAAAATTTTTGGGAATTTTGAAGAATGAAATTTCAAATTTTCGAAATTTCACACCTACATTTTTAAGACAATCAGAGACTCGTTGTTTGTTTGGTTACCATGGAAACCCAAAATATTTCCGGAAATATTCATCCTCCGGGGTACCCTGGGCGATATTAACGTGAAAATATTCATGTCAAAATAATGACACAAGCATAGGATCGTTTGTTTACTTTCTGTGCAAATCAAAATTAAACAAGTAAAACACCTCTCATTTTGTTTTTCCAAATTTGTTTATTATTAGTTACATCTCTTAAGTGTTTTTATTAAAAATTCCCCTTTTTACAAGCCTTTATTTAGTTTCACCTGTCTGGTGTCTGCAGTTAAATTTGACCTACCTCTAGTTGCCCGATTAACTTGAAATTTGGCAGGTGTTCATAGTTCCCGTGAGAATGCATTATGGAATTTTTGTTAGAGAAAAAAAAATGGTATGTGGGGGTTGTCGGGGTCGAAAATTATGGATTTTTCTCAAAATTCATAAAATAAAAATGGCGGCTACAAGATGGCCGACGATCTCTGTGATTATGGTCCGATTCTATTCAAAATTGGTATGTGAGGTTTTGGGGTCGGAGATTATGAATTTATTGTCAAAATTAATAAATTCAAGATGACGGCTCCGACAAGTTTTGTAATAATGGACCGTTTCTATTCAAAATTGGTATGTCAGGGTTTTCAGGGTCGGAGATTATGAATTTAGTCGAAGATTATTGATTTTTTGTAAGAATTCATAAATGAGAGATGGCAGCTCCAGTGAAAAACACCAAAATTTAAAATATGGGGCTTGAGACATATTCAACTTAACGCAATATCAAAATGTATGCCCTGAAATAATTATTCAAAAATATATGGTTCGAAATATAACAATAAAAATGATAATAAAGAAGAGAAAACAACAACATACATACCTACCTTTACCATACATAGATAAACTATCGAATAAATATAATAAAACCATGGAAAAACACAACAATAACTATATCACACCGACTGCAAAATATGAAAAAAACCATTTATCCAAAATTAAAACCAGAAATACCAAAAAACAAACAAACTCATAGAATACCGTGTAAAGACTGTCAAAGTACCTATATAGGTCAAACAAAACAATATTTGCAAAAACGAGTACAAGTACTCAAAAACTGATATTACAGCCTTATCCAAACACGGAAAAGAAAATCAACATAAGTTTGACACTAACAACGTTGAAATTTTGACCAAAGAAAGAAAACCAAGAGTTAGAACATTCCTTGAAATGATACATATTAAAAAAGACCCCAACAGCATTAACAATAGAAATGATATAAAAAACTTTAGCCAGATGCATAACAACCTTTTTAACTTTGTTTATAGTAATAATAATGAAAAGTGATCTTTACATGCTGCCAAAAAAAATACAGTCCGGCTCATATACAGAACTCAATCTGAACAATCCAGGGTACTTTTAAAGAGGGTAAAAATGCATGAAAGATAAACAAACCATTTCCGATAACTTTGAAGTCACACACCTACAATAACGTTCGTACGAAGCAAACACAAAAATTCAAATGAAATAATTTGTAAGTGAATACTCATATATATTACAGAAAATTTTGTATTGTGAATAACATGTTATATTGCATACATCTTAATATTGTGTTAAGTTGAATATGTCTCAAACTCCATATTTTTAATTTTAGTGTTTTTAACCTGATGATGTCAAATACTTTGTCGGAACGTCGTCAAAATGAATTATACGAATTGACTGAATCAGACCTTTATCCCGAGAATTGAAAAATGGACACGGTCGAAACGTCGACAAAATAAATGTTTATCTCCTAAAAGAAGACTGTCATTCGCAAAAAGAACCAAAACCCCAAGAAACTCAAACTCCATTGTATATTCCTGGTTCAAGAAACTCAAAACTACAATAAGCATGGGTGAAAATATGCTCTACTCCTTCCAGTCCATAAGGAACAACTATGGCAATGAAACCGCCACGATTATGAAAAGTTCCTGAAGAAGACCGTGGACACGGTCGAAACTTCGACAAAATGAATGTTTATCTCCTAAAAGAAGACTGTCATTCGTAAAAAGAACCAAAACCCCAAGAAACTCAAACTCCATTATATATACATATATATATATATATATATATATATTTATATAATTTAATGGACATAGCCCTCAGAGAGAAGTGTTAACCGTAGACACGTGTTTCGGGCTCTCGGCCCTCATCAGTACGGTGGAGAAGTGCAAAGATGAACAACACTTGGTAGAAACGACAAATCAGAAGTCAACAAACAGACGCCAACCGCTCATTTGTGGTTTCGGTCCAGCAGACCCTGAATTCCAGGAAACAACCAACGTCACCACGGAGGCAGCTATAGCTACCTGCGTGACATCCGATCAGGAATATAATATGAAAAGTAATAGTGGGATAACAAAGTTGAAGGAATTTAATGAACATAGCCCTCAGAGAAGTGTTAACCGTAGACACGTGTTTCGGGCTCTCGGCCTCATCAGTACGGTGGAGAAGTGCAAGATGAACAACACTTGGTAGAAAACGACAAATCAACGGAGTCAACAAACAGACGCCAACCGCTCATTTGTGGTTTCGGTCAGCAGACCCTGAATGACTTACAAGTGAAGGAATTACAGACCAAGTCACCACGGAGGAGTATAGCTGGCCTGACCGTGACATCGAGTCAGGAATATAAATATGAAAGAGGTAATAGTGAGGCTGTTAACAAAGTTGAAGGAATTTAATGGACATAGCCCTCAGAGAGTGTTAACCGTAGCGTGTTCGGCTCTCGGCCTCATCATACGGTGGAAGTGCAAAGATGAACAACACTTGGTAGAAACGACAATAACGGAGTCAACAACAACCCGTCATTTGTGGTTTCGGTCAGCAGACCCTGAATTCCAGGGAAACAACCAACGTCACCACGGAGGCAGCTATAGCTACCTGCGTGACATCCGAGTCCAGGAATATAAATATGATTTGTCGTTTTCTACCAAGTGTTGTTCATCTTTGCACTTCTCCACCGTACTGATGAGGGCCGAGAGCCCGAAACACGTGTCTACGGTTAACACTTCTCTCTGAGGGCTATGTCCATTGAATTCCTTCAACTTTGTTTTAACAGTCCCCTCACTATTACTCTTTTCATATTTATATTCCTGATCTCGGATGTCACGCAGGTAGCTATAGCTGCCTCCGTGGTGACGTTGGTTGTTTCCCTGGAATTCAGGGTCTGCTGACCGAAACCACAAATGAGCGGTTGGCGTCTGTTTGTTGACTCCGTTGATTTGTCGTTTTCTACCAAGTGTTGTTCATCTTTGCACTTCTCCACCGTACTGATGAGGGCCGAGAGCCCGAAACACGTGTCTACGGTTAACATTTCTCTCTGAGGGCTATGTCCATTAAATTCCTTCTACTTTGTTTTTAACAGTCCCCTCACTATTACTCTCTTTCATATTTATATTCCTGTGCTCGTATGTCACGCAGGTAGCTATAACTTCCTCCGTGGTGTCGTTGGTTGTTTCCCTTGAATTCGGGGTCTGCTGACCGAAACCACAAATGAGCGGTTGGCGTCTGTTTGTTGACTCCGTTGATTTGTCGTTTTCTACCAAGTGTTGTTCATCTTTGCACTTCTCCACCGTACTGATGAGGGCCGAGAGCCCGAAACACGTGTCTACGGTTAACACTTCTCTCTGAGGGCTATGTCCATCAAATTCCTTCAACTTTGTTTTTAACAGTCCCCTCACTATTACTCTCTTTTTATATTTATATATATATATATATATATATATATATATATATATATATATATATATATATATATAGAAGAAAGGTATTCTCGTGACTGGACTAGTTGAAAATAACTATAAATTTGAAATAAACTTAGTAGAAAGGATGTTCATTGTGGTTGCAGTCAAATTTAATGGCCAGTGAAAAAAGAAAAACCTTTCTTATTTTGTCAAGCTTTCGAAAATGGTTATTTTCATTATCAAGACAGCTGTGAAAAAAGGAAAACACAATTGTGAAATACGATTTTAAACAAATCATAAGTTTCCATTCCTATCATGCTCCTAACATGAAAACAAACCTGGTGAAAGGTATGAAGAACAGAGTAGTGTGTTTATCACATCCAATTTTTCAAAAGGAATGTTTAAATGAATTAAAAACTATCTTAAAAGAAAACTCATATCCAATTAAATTCATTAATAAATTACTATTCAGTACTGAATATAAATTTTGACCTTGTAACATTAAATTCTCCGATAATAAATTCAATTGTTCAACCTCAACCAGTAGAATCATTTATTTTTAAAACATTACCGTATGTAAGAGAACTAACTTCTAAACTGACCAATGTGTTTAAATTAGATGAACTACGCATTGCCAACAAAAATATTAAAACTATTGCTAGCCTTTACACTAGAACTAAAGCCCCTTTAACGATTTAAGAAAAATCAAATGTCATTTATAGTATTCCTTGCCTTAACTGTGATAAAATATATATCGGGCAGACCGGTAGGAATTTAACAGGCCGCATAGCATCTCATAGGAGTGATTGTAAAATTAAAAAAAAAACAGTTGTGCATTAGCTGAACATAATATAAATTCTAATCATTTTAGTAATTCCAACAACCCTTCAATTTTAGCAGTAGAGAATAACTACCACAAAAGGAATTTCCTTGAAATGGTTTACATAAAAAATGAACCGAATAGCATGAATAAACGATCTGATATTTCCAACCTAAGTGTCATTTACAATTATTTGTTGAAACTTGATTCTAACTGAAGTTTTGAAAGATAAAAAACTGCTAAGTATTTCTTGATTTTTTCTCTCATTTATCAATTTTTGTCATATAGATTAGTACTATTCCTTCTGTTTTGTGGACAAAACACATGTTTCTCCCATGACATTTTGACTTTGACATATGACACATGACACTTCATGTCATGCATTACCTGTCATCCACCATTTTCCTTTTTCAGTCATGCTTCAACCATGTGGCGATTTTGTACTTGTCAAATATTAAATTGTTTAAATTAAGTTTCTTAAACAATTTATGCGTTTGCAATTGTTTAATTTTTATATATATTACTAGTAGTGTTTCATAGTGATATGATTTTGAAAATTTCCTCAATCACAAAATGGTGATTAGATCGCTGTCTTCACTCAACCTCACCTTAGTAAGTTCTATACATTTGTTTAAAATCGTATTTCACAATTGTGTTTTCCTTTTTTCACAGCTGTCTTGATAATGAAAATAAACATTTTCGAAAGCTTGACAAAATAAAAAGTTTTCTTTTTCACTGGCCATTAAATTTGACTGCAACCTCAAGGAATATCAGGAAATGAAAAAAATGCCCAAACCCGTTTTCAGGCAAAGTCCGGAAAACCAAAATAACATAAAAGCGAACCTCGATACTGTCACCCCAACAACCCTCACTTCAAAAGTTTAAACGGCAACCACCATGTGTGATGCATCATTGGAAAGCTCTTTAAAAATGCTTTTCAGTTGTACCAAATTTTGGGAGTATGGGGTGTCATTGTAAAAAATTCTCAAAAATAACCAATAAACAAACTCAGATACATTTTTCAGTGGAACTGCAACCGTTTTTATCAAATATCATCCAGAAAAAATAAATAAATAATACTTTGGTGATAGAATTTGAGGAAATGTGCCCCGTAAAGAACAAAAAAGAGCGCTACACCACGGGTACTTGATGAAGCTACTACTGAGGAAGTACTAGGACAATTTGCAATTGATCCACAATTTTCGTTGCCAAGCAAGGGAAACAGGAATTTGCCTTGGATCGGTGCAAAAAGTTCTGAAGCATTACTGTACAATATCATTCCATTGGAGATCGATACCATCATTAGCTCTAAACTATTTAAATAAAATATATTAAATACTGGATATTGAATCTGCCAAGAATGTAAATACACCAATATGTTGATATGAAATAATTATTATTATTTTAATATACCACGTTTAAAAAATGGACTAGAAAGTATAAAATAATTTATGCTAACCCCAGACAGATTTATATACCCCTACAGATTCCTAACCCCTTGAAGATTGTGCTGAAAATTTGTGATTGTGAATTTTTAATGGCTATGAAAATCGTTGCAAGATTTAAAACGAAATGCATGCAATAGATAATAGTAAACAGTGTATACACATATATTTTTCCATAAAAAAAATTTGGAAAAATAAATTCCTGACACATAAACTCATTAGTAAAGCCAACAGTAATATTTTAAATAATATTTCGTAAATATTCGCAAGCTATTTCTATTTTATTCGCAGAAAATTTGAAATCTGTGAATATGCCATGGGTTCAGCTGCTTCATAAGAGGTCACTGTAATATCTCCAGGACATTATGATGCTGATACTGTTTATTATTAATAAAGGAACATGTATCTAGAAAATTTTAATTTGAATTTCTTATTACAACAAAAAATTGATTTAATTTTTTGACATAACAAGAACTTACAAATTTTTTACTTTTTATTTTCAAACACTTTATAATGAAATTAGAAGCTGAAATAATTATAAACCAAACAATTCAATACATACTCGAAACTTAATGATGGTCCGTTACTCGACATGTCTACCCTGACGTTCAATAGATGTAGTTGTTCGGGATTTCATTTCTCTGGACACATTTCGCAGCATTTGTGATGTAATATTATTAATACATTGTCGTATTGCTTCTTCTAAATGGTCGATATTATGAAATTGCCAATGTTTTTAAACCTCACTCTTAAGTTATCATCATAAAAATAAACCCAAGGGCGTCAAATCTGGGGATCTTGCAGGCCACGGGTTTTCTGAATATCGTCCTATCCAATTATGAGGAAAGTGTTCGTTAAGCCACTCTCTGACTTCAAGGGTACTATGTATAGACGCTCCGTCTCGTTGAATAAAAATATAATTCCTCCTTTGCAGCGGTAATCCATGTAAGAAATCAAAAAACTCGTCATTTAAAAACTCTAAATAATTTCGTGAATTAAGGTTGCCCTCAAAAAAGTAAGACCCAACGATCGGCGTATCTAATATCTCGCACCAAACATTACTTTTGAAGGAAAATTGACTTTTTTTCTCTATCGTCCAATTTGGGTTCTCATCAACCCACCATCTACAGTTCTGGGAACTGAAGTACCGTTTGATGTAAAAGTCGCCTCATCAGTAAATAAAATTTTTGTAGGAACATTTTGGCATTCTTCAATCATGGCTTGGAACCAAAATGAAAAATCGAAGCAAGCATAGAAATCTCTATCGAGTAAGGTGTGGGTGAATTTTGGTTTGTATGCACGAAATTTAATATTCTTGAAAATTCTTCTTATGGATTTTTCGGATAAATCAGTTTGTTCCTGCCCCTACGATAGTGCCATCTGTGGATTTTCTGTGACCGATAACAAAACATTAAAAGTAGTTTCTTCACTAGTGACGGGCTTACTATGTGAAATTTGTTAACGATTTTCTACACTGCCTGTAGCTTTAAATTTGTTCAAAATACGCAACACAGTGGATCTCTGGATATTCTTATTTGGATATCTAACATTGAATATAACTGCTGCTTCTCCGGACCTATGAAAACGCTCGCCACATATTAAGACGAGCTCAATTTTTTTTTTGCAAACACAGCTTTTCTTGGGGCATCTCTGATTATTGTTAACCCACAACAAAATGTAAAATAACTTTTACAATGAAAAAAACCATACAAGAAAAACGATAGAAATACCTGGATAAATAATAACACTACTAATCGTTTGACAACTCCTATAACATATTAGCATTATTAGTCAATTGTTTCATGGTCTCTACGATCATGAGGAAATCTGTCAATGCACGCATCAAAATGATAATATTGTAGGTATGTATGAATTCCAACAATTTTGCCAAAAATCAATTTTTTTCGAAAAAAAAAATTCAAACGAAAATTGGGTAGATACAAGGACCTTCATGAATAATAATCGGGATTTCAATGTCCGGGACATAATTCACAGATTTAAAATTTTCTCCGAATAAAATAGAAATAGCTTGCAAATATTTAGAAAATATTATTCAAAACTAATGAGTTTCTTCGTCAGAAATGATTTTTCCAAATTGATTTTTTTTATGACAAACAATTTATTTTTATTTCTTTATTTCAGATTTTTTTGAAACATGTACATAGTTATAAAATGTCGTTTTGAACAACTTTTCCTAATAACATTTTTCGTTTTTTGAAATATAATTTTTATTTTTTTTTAATTTCCCGTTAAACACAAAAAGGTGAACGGCACTGTACATCGTTTTTTGAGGTTTCTTTTCATGCAGAAGCGATTGCACGTATCGATATTTGTCAAAATTTATTAATGAAAAAAATGCCATATTATGCTTACTTTCTGCCGGTAACTGTATCACCCGCCTAAACTGTAGAATATCTCTTGTTTTTTGGAACGTATCGCGATTTCATTATCGATACGATTTTTGTCCTTGGTAGGTATTACGAAAAAGTTCACTGAATGGGTTCGGAAATGAAAGTCAAGGTAATCGTTTCAAAACCTAAATATAAAAGCAATATATTAAACACGCCTAATTTATTTTGTTTGCATATTAATGAACCAAATATTTAAATTGTGATATTCGTTTATCTAGATATGTCAAAATTAACAAGGACAAAATAGTTTCTTATTAACATGAAGTCAAGGAGCAGCACAACTTCTTATTTTCGAAATGCACTTGATAACGAAAGATTACTAGAATTTCTTGTTATAATTTACTAGTTAATTTCCGATTGGCGCCATCTTCATAGAGAAATAGAAGCTCTATTAATTTCCTCAAAATTCTAAACAATATCGAATCAGTTCATTCACCAGATTTCCTAGCCATCTTAATCACATCCTCCTCCAGTTGAAAGTTTATCTTCAACTTGCTCAAAAAAAACTGTTTAACAAAAAATTAAACCGATGAAAAAAGAAACTAAAAAAATTAACTTTGAAAAAGATGGAAACAAGATGACCAGAAAATATTGTCAGAAAATTATGTTTCAAGAGGTTACCTGAGTATTAAACTCTGTGAACAATATCACGCAGTCGGAGGCATCTTCTTTAATTTAACAATGAACATATACAGGGTGGGGCACCCCATACCCCAATCACGGTCCCTGTAAACCAAACCATTAACTTTTTCAGGAATTTCTCGATTTCATTATATGTATATTGATTGAGGCTGCAGAAGAAAATCATTTTGGAGTCTACAGGGTGGCTCAAAAAAGTGTGACATCAAAGATGTGTTTTTTTTAAATAGAATACCCTGTATTTCGTTACATTTTTGAATAGGTCAGGAAAAACTAATATGATTTCATAAGAAGTACTATGTACAATTGGAAACTAAATAACATCGAAATGTATAGAAATCATCCCTTCGAATTCTTACTGAACATGAAAGAGGTTTTGGTCTATTGATTTCGATAAAACCCGTTTCTCAATATTATACAGAATGTTCAAAAATCATTGTCACTTTTTTTTAATTTCGGACAAACATAACTTTGTTATTTCAAATAGAACATCCTGTAGTTTCTTGGTCTGAACAATATAAAATTCAATTATCTTTCATTTCATATTGGGGTTCCCTATACCTAACCTGAATAGTTTTCAGATATTGGCTTTTTTAAATAGTAGTTCTTATTGCAATGCATTCTTTGAATCGAGATAGCTTTGAAACGACATTCATTTGATTGGCTCACAGAATTCTCATTGACAGTTGTATATTCACTCATCGAAATATTTACTGTTCACTAAATTGAAGTTATCGTTTACATTCATATTCTGACAGTAGTTCATTAAACAGACTATAAATTTTTTTTTATTATTCAACTGAAACAACAACAAAATATGAAACACAAATGTATTTTATTCAAAGTAGGTGCTTGAAATGACGACCATCCTGTTAAATACAAAGAGCCACTCTCCCTATGAAAGACTTCTTAACATTTAATAACATTTGAGGCGTCACTCTTCGAAAAGCAGCCCTTATTCTCTCCTTCATATTTTCCAGTGTGGTTGGAGGAGTGTCGTTAACCCCATTCTTCAAGTATCCCCATAGGACAAAATCGAGGCAAGTCAAATCTGGTGATCTCGCTGGCCAATTTTGTGGTCCTCCCCTACCAATCCATTTATTCGGAAAGCACATATTCAAAAACTGTCTGACACTGAATTTGAAATGTGCCAGAGCTCAGGCAGATCATCTCGTAAAAATTAAAAAAAAATTATACCATTCAAGTTTCTATCAAAAAAGGATGATCCTATAACTTGTGTACACTATAATTCCTCCCCACACGTTAACAGATCATCTATTCTGGTGATCCAGAGTGCAGAAAAAAATGAGGATTCACATCACTCTAATAATGGAAGTTGTGTCTGTTCACTGAGCCATTGTTCACTAAACTTGTCCAGAACCCATAGACAAAACTCGATTCGTCGATGGAAGTCTATTTCATATAATTCCTGGTGCATCTGAATACGGTACGGGTAAATTTGTATTTTTTTATTACCCTAGAAATGTCCGTCTGCTTATCCTGTATTTTTCTCGATCTTACGTTGACTCGTGTGAGGGTTTTCTATGATTGATCCCATAATAAGAAATTCATTTTCCTCATTTCCAATGATATGTTTTGGTCTATTTGCCTTTTCATGAGCTACACTTCCAGTCCTACGAAATTGATGTAGCAATCGTTTGAAAACCAACTTACTTGGTCTGGATATTTTTGGGCATACACCCTCGACGCCAAAAGGCAATTCTCTAAACACTCACCAATCGCTAAAATCATATCTATCCGCTCTTGAATGGGATAAGTTTTCATTTCCATCGCTAATAATTCAGTGAATGTTTTGAATAACGTGAAACACAATAACTGTCAATGAGAATCCTTTCAACAAGTTGAATAAATGTCGTTTCAAAGCTATTTTGATTCAAAGAATGCATTGAAATAAGAACTACTATTTGAAAAAGCCAATATCTGAAAAACTATTCAGGTTATGTATAGGGAACCCATATGAAATGAAAGATATTGAATTTTATATTGTTCAGACCAAAAAAATACAGGGTGTTCCTTTGAAATAACAAAGTTATCTTTGTCCGAAATTATAAAAAAGTGACAATGATTTTTGAACATTCTGTATAATATTGGGGAAACGAGTTTTATCGAAATCAGTAGCCCAAAACCTCTTCCATGCTTGGTCAGAATTCGAAGGGATGATTTCTATACATTTCGATGTTATTTGTACCTAGCATTTTCATAAAAAAAACAATAACTCGGGAACGGTTATAGTTAGGTACATAGTACCTTCCATGAAATCATATTATTTTTGCCTGACCTATTCGGAAGGGTATCGAAATACAGGGTGTTCCATTTAAAAAAACACAACTTTGATGTGTCACACTTTTTTGAGCCACCCTGTAGACTCCAAAATAATTTCCTTTTGCAGCCCCAATTAATATACATATAATAAAATTGAGAAATTCCCGAAAAAATTAATGGTTTGGTTTACAGGGGATCGTGTCGTATGGGGTGCCTCACCCTGTATTATGGCCTCCGACTGCATGAGATTGTTTACAGTATTAAGTTGAAAAGTTAAACTAAAAACAGAATTTGCTGACAATATTTTATGGTCATCTTGTTTCCATCTTTTTTAAAGTTCACTTTTTACGGAGTCGTTTTTTTTTATTTTTTAAATAAACTTTTTTATTTCACACTTTTCAGTTGGGATTATAAGACGGTAATAATCTAAAGTCATTATTTGAATTAACTTCCTTTATTTTACACTTTTTAGTTAGGATTAGAAGACGGTACATTTTTCGTAGGTGATTGGCTCTTATAACTAAGACGAATATGATCTCCAACGTGTTGCAATAGTTGCTGTCGCGATGCCAGAGACTGAGTTTCGCGACGTGCACTTGTCGAGCTTTTTTGGTTTTACGAGAAAGATTGGCACACGTCCGACGACGTTTCGGAGCTCCTAACATTGTGAGTTATATAATACTCAGGTATACAACAAATAGAAACAAACTCTCACCACGTGTACTGAATCATACACTAGCAGAGTACATTAACGATTTTTCTAATAACAAATGAATATACTACGACAACAAAGTTGATGGATAATTTCAGTCACTAACAAGATGCAGCCAAACTCGGTTATAACGAACGAACGTTTGATCAAGTGCCGATAATTTGCGAAATTCTACGACCGCAGTCGACCGGTGGGATTCCCCTATTTCATGGCGTAGTGTTTGAATCCACCTTCAAGCAAGGGTAAAACATCAATAATCGTTCGTAGAGGTAGTTCAGAAGGGTTTGTGGAAAGAGGACTTTCGTATCAAAACGAACCGGTGACTATCACGAAGATATGAATGGTGACGTTTTCGAAGAATGGTTTGAACAAATGATCGATGTTATTGCGCAGAGATCTACTATTGTTATGGACAACGCGAGTTACCATTTACCATTCTAGATTACAAGAAGATTTACCCACAAGCAATTGGAGTGGCTTAGCTCAAAAAACATTGTTTTTCCCACTGAGCCACTAAAACTAAAACACTGAGCCCCTAAAACTAATTTTACCAAAAAAATAACTATAGTAACGCTTAAATCCACAAAAACAAGTATAAAAAGTACATCGTTGACGAACTATATAGCCGCTTCACGTGGAATATCAGTACTTCTACTTCCCCTGTAACACTGCGAGCTGAATCCTATAGAACTAATATGGGCTCAAGTGAAAAATAATGTAGCCCAGAAAAATGCGACCCTCAAAATAGAGGATGTTCAGTTATTGAATGAATGTGCGGTTAGTGAAGTGACCAGCGACAATTGGAAAAAATGCATTGACAATGTTATTACCGTAGAACATGCTATGTGGAATTTTGACAATATTTCTGAAGTCTTGATTGATCCAGTTGTTATTGACATTAATAAAGATGATTCATCTTCTTCGACTCTGATACCAGTTGCCATTTGTAAGTGGTAAGTTATTGTAGGGTGATCAGAAGTACTTTGACAAACTTCGGGAGGTGAATCCTCACAATATTCTAATATGAATTGTCCAGATAAATATATGTCCGGAAACGCTTCGTTTCTAAGATACGGGGTGTTAAAGTTTTTTTTTTTTTGTTTTTTTTTCAATAAGTTTCGAAATACTTACCCAAATTGAACGAAAATTGGTATTGAGGAGTTTTTTGAGGTGTCGAATTCGAACCCGATTAATTATTGCTCTTACTCTAGGGAGCGCCACCTACACGTCTTTTCCTTTTTGAAGATTATAACTTCTTTGAGTGTCTTCTAGCACATTTTTCAGTAGAAAAATCAATTACTCTATCATATCTACGTAAAGAAGCTACCCTTGTTACAAGTCGCTATAAGGAACCATTTTCTAGATATTTGGACTTGAAAATTTCAAGTCGATTGTTTGATAATCGATGGGTGTTGAAGTTATTACCATTCTTTTCATTTTTCACAAGAATGCTTAGGAAATGCATGTAACGTTTAAGTTAGTCATTTTTGTTCAAGGGTGCAAAATCTGTATTTGTTTTAATAAAATTTGCAAGAAATATCAACATTTTTTTTCAAGAAATTTTGAATATGTAGAATAAAATAGAATGAAGGTAACTAAATTGTATTCAAATAAAGTGTTCAGAGTGTCTACAATCAGCGAAGATACAGGCATTCGGTCTTCTAGTCATTGAATCCCGTACCCGCTCAAAAATTATTGGTGTGATTCTTATTGTTTCACAGGCTTCTGCTACTCGGTTTCGTAGATCTTTCTCGTTCGCTACTGGAGTTTTATGAACTAGTGACTTCAAATGTCCCCAAAAATAAAAATCTAGCTGGTTTAGATCTGGGGACCTTGGTGCCCACGCCTGGTTAGGTTCTTCTACACCCCTACCGATCCATGGATTTGGATAGACAGTGTTGAGGAATTCCCTGGGTACAACGCTATAATGGGTCGGAGCCCCATCATACATAAACCACATGCGGATACTAATTTATAATGGTACATTCTGAAGTAGTCCTGGCAATTTATTTTCTAAAAAGTCTCTGTAAGTTGCGCCATTCAGTCGGAACGGAAGAAAGAAAGGACCTATCAAGTAATTATCACTTATTGTCGCCCATACATTTACAGAAAATTGATACTGATAATGTCTTTCACTAACTGCGTGCGGATTTTCCAGAGCCCAAACATGGTTGTTATGAAAGTTTGTGATAGCATTTCGGGAGAAGTTTGCCTCGTCCGTGAAGAGTAGATATCTTAAAAATTGAGGATTTCCAGCCAATTTTCTCAAAACCCACTGACACATAGTAATGCGTTGGGGAAAGTCCCGTGGCAAAAGAGCTTGTACCCTTTGAATATGGTATGGATGAAATTGTTGATCGTGGATAATTTTCCAAACTGTGGACTGAGTAGTAGTTTTTACGCGAAAGAGTAACAAACATACTTACAAACTTTCGCGTTTATAATATCAGTAGGATTATATTTTTAATAGAAATTATCCCCCAAGGTATACCACCGAAAGGTGCCTGGTCAAAATTTTAAATCCTTTAAGAATGGTCTTATCAAACAAATAGATATTGGCACTACCTAGCGAATGAAGAAAACAGTTGGTTTGCTATTTTTATAAAGGTTTTATAACAAAATTTGCACGAACCCCTCTGTATGGATTTTGCATACTGAATGAGGGTTTATTACTCCACGCCTTTATTTCACGGACTATATCATTATGAAAAGTGAATAAAAAGCACCCCACGCTTTTTTTACATAAAATAATTTTTTTTTATCAATGACTTTATCCTTATTATTTTCACTTTTTAGTCCTTGTTGTCATATATTCGTGTTTTTTGGCCTTTTCAAATAATAATTTTATTTTTAACTTTTTAGTCCATATTGCTACAGAAAACTTAAAAGACTACGGGAGAAAAACTCTTCAATTGATCCATCCACCTGAGATGGAAGTTATTATAATAACTAAATTTTGGCGAATATGCTGAGAACTAGTGCATTCGCCATATCTTTGAATTGTAAATTATGCCGAGAACGTGCATTCACCACATTTTACTAGTAGCCACTGAAGAGTTTCACTATGCAGCTCCTGGCCTCATCATCGGATCAGCTCCAAGATACCAAATTATATATAGTATTGTCATCCAAACTAAATATGCATACCAAGTTTCATTTCGATACGACAAGATTTGATTACATTGTTTGTTAGTTACAAGTGAAGCTAATAAAAGCTTGTTAAGAAGTGGAAAGGAACATTTTTTCTTTACATTGTGGCAGTCAACGTGTTTTAATAACCCTTTCCTGTTCTTGTGAAGATTGCTAAAATTGTTTCCTGACGATGTCGACATAGCGTAGACCCCAGTCAGGAATGCAGTTGGACATAACACTAGGGACAAAAGAGTCAAAGAGGCGCAGCCTGGTTTGCATTGATTCAACCTTGGTCTTAGCAAAAAGTGGGACTAATGCGGCCGTAGCTTGCTCAGCTTTGGCCATCAGCCATATCACGACAACGGAAAGATTTGAATAAAACGCCAAGATATGTATATGAGTTGGTAGTTTCTATTGGATGCCCATTAAACGAAAAGCGGAAGTCTATTTTATATAGGGACCTCTAGAGAAAACAACAATTTTGGTTTTCGCAGTATTAACTGAGAGACGATTTGAGTATAAGTGCAATTCTCCAGAAGCTTGAGAATAAGGATGTCATTGGCATACAAAAGCATATGGAGTTTATTTGAGTTATCTATGTTAATACCACGAGCGCCATTGTTTCTAAAATATTCTTCAATATCCGCTAAAAAAGAGCATATAGTAGCGGGCTTAGAACTTCTCCTCGTGAAACTCCTTCAGAAATAGTGGATGTACGAGAAAACTCGGCATTTGATTTGACACACATGGTTGCATTTGAGTAGATAATTTTAGAGTGATCTGATCATATGGGAGATAACACCAAAATTAAGAAGCTTTGACCAGAGGAGTTGGTGATTGATGCTGGCGAAAGCCCTTTTAAAATCAACAAAAAAGTTTTTAACAAAAAATTACACCGACGAAATACGGAACTGAAAAGTAAAGGATAAAGTAAACCTTCTTAGTCTCAATAACTAAGCTCCTGAACTAATGTAAGTAACTGATTCTGAGTCGGCGCCAAACAAACAAGCAAATGAATTAGGTAAGGCGTAAAATGATGGCATCGAGTTGCGCGGTGGCATTCAGATAATGTTTTTGAAGTAATTTTTTACTTTTCAGTTCCGTATTTCGTCGGTTTAATTTTTTGTTAAATAGTTTTTATTTTTCAATTTTTTGTGGCTGAAATCTACTAATTACTACCTACTTGTTTTTTGATTACTTCCAAAATACTTACTTACCCACCTTACTTCAACTATTACCAGTTAAATAATATTATTACCTATTTTTACTATTTCTTGTAATATAAATTATTTTTGTTGTTCTGGTTACTTTGTATATAATTTCATCCTCTGATAGAATATAATTATTTTGACGGATGTGGATTAATGACAGTAGCGATCTGTCATTGTCAACTACATATGTGTGTGCCAATATTCACAAGTGAAATATCAATTATCCCCTATTTTTCCACCAGTAAGGGTGGATAATTTCATTCGAAATCCAAATATGAGGTATACCCTATCTATTAAAAAAAGAATCATCCGAATCGAAGAACCCAGTACAAAGTTATGGCTGATAGAATCGGTTAACGGACCAGCATTCAGAGGGTGAGTGATCAATATCCTTCATTTTGCTATCCTTATGGGTGGATTTCATCTTTTGAATTCAAATGGGATCAATTGCGAGTACACCCTATCCACTGAACTATTGGAATCGGACGTCTCAGTAAAAGTTATGCGTGATCATACATAAAAAAAAACATTAAATATACGCGTCGACTAGAGAACCTCCTCCTTTTTGGTTTCGTCGGTTGAAAATGGCAAATATTTTACGTTTTTTGGAACGGAGGGAGACGTGAATTACCAAGGACAGTGTATAAACATTGTCACTACAACCTCCATTTTCAACCGACGAAATCAAAAAGGAGGAGGATCTCTAGTCGACGCCTTTTTTTTTATGTATGACCACGCATAACTCTTTACAGAGTAATTCGATTTGATGATTCTTTTTTCATGCACTTCGGAGTTGGTCCCATTTGAATTTGAGAAAACCTCCCCTAAGGGTAGCAAAATGATGATCGTTCACCCTTTGAATTTTGGTTCGTAACCGATTCTATCAGGCATAACTTTGTACTGTGTTGTCCGATTTGGATGATTCTCCTCTTATTAGATACTGTATACCTTATTATTGATCATATTTGCATTTGGAATGGAATAATTCACTCCTATGGGTAGCAAAATAGGAGATGATTGATTTTTGAGTACTGAACATTGGCACACATATGTCGTTGACATTGACAGATTGCTATTGTCATTATTTTTCATCTCCTACATCCGTCATAATAATTCATTCTATGAAAGGATGGAATTATATACAAAGTGATAAAATAAACTAACCAGAGCTATCAAAAATCATTTATAATTATATAACAATTAATAATTAAAGTAGATAATCATAATATTTAACTGATAATAGTTGAAGTAGGTGGGTAAATATTTTGGAAGTAATCAAAAATCAAATAGGTAGTAATTAGTGGATTTCAGCCACAAAAAATAAAAAAGAACGACTTTTAAACAAAAAATTAGACCGACGAAAAACGGAACTGAAAAGCAAAAAAGAAAATAAACCCTCTTAGTCTTAATAACTGAGCTCCTAAACTAATGTAAGTAACTAATTTTGAGTCGGCGCCAAACAAACAAGTAAATGGGTTAGGTAAAGCTCAAAATGAAGGCATCGAGATGCGCGGTGACATTTTGATAATTTTCAGAAGAATTTTGTAATTTTCAAAAACTACCGGTAACAACGACGCCATTCCGCGGGAATTTAGTCAGTAAGGTATACAGGTATACCACCGTCTAACGAACGCCAGTATCATTTTTAACCGACGAAACCAAAAAGGAGGAGGTTTTCTAGTCGACGCGTATATTTAATTTTTTTTAATAATTTTTTTTATGTAGGATCACGCACAACTTTTCACGGAAATGTCCGAATCCGATAATTCTTTTCTCAGTGGATAGGGTGTTTTTCGAAATTGATCCCATCTACATTTAAAAGATGAAATCCACCCCTAAAGGTAGCAAAATGAAGGATATTCATCTCTCACCCTCTGAATTCTGGTCCGTAACCGATTCTATCAGGCATAACATTGTACTGGGATCTTCGATTTGATGATTCTTCTTTATCAGATAGGGTAAACCTCATGTTGATCATATTTGATTTCGAATGAATTATCCACCCTTACGGGTAGAAAAATGGGGGATGATTGATTTTTCACTTGTGAACATTGGCACAGTTGACATTGACAGGCCCTCCTACATCCGTCAAAATGATTACATTCTATGGAAGGATGGAATTATATACAAAGTGATGGAATCAACGAATCAGAACTTTCAAAATCAATTTATATTATATAACAATAAATAGTTAAAATAGAAAATCATATTATTTAACAGTCAATAGTTGAAGTAAGCTAGGTAAGTAAGTATTTTGGATGTAATCAAAAATTAAGTAGGTAGTAATTAGTAGATTTTAGCAAAAAAAAATTGAAGAATAAAAACTTTTTAATAAAAAATTAAACCGACGAAAAAATCAACTGAAAAGCAGAAAATATAATAAATCTTCTTAGTCTTAATGATAATTGAGCTCCTACACTAATGTGAGTAACTGATTTTAAGTCGGCGCCAAACAAACTAGCAATTGAATTAGGTAAAGCGTGAAATGATGGCGGAGAGATTCACGGCTGCGTTTTGATAACATCTTTCAAAGTAATATAATGTTCTTCGATAATTGTTTGGTTGGCGCCGACTCAAAATCAGTTACTCACATTAGTTTAGGAGCTAAATTATCATTTAGACTAAGAAGATTTATTTTATTTTGTGCTTTTCAGTTGATTTTTTCGTCGGTTTAAGTTTTTGTTAAAAAGTTTTTTCCAACAATCATCAACATTTATCTACACTGGTTAATTTTTTCATTATTACACGCCTGTCAAACTTTGTAACTAGGAGATCAAATAAATTCTTCTTCAGTCTGAAATTAATTTTATTCCTCGAAATGTGTTTAATTATTAACGCATAAAAACATATTTTTGGTTAAAGTGTGAAATGTGGCGAGATAATGCGTGGTGTTTCTTAATTTTTATAAGTGATTGATGACTTCGATATTGTTCGTGTTTTGGCGTTACTCAAAATCAGAATTACTTAATAATTTGACTAAATTTCCATGTCAGATAAGAAAAGGATTTTGAATTTATTTTGTAGCTTCAGCTGATTTTATTCAATCCATAATTTACAAAAATATTCTCTATGATTAAAAGTTATTACATAAATCATCATTAGCTTGATAAAGTCAACCTGACTGTTGATTTTATCAATATCATTTATCAACACTGGCTTCCATTTTTTCATTATTACACGCCCTGTCTAAACTTGTAGTACACTAAGTAGATCAAATCCATAATTTCACTCTTTAGAAGATAAGCGGTTAGAGTATATATTAAAAGCTAACTTTATTCCTCTGAAACTGAGTTTTTAATTATTCAAGCATAATAAAACATATTTCTTTGAGGACGTTATAGCGGAAGGTAATATTCACATGAGTGTCAATGTTTACCCTTCGATTCAACTTTTCATAAAACTGAATTTTGATTTCAGAAATGTCACCTAGAAAGCGCTCATCTGCTGTCGTATGCAACTACAGAAGACAGTAGTGACTCATGAAAAAAAGCCCTGAATTGTATCTAAACTGAAGGCATAAACTTCAAAAGGTGACCTCTATAATATTAACCGTTCAACTTTTATCAATCTTCTGAATAATCACAAATGTGGATCTACTATTTCAACACAAGAAGAAGAGCAGCACATAGTCCACATTTCAATAAACTTGGCAGAATGGGGATTTGGGATGGATCGGTTTCAACAAAAAATCATTGTTCAAGATTATTTAAAACGAATTGATCGACCAAACCCCTTTAAAGACGGAATCCCTGGCAAGGATTGGATTGCTGGATTTGAAACAAGGTGGAAAGGGGATTTAAGAGGAGTAGCTCAAAAGAAGTTCTGTTAATTTTGGGATTGCCTTCTTTCTCCATTAGGAGAAAACATATGTTTATAATAAAATATGTCAAATTTTTATTTTAATTAATTTATTTTCAATATTACTAGGTCAATGTTACCTTAACTGGTGCAAACATTGCATTTCTATTCATTTTAATGTGTGTCAATGTTCCCTCATGGTAGGGTAACATTGCCATATTGCATGAAAAAAAAGAAAAAATCTAAAAAAGTACGAAAGAATATTTCGGACGATACTTATTATATTATAATTGTAGCTTACATCATGGGACCAGTATGTACTATGAAAATAGTGAATATTCCCCAATATTGCATTTTTAACCGACGAAACCAAAAAGGAAGGAGTTCTCTAGTCAACGCGTATATTTTTTTTACACGCTTCATATTAGCTTCACTTGTATGTTTGTAACCGACTCCTTTGGGCGCGATTTTGACCCACTTCCAGACGTACGAATGATTTGAAATTTGGCAGGCATACATAATTCCGGTGACAATGCATTAAGAAATTTTTGTTTGAAAAAAAAAATGGCGGCTTCAATATGGCGTACGAGTTTTGTGATTATGGTCCGATTTGTGGGTTTTCGTGGTCAGACATTATGATTCTTTTGTCAAAACTCAGAAATTCAGGATGGCGGATCCAAAATGGAGGACGAATTTTGTGATTATGGTCCAATTCTATTCAAAATTGGTATGTGGGGGTTTTTGGGGTCGGAGATTATGATCATTTTGTCAAAATTGGAGGATTCAAGATGGCGGCTCCAAAATGGCGGACGAGTTTTGTGATTATGGTCCAATTCCATTCAAAATTGAAGGATAATAGTTAAAAAATTAAATAATAATAATAATAGTTTGAAAAACTAAAAAACACGCTTTAATAGAAAACAAAACTGAAAAGTTGAAAATAAATAATAATTTAAAACTAAAGAACACGCTTTATGAAAACTGAACTGAAAAGTAGAATAATTTTAATGAGTTTGAAATAAGAATACAGTGATTAACAACAAATTTTTTTCATCGTGAAAAAGCGTGGGGTGCTTTTTAAGATATTTTCATAATGATTCTACTTTTACCAATATATTTCCATGAAATATTAACAACAATTGACATCAAGCACCCCACGCTTTTTCACGATGAAATAAATTTGTTGTTAATCACTGTATTCTTATTTCAAACTCATTTAAAATTATTTTCTACTTTTTAGTTTAGTTTTCTATTAAAGCGTGTTCTTCAGTTTTCAAACTATTATTTATTTATGTATGACCACGCATAACTTTTTACTGAGATGTCCGATTCCAATAATTCTTCCCTAAGGGTAGGAAAATGAAGGATATTGATCACCCTCTGAAATCTGGTCCGTTAACCGATTCTATCAGGCATAACTTTGTACTAGGTTCTTTGATTTGGATGATTATTTTTTTATTAGATAGGGTATACCTCATAGTTGATCATATTTGGATTTCGAATGGCATGATCCACCCTCACGGGTAGAAAAATAGGGGATAATTGATTGTCATAATTTTTGTTCTTCTACATCCGTCACAATCATCATATTCTATGAGAGGATGGAGTGATATACAAAGTAATGGAATAAACTAACCAGAACAACAGGAATGATTCATATCACAACAAATAGTAAGAGTCGATAATCATATTATTTAACTTGTAATAAATGAAGTAAGGTGGGTCAGTAAGTATTTTGAAAGTAAT
This sequence comes from Gonioctena quinquepunctata, assembly GCA_018342105.1. Classification (NCBI taxonomy): domain Eukaryota; kingdom Metazoa; phylum Arthropoda; class Insecta; order Coleoptera; family Chrysomelidae; genus Gonioctena; species Gonioctena quinquepunctata. The sequence goes on along the minus strand of JAFIRS010001257.1, from coordinate 309,533 downwards.
CAAAAAACAAGTGAGTAGTAATCAGTAGATTCCAGCCTCAAAAATTGAAGAATATACAGAACTGAAAAGTAATAAATAAAATAAACCTTCTTAGTCTCAATAACTAAGCTCCTAAACTAATGTAAGTAACTGATTTTCAATCGGCGCCACACGAACAATCAATGAAGATCATTGAATTACTTCAAAAAAATTATCAGAATGTCACCTCGCAACTCGATGCCATCATTTTACGCCTTACCTGATCAATTTGCTTGTTTGTTTGGCGCCGACTCAAAATTAGTTACTTACATTGATTTAGGAGCTCAGTTATTGAGACTAAGAAGGTTTATTTTATTTTTTACTTTTCAGTTCCTAATTTAGTCGGTTTAATTTTTTGTTGAAAAGTTCAGTCAATGTTACCCAGTCTTATCTTTCTTTTTACAGAATATTCCATTGGGAAGGTTGGTAGGGATATATTTTAATAGGGAGGAGACAGAAACTGTGTGTCACTTATTTCGAATTGGCATGAAAAGCACATGTGCCAAATAATTACAGAAGAATTACGTACCTCCATATGGCTTATCCACTTCTTACAAAAAATAGCTATCAACCATATATGTTTGATATCACAATTGCTCTAATTCCAACTTGTATGTTTCGAAACAAACATGTTATCACGATATATCATGAACTAAAACTAATTTGAATAATAATTCCATTTATGAAGAGATGTATCCAATTGCATCCTGTGATAAATATATCACTCGCAGTTGATTAGGTTCATGACGATACGCACAGCAATAATTTTTGATGTCCTACGTCAATATACCCGGAAAGGATCTATTACAGCATAATATCATTTCCCTCTTACTTTCTAAATAGCACACGGATATCATACGGACTATTAAATCCATACCAATGATCATGATGGAGAATAAACAAAAACAGTTGATATACCGAGTGTCCCCGAAAATAGTGCGTTTCTAGAAAGGGCTGAAATACATCTTCTGGAGTCCATACAGCTGGAAATCTCTGGAAGACCCAATTCACTTCAGGAAGTTGAAGATCACAGAGACCTCAGGAAGTTAGAGATCACAGAAGATGAAAATGGATCATGGAGAATCATAACAAAACTAACTGAAGATTCGTATAACTTCAAATATCCAATACTTCTTCCACGTAAGAATAACATGATTCACAAATTCATTGAATCACAATATCGAATGATCAAGAGATCAGGAATTGTTGAGTATATTACGTGATAGGTATTGGATTTTGAAAGCGAGAACAGTTAAACAAATCATACAGTGCTTTCGTGAAGTACTGAATAAATTCATTTTTGGTCAAACTATCCATTTTTGAGGAATCTTCTGAGACAGGTCGATTTTCAATCCCAATTTGACACATTTATAAGTGAAAATTAAATATACAGGTGATCCACGTTTGATAATGATGTCCACGATACTTTTTTCAAATGGAATACCCTATGTATCATTTTTGGAATCTTCATGGTAAGCTGATTTCAGAAATATATCACACATAGGGTTTGTGTACAGTACGTCCTTTGAATTCAGTATTCTCGTAAAGTAGTGGATAAATTTGTAAAAAATTAAAGGAATAATTTTTGGGAAAGAATGCTCGAAGCCGTCGAGTTTCATTTTCATTCGGGCATTCTTTCACATTTAATTAATACATACAGAATGATTCGTGTAGGAGAAATGACATCATCGGTATTTTTTTAATGGCAACTCCATTTTTCATTACGGAATGTGAAAAGGTGATTATGAGTATGGATGAAATGAAAATAAAATAAGAAAAACTATTTTGAAATATGAAAATACTAATTTAATGGCAATGATAGCTTCAAACAAAGATCAAATTCAATGTTCAAATTGTGCACCGTTTGCTATCTGACTATTTCCATTACTTGACAGCCATAGCGACCAGAATTTAGTTTTTATTGCTGAAAATGATTGAATTGAATGAACGGGAAAAAATTGAAATTCTTTGCATGATAGAATTTGGGGACAGAATGCGCACCAAAGGGAATTAGGTTGAATTGTTTCCTGATCGGCAACCTATTAACCAAAGCATGGCTGAGCAAAGTTGAGTCAAAATACCGTGAATTTGGGCATGTCCGTGATCTTCCTAAATCTGGTCGACCCTCACCACCAGAAGACGATAAGCGTAATGTTGTGTTGGCAGTGCATCAAAATCATCACACAACACTCAACCAATTGGCTTCTGATTTCGAAATGACACCGTCTACAGTCCACAAAATTCTGAGAAAATCATAAGGTACGCCTCATCCATGAGCTGAATGAAGACGACTTCGATTATAATTTTTTCTGGCGAGGCTACGTTTGTTTCGGGCTAACGAAAATCCCCGATGGATGATGGAGTATCACACTCAAAATCCACAGAAAGTGAATGTATGGTGTGGCATAGTCGACCGAAGAATTCTGGGTCCCTATTTCTTTGACGTGAACCTGACGGGTGCAATATATTTGGATTTTCTTCGATTTGGCCTTATTCCTGCACTTATAGCTTTTATCCAGATCTAGAGGAATCTGATCTTTCGAAAACTGATTTATTCTTCCAACAAGATCGTGCATCTCCCCTTTATGCAGCAGCTGTCCGCGACTATTTAGATGTGGTGTTTCTGAATCGTTGGATAGGGAGAAGGGTACTGATTGAGAGGCCAGCTAGATCTCCAGATTTGACACCACTTGATTACATCTTATGAGGATACTCGAAAATAGAAGTGTATGTTAATAGGCCGGTGAATTTAGTAGATTTAAAAGAACGAATTCGCCACGAGATACAATGTATACATCCTGACGTTATTGAGAATGTTCAAGAAGAATTCATTCGTCGTCTTGGCTACTGTCAGATAGCAAACGGTGCACAATTTGAACATTCAATTTGATCGTTGTTTGAAGCTATCATTGCCATTAAATTCAGTATTTTCATATTTCAAAATAGTTTCTCTTATTTTATTTTCATTTCACCCATACTCATATTCACCTTTCCACATGCCGTAATGAAAAATGGAGTTGCCATTGAAAAAATACCGATGACGTCATTTCTCCTACACGAATCATTCTGTATGTATTAATTAAATTTGAAAGAATGCCCAAATGAAAATAAAATTCGGCGGCTTTAAGCATTCTTTCCAAAAATTATTCCCTCAATTTTTTACGAATTTATGCACTACTTTACGATAGTAGTGAATTTAACGGACGCATTGTATACAAACCCTACGTTGTTATATATTTTTCAAATCAGCTTACCATGGAGATTCCCAAAATTAAATAATATATAGGGTGTTCCATTTGAAAAAATTGTCACGGAAGTCATTAGTCAAACGTGGATCACCCTGTATATTTATTTTTTCCTCAGAGATGTGGCAAATTGAGATCAAAAATCGACCTGTTTCAGGAAATTCTTCGGGAAGGGATAGTTTGACTAAAAATGAATTTATTCAGTACTTCACGAAAGCACTGTATGAAAATGTATAATCTGCCACCAAATGTACAATAGTAAATCCGTGGACACATCATTTGCACAATTGGAGATCATTCAGAATTGGCAGAATCACTTTCTAGAGAAAGTTTCATTTTATGTTTGAGAAGATTTACAGCTCTCAGAGAAAAAGTTTGTCATATATTCTGATAATGGAACAAACTTCATCTATACAATCTTATGAATGAAATTTTGGATTACTCATCAGTGAATATGAAGATAAAGTGGCATTTTAATCCAGCCACTGCACAGAGCGATATTTTGACAATCTAGCTGGACAAAATAATTTTTTTCGACATTTGTGTGTAAAATGAATGTGGAAATTATAACAGTTTTAGACATATATTTCAAGATATTTACAACAAAAAATGCACTTTAGAAAATACACGTTAACAGATAAAATCAATTAATTCAAAGTCTTTGTGTGGGTTTTCGGCCCGGATTCTTGTTTCAGGTAGTGGGACATCATCGATAGCTTCACTGACAATACTCGGTATCGACGTTTTCTTCTAACCACGAAGAATTCGCTATTAGGAAGCGTTCTCGATATCTTCCTGATTTCGACCATCTTTGGTCGATTTTATGACTTACTCTACTGATTATTGCTTTGTAAATCTTTAATATATCTTCCGAAACTGGTTGATTACCAAGTTCTTGCAAAATATGTTAGGATCATTTCTTGATTCTTTGGCGTTATCAAACCAAACTTCGAAAAACGGCACAGTTATATGCGACGTATTATCAAACAAGAATAGCTCTGACATACACGTAATACATAAAAAAATCTGAAAATAACCTGGAAAATAGTCTCGATCAGTTCTACTCATCCTTCAATTCTAAAAGGAATGAATCTCGTATGCCTGTACTATTGTTATAAATGACGAAAAACTTACTTCATCAGTGATTATAATACTTCTGCTAACTTAAACATGCCAGAGGATACAGACATTCGGTGGTAAAAAAATTCGAAAAAAACTGACTTCTGGTCCAGACAATTCCTGTCAGACTAATCAAACCCCATGTGAAAATTCTATGCAGGTTTCTGCTATCAATTTATAATCAAATTCTGAAAACTGAAACATTTCCTACCATCTGAAAACTATGCCATATTTTTCCTGTATTCAAAACTTAAAAAATTGAAGACATCCGTAATTACAGGCACATTGCACTCATATCAGTTAGTAACTACCTAAGCAAATTCCGAGATGGTTTTATGAAATCGAGAAGTACGGTATAAAATCATTGCACGTTTACAGAATATATTTGAAATTACTTGATAATCGTTATCCAATACAGCTTGTAACGATATATCTGTTATGATGGATTTAGGCAACACCAATTAACAATGATCAATTATAAGTTGAACCATCATCTTACCCTGGCCGTGTTTATGCAGACAAGTAACAATTATCAATCAACAAAACAAGTAGCAAGTTGGCCAACTTTTAACTTCTTACTTTAATTGAACCAAATTTTATTCTATTGCGCAACTAGTACGCAGATGACCGTGAATTGGTTCGTGCGATGACTGAAGCTAACCGAAATTTTATTAAATAAAATATTCTGGTTTATTTTTGTTGTGGGTTGTAGTGCTTTTTGGAATTGTATTTGTATGTTTGTGAAAATATACTGTAAAAATAGAAATTGATGATGCTATTTTAATTCAAATCAATAAACGAAAATTTAGGGTTAATTTGAATGGCTCGGATCTCTGACTTGTGTGCATGCTTTCTTTTCTTCCTTAATTGTTAATTGAATGTGCATAAATGCCATCATTTTCATCACTTGCTAATTGATTATTGTTATTTGATCATTGGTTACTTGATAATTGTTAATTGGTGTTGCAAAAATCTCCCATTACATTTCTGTTTTATATTCAAATGGTTCGGGCACTCAGACAATGGTTGGGAGTCTATGTACCTCTTCAAGAGGAATAAAAATACTAGTAACACCTAGCGGCCAATAGCTTAGGCTAAAAATACAGGAATCGATATTATCAATTATTCTTTCAATTTAACTTTCGACATTAGAGGGTTATTGCAACGTCCCTTCTATAGTTCTTTCAATGAAGTTTCTCTCATTTTGACATATACGCATGCGCATTGTGTCCGACTTTGAGAATATCCTGAATCTAAAATCCAGGCATCCTTCACTTTAATTGAATGAAGTCCAAGAACCTTTTATTGAAAGTTCCTTTATTTTGAGAGATTTGTTTTTTTTCCTGTCATATATCTGTCGCCAGTTGAAAATCGCCTGCTCGTCTATATATTTTCAAAATCAAATGAAGCCCCAGACAGCACTGGACGTCCCGAAGACGTCCATTTTATGTCCATTATAGGTCCGAACGTCCACGACCTATTTTGGACGTTTTGAGGATGTCCACTTACGGACGTACCCAAGATGTCCAGGAATAAATGTCCCCAAAACGTTGTAGTCTTGAAAATTATAAATGATATATATATATAATGACTATATATTTTCACATTTCAGTTTCAAGTCCAAGTCATAATCACTTGGTAGGGATTGCGCACTGCAGTTTATTTAACGTTCCTCGAAGTACATATGTCATTATTTCTATTTATTCCCTTTCTCCAATGAATAAATATTGGATAGCTATACTTCCATATTTGTTTACTCCCTGTTTTTACCTCTTGCGTTATTAAGAGGTATCCTTCCGCACATTAAGTATTCAAATAACTCGCTCTTTCATTTCAAGATTTGATTGATTTAGGACGTTGTGTCCTGTGAGCTGTGATAAATGGTAAATGTTCAAGTTCAACGTGTAACTATACTGATACAATGCTGCAATGTGATCCTGTCAACTGACGTCACCGCGTTCCATCATCGTGTATGCATAAGATAAACAAGGATAATTCTGTGATTTGTCTCTGTCTATCACACAGCACAGCATGTGTCCGAATGAACGCGCTGTCGTCACGTCCAGGATCACAGATTCAGCGTATTGAGCCATCCTAAACATCCTTGGGAGTTCACAATATAGCTTATTCTTGAGGAATGATTTGCGGGTGGATTGTGAGAATATTCCCTCTACCTCCTGGAATTTACGGCAAATACTATATTAATATCACAGAACAAATATCATTGTTCTGTGGGGTTCTGTGCTGTGACCCACAAACCATACATTCTATTGTATGGTTTGTGCTGTGACCAGTTGTATTATAATTCGAATGAATTGAAATAATCAGTGACATATTCGATTATTGCGTTGGGAGAATTCTTATTAAAAATAACCTTGCTTTTGTCTTTTGAGACGTGATTTTTGGAAAATTTCTAAGCAATTTACTTCTACAATAGGGAAGGAAATCGACCGATGAGGGCGCCACCATTGTCTACAATTGGTGGCAGAGGAGGTATCAGTAATATTTGAATGTGTTTACATTTTTATTTGTGCGTTTAGTCTAGTGGTGGATAGTCTGCATACAGCAAATCGTGAAAATAACACAATAGTCATATGGTTGTAATATAAACATGCCCTTTCTCAACAGTTCAGTTTACCTCCGGCAGGAGTCGTATCAGGATGAATAATTTTCCTATTGACTGACAAGTGACAATTATTTTATATAAGTGACAACTATTTCCATGAATCATCCGATTCTTGAAATCGTTAATCGAAATATGAAATATATATATATATATATATATATATTTTCACTCTGAGTTATGAATACACTAGTCACAGTTTTGAATATATGTAGCGTACCTGTCCTGTGTAAACTGGGAAAATATACACACCTTTTACTGCCTGTTAAGTTGGATGTTTCTTGTGCCCGTTTGTGTTATTTATTCGAATACAAGGCAAGTATAATATTTATCATCTGCTATATTACATTATATCTTTTTTCTCAGATATTTATATGAAAGCCCGAAATAAAGCCAAAGAAGCCGAACAAACAAGCGATCTGGCATCTGAAAAGGAGATAGAAAATAGAAGGAAGAGGATTCAGAAAGTCTTATCTTCTAGTATCAGTTCAGATGAATCCATTCTGCCTTCCCCCCAAAGCGATGTAATATTTTTTGAACTGATAGTACATTTTTACTAATTCAAGGTATTTTGCAGACATGGTGAACAAATTAGATGTTTCTGGTAATGGAGAGCAAATATATTTTTTGTTCTGACTACATGATTAGATATCATATTCATTGAGTATATTTCCAAGAATATGGATTGAATATGAACTTTTCAGAAATATCCATTCCACATTCTGTGTCAAATTTGTGTTACAAATTCCTACTAATACTATATTTTTAAATAAATAAAAAACAATTAATAAACCTACACCTTTTTTGGACATAATATCTCAATTTTGTTTCTTCTAGGTCACCTGAAAAATGAAACTACTGTTCTGATCCCACCATTGCAGGAAAACATTATTGTCCAAAATATTGCATTTGATGCTATTTCTCATTTGCCACATCAAAATAATGCTAATGCATTTTCAATTTATAACAGTATAATTTTGAACATACTGGGTAATGAACATGCCATGTTTGCATTGAATTAGTGAAATGTTATGTATATGAAGTTACCCATTCTGCATTTTTTAGCATCCAAACTGAAGGTGATAATCGAACAGAATCATCTGATTCGCAGTATTTCAACTGATATATTATCAGCCATAAAAGAAAAAGGAGAGAGATATACTTATAAAAAAAGTCATGGGTCCCTATATACAGACTTAAATATAAATTTTCCCATAAATTGTCTGACAGATTTGGAAAAATGGAGAAATTTTGAAGCAAGATCATTTTGATGCAGCTCTAAGTATATTCATTTTTGTGCCAATAAACCATCCATAGTATCATATTTTAGGTTATTGAAATGGCAAAATTGGGAGGAGCCAACAATTATAACTTCGTAAAACGTGTAATGACATCATTGATGAGTAATGGAGAGGCAAGTTAATTTAATTTGCAAAAAAATCCTTGAGGATTTTTTGTGAACCCTCGTAGTTTTGGAATTAGGAATTCAATCCATAGTTTTGTCGCACACTGTTTAACAAATCTCAAATTTGTAACAAATGTCATGTATGGAACATGCAATAAAATACCTGCGATGATGATTTTTTTTTTAAAATGCTTCAATTGTTTTTATGGAGCAATTTTTTACTAAAATCATAAGAAATACATATTCCACATTTGATTTCATTGAAAATCATTTTTGTAGATGCAGCCGAAAAAGCCTACATCAAGGCAATAGATCGAAAAGAAATGGAGATATCACTACAATCTTGGCTCATGCGAGCCAGAAAGCGCTGCCAGCGGTCCAGCTCAAATTTTTTTCAAGTTATATATACCAGTTTGAATATATACCTTGTATATACCAATAAATGTATTATAATATGAAAATGTCTCATTTCGTAGAAAAATCAAATGATGTGCAGATAACTATATTCTGAATGTCCCCAATACGTCCATTTTTAGGTTTCAAGTAGGTCCTATTCTGGACCTATGATGGACGTCCCCAAGACATCCTGATTAGTAACAATGGACGTCCCCAGGACGTCCATAAGACGTTCCTCGTCCGAAAATGGACGTCTTCAAGACTTCCTGAATGTCGAGAGTGGACGTTTTTAAAACGTCCATAAGACGTACTTGTGCTGACTGGGGCAGGTTCATTTGGTGGTGGTATAATTTCTACCCCAACAATATTGTGAATAATTGATTCGTCCAAGTGTCACTTATGCGCCCAACTAACGCACAATAGTGTGATTCTTTTCATAAGCTTATTTTTCTGATGAAACAATGACTGAAGAAAAGGAAAAAAAGATTGAGGTTCACATTCGAAGACGATATAATATTATTACGTGAAGTTGTTTCACATAATTTGACGTACTTGTCAAAATAAAGCTTGAACCATCTTTTTATACAATGCTTGAACATAAGCATCTTGGAAGAAGTTTGTTGCAATAACACCCTTTCGAAATCGCGTTAGAGGATACTTTAGTAGCGGATCTTTTGAGAAAGTCAGCGCTTATTTGTAAGTTGCAATAACTCTCTAATGTTTATAGACAAATTCTCTATAAACAATGGTTTTAGCATTGTTCCCTAGAGTTCTTCCTCCATAAACAATGGTTTTAGTCATATTCAGGAAAGAGAAAGTCCTAAAAATTACTCTGCGGGCATATAGTCCGCCATCTGGTGATGGTCTCCATAAAATATCAAATACGGAAGATAGATTTCTCTTCTCAGTGAGCTAAGAAGAGCCATTTTCTCCGCTAGATGACACCACTTCGTAAAACATATATTGAAATGTGGGCTGTTCGGGTACAGCTTTCCTTTTGACGGAGAACTTATCCGGACGTAATGAAGACTCATAAACAATGAAATCATACAACAATAACTGAACTTCTGCGTTTGACAACCAGCGCATTGCTCCCTAACTCCAATGCTGCTGCCATCTGAAGAATGATATGATTGTGTGTCAGTGATAAAAATATATACAACTAACAATAGGAATAGGGGAGTGCCACGCAAGATGCCAACTTTTATAAAACTTTCAAAAGTTTTGCCTCTCCAATGGCAATTGTTTGACTTTGGTTGTATAGAAAATCGCCAATTTTGTAGCCCACATCAAGGCAATAGATCGAAAAGTAACGGAGATATCACTACAATCCTGGCTCAAGCGAACCAGAAAGCGCTGCCAGCGGTCCAGCTCAATTTTTTTTAAAGTTATATACACCAGTTTAAATATATACCTGGTATATACCAATAAATGTATTATAATATGTACATGTTTCATTTCGTAGAAAAGTCAAATGATGTGCAGATAACTATATTCTGAATGTCCAAAATACGTCCATTTTTAGGTTTCAAGTAGGTCCTATTCTGGACCTATAATGGACGTCCCCAAGACATCCTGATTAGTAACAATGGACGTCCCCAGGACGTCCATAAGAGGTCCCTCGTCCGAAAATGGACGTCTTTAAGACTTCCTGGATGTCGAGAGTGGACGTTTTTAAAACGTCCATAAGACGTACTTGTGCTGACTGGGGCAGGTTCATTTGGTGGTGGTATAATTTCTACCCCAACAATATTGTGAATAATTAATTCGTCACTTATGCGCCCAACTAACGCACAATAGTGTGATTTTTTTCATAAGCTTATTTTTCTGATGAAACAATGACTGAAGAAAAGGAAAAAAGATTGAGGTTCACATTCGAAGACGATATAATATTATTACGTGAAGTTGTTTCACATAATTTGACGTACTTGTCAAAATAAAGAATAAAGAACATAAGCATCTTGGAAGAAGTTTGTTGCAATAACACCCTTTTGAAATCGCGTAAGAGGATACTTTAGTAGCGGATCTTCTGAGAAAGTCAGCGCTTATTTATAAGTTGCAATAATTCTCCAATGTTTATAGACAAATTCTCTATAAACAATGGTTTTAGCATTGTTCCCTAGAGTTCTTCCCCTATAAACAATGGTTTTAGTCATGTTCAGGAAGAAGAATGTCCTAAAAATTACTCTGCGGGCATATAGTCCGCCATCTGGTGATGGTCTCCATCAAATATCAAATACGAAAGATAGATTTCTCTTCTCAGTGAGCTGAGAAGAGCCATTTTCTCCGCTAGATGACACCACTTCGCAAAACATATATTGAAATGTGGGCAGCTCGGGTACAGCTTTCCTTTTGACGGAGAACTTATCCGGACGTAATGAAGACTCATAAACAATGAAATCATACAACAATAACTGAACTTCTGCGTTTGACAACTAGCGCATTGCTCCCGAATTCCAATGCTGCTGCCATCTGAAGAATGATATGATTGTGTGTCAGTGATGAAAAATATATACAACTAACAATAGGAATAGGGGAGTGCCACGCAAGATGCCAACTTTTATAAAACCTCCAAAAGTTTTGCCTCTCCAATGGCAATTGTTTGACTTTGGTTGTATAGAAAATCGCCAATTGGTTTTAAACCGCTTTCTTAGTTGTTTGACCAAACCTCAGAAGATAATGAAAACTTGTGCGAGTTGAGATCACGGGGACCTTACCTCCTATAGTGGGATCCGAAACCACTCTTGGGGCCTTGAAAAAATTTTCACCAGCTGGGGGCGCCGAACCCGCGCCGGATGGAAACAGTGAGCCAACGCTCGTGCCACTGATTCTTAATTTGATATAGCAATTCAATTACTTTTGGTCATGAAGTGCTTATATATTTCTAGTATCAAACGTGTCGTTCATAGAGATTTTATGTCTGAATATGTGAACAGTTGGTAGCACGAACAATATTTTGTGAAAGAAATATTGACAGATGGCAGTCAATAATGCACGAAAGCACGAATCAGATTGGGACACCTGTTAGAATACCATCACGAAGTGAATAAAAACAATTTGCCTCAGCTAAAGCCATAAAATGTTTCATTAATTTTTTCTCGTCTATCAATTTACAAACTCTCTAAGTGAAATGATTCGAAGAAGAAGCCTATTTTCTTAATTTGAAATACTTTCCAACCGAAAACAAAAAGGGGTTTATTACGCATATTTTTTATTATATATGACCACGCATAACTTTTCACAAAGTAGTTCGATTTTGATGATTCGTCCTTCATTGGATAAGGTGTACTTCGAAGTTGGTCCCCTTTGAATTCAAAGAGGAAAATTTTCCCCTAAGGGTAGCAAAATGGAGGATATTGATCGTTCACCCTCTGAAATTTGGTTCGTTAACCGATTCTATCAGGCATAACTTTGTACTGGGTTGTCCGATTGGGATGATTCTTTTTTTATCAGATGGTGTATACCTCATAGTTGATCACCTCCGAGTTTGGGATGAGTACTACGCTAATCTAAGTGATTCAGAATTTGACATGATTTTCGGCGAGGAGGATGGATACGAGGAGGATGGTAACGACAGTAGCGATTATGAACCTTCTGTGAATTCAAGTGATAGTGACGATGAAGTCGTCTCCGAACCTGAAGATGAAGTCGTCTCCGAACCTGAAGATGAAGTCGTCTCCGAACCTGAAGATGAAGTTGTTCCCGATCCAGATGATAATGATGATGAACCCCAAGCAACAACATCAAATCCGAATGATAATTTGTGGACAGATATTCAACAAAATCCTGAACTATTTATTTTCCAAGAAAATGTTGGTTTGAAATTGGATACGTCAAATTTTACAGTGCAAACGCTGGTTGACTTATTTTTTTCGGAAGAGTTTCTTGCATTACTGGTCGAACAAACTAATTTATATGCTGCGCAAGAAATTGCAAAACGCACAGCAATAAAAAAATCTAACAGGGTATCAAAGTGGACAGACGTCAGTGCTGCAGAGATGAAAGTGTTTATTGGACTTTTGTTACAAATGGCCTTGTTCTTTCCCATCAATTGAACATTACTGGAGCACAAGCAAGCTATATAATGTAATGTTTTGGCGCTCAAATATGAGTCGAAATCGATTCCAGTTGTTACTTCGTTATTTTCATTTGGTTGATAACACAATACCATCTGCCGACAGGTTATACAAGGTGAGACCAATTCTAACTCATTTCAACAATATTATGCGTGAAAACTATGTACCAGATAAAAATATTTGTATTGACGAATCCATGATGCTGTGGCGTGGAAGATTGCATTTCCGCCAGTACATAAAAAATAAAAAACACAAATACGGTGTCAAACTGTACGAACTATGTGAGTCCGACGGTCTTGTAATGAAAATCAAAATTTACTGCGGAAAATCAGAGAAACCTGACCATGATTTAGGTCACACTACTGATGTTGTGTTACATTTACTCGAGGACTATCTCGATAAGGAATACACGCTTTATATGGACAATTTTTATAATTCTGTTACTCTAACTGACTTACTAACTACAAGAAAAACTTACGTGTGTGGAACTCTACGAAATAAGAGAAAGGGAAACCCCAGAGATGTGGTACATCGTAAACTCAAAAAAGGAGAGTGTATTTGGCAGCAAAATGGACCTGTTACTGTGTGCAAATGGAAGGACAAACGAGATGTCCTTACCATTTCAAACATGCATGTTGTTGAAATGGTAGAGGTGTCCAATCGCAATGGAAAACTTTCTATGAAACCGAATATAATTCGAGATTACAATAAAGGAATGTCTGGAATTGACCGATCAGATCAAATGCTGTCGTACTACACATCTCTAAGAAAGACTATTAGATGGCCTAAAAGGTTTCACTACATATTATAGAGATATATTTACACAATGCGCACAAAATTTTTCAAAAAGTAACTTCTTCTAAAATAAAACTGATAAAGTTTAGAGAAGAATTCGTCGCCGCGTTGATTGGAGAAGAGATTCAACCAGTTTCGAAAAAGATAAGATTGCAAGAGCTTCATTATTTAGAGAGTCTGCCACCTACCGAAAAAAAACAACGTCCGACAAAGCCATGTCGTATATGTACCCAAGCAAAAAAACGCCGAGAAACGCGTTATTTTTGTCCGATCTGTGAAGAGAAGCCAGCCCTTTGCGTGGAAGATTGTTTTAAAAAGTTTCACAAACAATAAAAATATTTTTTTACTTCTTGATTTATTGTTAATAAAATTTCTGTTCATGTAGCCAGCATTGATTTTTTGTTCTCTTCCCAGAAGCCATCTATCCATATTAGCACTGATATGCTACGAGTTTCATCGTAGCTGCGCAAAAATGGTAAGTAAACATAGTACGAGATAACTCGTAGTCGGCGTCCTAGCCAAGAACGCAATCTACGAGTTACCTCGTAGTTGGCAGTCAACGTGTTAAAAAAAACAAAGATTTCCGATTGAATTTCTGTGGGTGAGTACACATTTTGGTTGAATAATTCTTGAGGAATCATTGCCACTCTGATTCCTTGGGGCTTTGTGCTTTTCGAAGTGGATATATCAGTCCTGTTCAACCGTTCAACTCTCGGCTTTGTATTCTGACATGTAATTCGGGGGTATTTTTCTTGATGAAGAGTAACCTCAAATTGTATTGTACATTTGATTATTTAATCAATTTATTATGTAATTACATTGAAATATGGCCTCTCGAATGGCACACGAATTTTTTGAATATTGTACTTTTTGAATTATTTCAAATTCCTGGAGATATGTAAGGAAACTGACTTTTTCCAGAAAGAATCAATAACTTTTACGTTTTTGAATATTTTATCAGAGAGTTTCCGAAGATCCTCTGGTATGAATATATAGAAATGATTATTTGCCGTGGGGACAGAGCCATTGTTACAGGAAAAAAGGAGACGGCCGGTGAACTCAGGTATGAAATTGTAACCGAACCCACCCCGGTCTTGTCTGATTGGTAAATTTTCTGGTCGACTTTAATTTTTTTTCAACCTTCTTTTTTTTTTTACCTTCTTTTTTTTTGTTGTTGTGATCGTCTAGACAGTCAGCGCCACTTCTCAGGTAGCAGGATCTGCAATCCATCTACTCTGAGAAGATAGCCTAGTAAAGCATTTTTTTTTGTCGACACACAGCCTTATATAGAGAGCCTCTTGAAAGGAGAGACCCTCAATTTTCCCACGTTGTGTATATATATCTTTTTTTGTTCTTTAGGATACAAAGTTCTGTTCAGCTGAAGAGAAATGAAAGACAAAGGGTGAATAAATACATATATTAAAGCAAAGAGTTACAATCTCAACTTGTTTGAAAACAATTCTACGATTACAGACTTTACATGTTTCTCAAGACAATATTGACAGTTCTAAGAGTTCAGCTTATTGGGAAATCGTTTCTGGTTTCGAATCTGATTTGATACAATGATGTAAAGTGTTTCTTAAGTGATGAAATTTGGACTAGATAGACGAGGGACGAATATAACTGTCTTTCTACAATTGTTTGATCCCCAAAATACATTGCCGGTATATTTCGCGGGTATATTCATAGATCTGTCATCGCCAATTGAGATAATGACGACTATAGTACATTTCCAGTACCCAACCAAGGAGTTGCTAGACTCAATTGGACCTAGTGACCGGTCGGAGATTGTTTTGTGTGCATACATACTAGACAACCCGTTACCATCCTCGGCCACTCTTTACAGCACGTTCTATTTATATAGAGTTTTTATATATGCGTAAAGCCGGGATCCATGACTTTGCAGAGAGTAACATTGTAGCACTACAAACCTACTCATTTCGAACATTTCTCAATTTAGCTATGGTATAGTGAAATCGTGATACGATCGATTGCTTTAGGCAACTCCGGACAACTATATCTTGGTGATTTCTAGTTTATAATGACGTGATTCCATTTACTGGCTAAGAGATACGTTCCTCAAGTCTATCATCCAATTTCTGTTCATTAAGAGACGATTTCAATATCTAATTTCTTCCTAACTTACTTTAATCTTTGAATTTCCTGATAGAGTTTTTTTTCTTGAATTTCCAACATTCAATGAGAGAGACTGTGTAATACCTAATTGGTCATGGACCTTAACCAAATTCCTATAGAATTTCCTCCCGACAACGTGTGAGAATAATCCTCTAGTTTGTTCAAATGGCCACAATCATGGGTTTGTTCTGACATAAGCCTAGTGACCAGCTTGGAATCGTTTTGGATGCACCCATAAAACAAACCGTTACTTTCCCGATCACTTTTTAAGTTTAATGGTTTGCAAGTGGTAAAACCGGGATAAATTCATTAATGGCAAGAAGTAACATTGGGGCCAGATAAACATACTCAGTTCCACTATTCCACCGTTGTGCATGAAAAGGTTTATGAAACCTAGACTTTACTCGAAGTTGCGGTTAGATCTAGACCAATTCAACTAAAGAAAGCTGACTCTATCAATTCTAATTGTAATGATTTGAGAGTGATATGAAACGACTAATTATGTCTTTGTTCTTAGAACTTTCATCTAACTGATATGAACAACCGAACGTGTACTTAAGACTCAAGGCATATTTGATTTAAATAGTTACGGACCCGGACTCTCGAGAGGTAAGGAGATTGGTATTGTTGATTCCATCTTGAAAGAGGGACTCCCTTTTTGTGTCGCCAGTACCTAAATGTAATTCCATAGCAGGAGATGTTGTCAGGACCAGGACCCAAGTGGAAGTGCTTTCTGATCGATTTGGTGCTCGCTTTTATAGGAAAAGGATCGTATCCAGGGAGACGCATTTTGTTTCTAAGAATTCCCAATTTTCCGACTGGAATTTGCTAATATTCGAATTTACCGAATGTTTTTGCAATCTGAAACTTGCATAAAAGTGATCTAAGATATCTGCTCTACAATTGGAACAAGGTTTCTCTCCTGAATAAATACGACATTTACCAAATTTTAGCCATAAACTTTCGTCTTTGACGTCTTGTTGATAACTCAAGCTACAGGACAAATTTTACTTTGGAACTCCATTTTCAACTCTCAAGCTCAGTGAGGTGGGTAAAAAGTATATCAGCTTGATGAGAAAAGTGCATTCTTTCATTTGATATATTGGATTAGTAGAGAAATATTCTAGTAAGATGACAGGGTAGCATAGAAGTTGAAATGTCATCCTACATGTTCATAATATTTCCTAGATTTGGTTTTAATATTTCCTAGATTTGGTTTTACTAACTCTAAAGATACTATTCTTTCTATCAGCTTCATCAAAAAAGTATATTCTTTCATTTGAGGGGTGAAATAAGTAGATAGACATTATTGAAAATGTGCAGGGTAATGTAGAAATTGAAGGAAACTCCTACATGCTTATAAAGTTCCAAGATTCGTTTTTTCTACCTGCAAAGTTATTATTATATTGATCAGCTTGATTAATAAAGTGTATTCTATGATTTAGGAAGTCATTTCAGCAGAGAAATATTATTGGAACAATACAGGTTATCGTTGAAGTTGAGTTGAATATCCTCATCTCTATAATGTTCCCAGATTTGTCCTTTCTGTTCCTAAGATTGATATTTGTAGGCTCATCAATGGAGTATGTATTTCAATTCTAGATGACAAATTGTAAGGAAAATGTGATTGGGAGATGGCAGCGTAGTGCTGAAATTGCATCGTAGGAAGTACATACAACGTTACCTAAAAAGTGTATGGACCTCATACTTATGAAGTGATTCATACTCGCCTTGTTCCCTTCTTCCAGTCTTGGACTTGTTATCAGTTGTCATACAATTCCATAACTTCAGTTGCAGGAGAAGAAAACAAATCATCGAAGGAATCTTACTTTTTTTCTGCTAGATTCTTGTTATCGGAAACCCTTTTCTTGGAAGTACAGATGATGATTCTAACTGCCTGCTTGAGATGTGCTCCTTCTCCTGAATGATATTCCATCCTCTGACGATGCTCTGATGTTTTCCATAGTTGACTTCATAACGCTAGTTTATTTTTTTTGTTTATGAAAAGAACATTCCCCCTACCCACCAAGATCTAGGAATTTATGTAATCTAACAAGACCCGGGGTCACACCGTCTCAAAATCATTGAGCGGGGCCTGGCAGTCCATTATTTTTTCTATTCACGTGGCTGCCTGTTTGCAGTCAGCGTTGTTCTATGTATTACAAATGTTACAATCGGTATGTCATGCTACGGTGTTACTATTTCTGATGAAATATGCTAAATATTGTCACCGAACCCACCCCGGACTTATATAATTGGTACATTTTTTGGTCGACTATCAATTTTTTTCATTCTTCCTTTTTTTTTCCTCCTTTTTTTGTTGTGATCATGTAGACAGTCAGCACCACTCCTCAGGTAGCAGGATCTGCAATTATTTTGTCGTCACACAGCCTTATATAGATAGACACTTGAAGGATAGACCCTCAAATTTTCCACGTTGTGTATATATATATATTTGTGTTCTTTAGGATACAAAGTTCTGCTCAGGTGAAGAGAAATGAAAAGACAAACTCAAATAAATACATATATTAAAGCCAAGAGTTACAATCTACACTTGTTTGAAGACAAATTCGATTATTAAACGCTTTACATTTTTCACAAGATAATGTTGAAAGTTATTAGAGTTCAACTCATTAGGAAATCGTCTCTGGTTTCGAATCTAATTTGATACTACTATGTGAAGTGTTTCTGAAGTGAGGAAATTTGGACTATATAAACAAGTGACAGGAATAAATCTGTATTTGTAAAATTGTTTAATACCCAAAATACCTTGCCGGTATATTTCGCGGGTATCTTCATAGATCTATCATCGCCAATTGAGAGAATGAAGACTATAGTACTTTCCAGCACCGAACCAAGGAGTTGCTGGACTCAATGGACCTAGTGACCGGTCGGAGATTGTTTTGTGTGCACCCATACTAGACAACCCGTTACCATCCTCGGCCACTCTTTACAGTACGTTCTATTTATATTAAGAGTTTGTATATGCGTGAAGCCGGGATCTAGACCAGTGCTGAAGCCTTTAAAAATGATAAGAAGTTAAAAAAAATAATAGTAGGATGAAACCCATTGAAAAAGGAAGAGAATATAACAAAAATGAAAGAAAAAATAATATACGGGCGATCTGAGGTCGGGAAGTGGAAGGAGGTGAGTTTTTAAAAGTAAAAAATGGTTTATCTCGATTTCCGGCAGAACTACAAGTCCTATGGAAAAAATATGGCAAAGTTGTAGGTAATAGAGAGATCTACAACTTTTGTTTCCACACTTTTTTCACATAACCCCAAAATTTATGTAAAAATTCAAATAACCAAGTTTTTGGTTTTTTATTTTTATCTTCTACAACAATTTTTTTTACGAAATTTGGTGAAAACCTCCTTTTTTATGTTCCAAACACACTGTAATTTTTTTGATTTAAAATATTTATTTTTTCACCTTATTTTGACTCGAAAATTCTCCCGTCAAAATATCAGCTTTTTTGAAAAGGTCTGTGGGCTATTTGTTCTTTGAAATCTCTACTTTCTGATGGTATAACGAAAGACTACATTACTTTGACAGAAAATTCAGAAAAACGAAAAAAACTCGAATCCGAATTTAATAAGACATCTACAATATTTTGAGAAAGTCGTAGAATCTTCTTTAAATTATATGCGTAGATTTCTATTCATTGCTATTTTAGGATAATTTATATACTTGAGTGACCCACGGAAAATTTTAGCCCACAAAAGGTATTTCATAGAGAAGTGGGGAAGGGGCTAGGAGGGTCTGGGCCTTACTACCTGTTATTTCTTTGCATTTTCTAGGCATCTTAGTTTAATGTCACGTCTGACAGAACTTGAAATTCATTTGAGATTTTGACGTTTGTGGAATTTTGCAAATTTTGATCTTAATTAGTATCTACAACTATTCGATAACTTCTACGAGTGCCAAGGAAGCTTGTGCTTGTGCTTCTTTGGAGCTGGTGTGCTGCTATCAGTTCCAACTTCAGCCTTTTTGGTGGATATCAGGTTGCTAATCACGGGGTTTTCTATCAGATCATCTCCGAGGGAGTTCAGCAAAGTCCCCAGCACCTCCAGGAGATCGGCCTTCGGGAGAGAGCCGATCATCAGAAGCACTGATTTCTTCGGATCCAGGCTACCTTCACCAGGGGGCTTGTCGATTTCCACTGGGTAGGATTTTCGTCGGGACTTCAATGTAGAGCGTGGATGGGGGTTCTTTTCCTGATCTTTGGCACAAGACCGTCAACCAATTGGAGTGAAAGCTTTATAACACTAAATAGTCGCAGAGCGAAATTCGACAGTGTCATCCGGAGCTATACAAGACCGGACTTTTTCTCCGCCACAGTGAGAGGTATTTTATTCCTGATAATATTATTCGTTATATCATATCAAATTGACGTGCCACATATTCAATGTTAACTAATAATCCAACCTCGGCATACAAAAAACATCACGCCTATCTATCTTCAGGAATGTATTTTCTGTCCATTAGCAAATGTAACATATTAAGCATATTTTATCAGATATAGTGACACCGTGACATGAGATGCCGATTGTTATATCAATGTTACATTTGTTACGCATAGAACAACGCTGACTGCGAGCAGATAGCCACGTGAAAAGAAAAAATAATGCCATAGGACTGCCAGCTCCCGCTCGACCATTTCATCATTTTTTCGTGTAACAATGGCCCCTCCTCACAGCATATAATCATTTCTATATACTTATACCAGAGGATCATCGGATACTCCTAGATAAAATATTCTGAAACGTCAAAGTTATGGATACTTTCTGGAAAAAAGTCAGATTCTGTACTTATCTCCAAGAATTTAAAATAATTAGAAGAATGCAATACGTATTCCAAAAATTCGAATGCTATTCGAGATGCCATTTTTAATGTGATCACAAAATAAACCAGCCGACTCTGGTCCTACAATGGTCGTTATTGATTGAATCATCAAATGAACAACACAATTTGAGGTTACTTTCTGTCAAGAAAAATACCTTCGAATTATGTGTCAGAATACAA
The DNA here is from genome assembly GCA_018342105.1 of Gonioctena quinquepunctata. Lineage (NCBI taxonomy): Eukaryota > Metazoa > Arthropoda > Insecta > Coleoptera > Chrysomelidae > Gonioctena > Gonioctena quinquepunctata. Next base: position 288,695 of record JAFIRS010001257.1, on the reverse strand, counting down.
AACCGACAGTTGAACGGTTGAACAGGGCTGATATATCCACTTCGAAAGGCATAAAGTCACGAAGAATCAAAGTGGCAATGATTCCTCACGACTCCATTAACCAGAAACTTCTTAACAAAAAATTAAACCGACGAAATACGGAACTGAAAAGTAAAAAATTGAATAAACCTTCATAGTCTCAATAACTAAGCTCCTAAACTAATGTGAGTAACTGATTTCGAGTCGGCGAAGATCATTAAATTACTTAAAAACAAAATTATCAGAATGTCACCGCGCAACTCGATGCCATCATTTTACGCCTTACCTAATTCATTTGCTTGTTTGTTTGGCGCCGACTCAAAATAAGTTACCTGCATTAGTTTGGGAGCTTAGTTATTGAGACTAAGAAGGTTTATTTTATTTTTTACTTTTCAGTTCCGTATTTCGTAGGTTTAATTTTTCTGTTAAAAAGTTTCTATACAAACAAGACAACAACCCTCTCAAATGTAATTCAGAATAATATTTTAAAAATATAAAACCGATCTATACATGAAAATAAATCTCCCCTCTCTCATTGAAATTAATGTAAATCGCAAAACATTCTTCAATTACATTAAAATACGACACGGTGATCCACTAATTCAATCTGAATTCAACATGATGAAACCATTAAGTACATCCGAAAACTCCAATAACAATAGTACATCAACATCTAGAATTCTCATATCAATATCGATCCCAGTCATAGCAATCGAACTGAACACAAAATTGAACATAAACAAGGGATGGCACCAAAAAAAAGTAAAAAAAGAAGAAGCCCAAGAAACAGAAATGGTTCCAACACGACAAAAAAACTCTCTTAATAATACAAACAAAAGACACTCACTTTACTGAATGATTTCAACTAAACTAGGTTAACGAAACCACGCTGTACATTAGGCTACAAGGTCGAGATAATACTGAATTGAGTTTTATCTCCACCTGGAGAAGCTATTATATAGCGAAACACGAAGTCATTCTATTCGTAGCTCTTGTCAGAGACAGAAGATATTTGAATCGGATTGTTTAAAAAAACTTTTTACCAAAAAATTTAACCGACGAAATACGGAACTGAAAAGTGAAAAATAAAATAAACCTTATTCTCGATAACTAAGATCCTTAACTAATGTAAGTAACCTATTTTGAGTCGGCGCCAAACAAACAAGCAAATTAATTAGATAAGGCGTGAAATGATGGCATCTAGTTGCGCGGTGACATTCTGATAATTTTTTTGAAGTAATGCAATGATCTTCGTTGATTGTTCGTATGGCGCTGACTCAAAATTAGTTGATTACATTATTTTATGAGCTTAGTTATTGAGAATAAGAAGGTTTATTTTATTTTTTACTTTTGAGTTCCGTATTTCGTCGGTTTAATGTTATGGTAAAAAGTTTTTATTTTTCAATTTTTTGTAACTGAAATTTCCAAAATACTTACCTACCCACCTTACTTCAACTATTATCAGTTGAATAATATGATTATCTACTTCTACTATTTGTTGTGATATAAATTATTTTTGTTGTTCTGGTTAGTTTATTCCATTACTTTGTATATCATTCCATCCTCTCATAGTATATGATGATTGTGACGGATGAAGGAGAACAAAAATAATGACATTAGCGATCTGTCATTGTCAACTACATATGTGTGCCAATGTTCACAAGTGAAAAATCAATTATTTCCTATTTTTCTACCCGTAAGGGTGAATGATTCCATTCAAAATCCAAATTTGATGAACTATGAGGTATACCTCATCTAATGAAAGAAGAATCATCCAAATCTGAAAACCCAGTACGAAGTTATGCCTGATAGAATCGGTTAACGGACCAGAACTCAGAGGGCGAGTGATCAATATCCTTCATTTTGCTACCCTTAGGGGTGGATTTCATCTTTTAGATTCAAATGGGACCAACTTCGAAGAATTATCGGAATCGAACGTCTGAGTAAAAAGTTATGCGTGATCATACATAAAATAAAAAATTAAAAATGTAATATACGCGTCGATTAGAGAACCTCCTCCTTTCTGGTTTCGTCGATTGAAAATGTGTATTCACTCTAAGGAATTCAATCGAAAATCTCTGAAAACATTTTGTTTAGTTCCTGGATTATGTTGGCGTTTTTTTATTTGTCAAATAACCATGATTACGTATTTATTGAAGTGAAATCAAAACTGAAATGGATAGGTTGAGCGCCCACCGTAGAATATCATCGGGTTCGCTTAAAAACTATATTAAGGGAGTTAGCATGAATAAAGACGAATATATTGCTACTGGGTTGCCTGATCTACGAATTGAATACAATCGGAACAAACCGAAAGATTATTCTATGGAAGAGTTTGAGGAATGTTGATCTGATGTGCTGCACTTCTTTTCAAATTAGGATACAAACTTGGGTTCCGTACAGTGTTGCATGGAAACGCGTTATCCATCCTTTTGGTTCCATTATACGACTATCAAGGACCTATCTAGCATTTTCTCCGGAAACAATGATCACTTTTTGTTTTATTTCTATTCGTGTTTATATATTCGGATATATTCATATTTCATGAATGATCTGTAAATGCGTATTTTGAGAGTTATACGCAAAATCCGCAAAAACAACGGAATATGCTTGGCATATCGGCCAGCCTGTATCAGGCAACCTGCAGAGGCGATATACTTTTCTATGTTCTTTATATACGCCGGTCGCTGCTTAACCTACTATTTGATAAGTTCGATGTTCAAATGACCCTATTCAATGAATTATACCTTTTTTATAACCGATAAATTCAATCACAGCATATATTGGTTTTGCACAAATTCTACTTGAGCCTGATGAACCCTTGAAATCATTTATGTCGACAATTTCGTTATGATCAAAAGAAGGGTTGGCAGTATTCTTTTCTATTCTAGGTGGTGTATATAAAAAACGCCCCCTGCAGTTAGGTGCAATGGTACATGCTGAGGATACATCGCTCAATTCCATAAAAAATTGTGATCATCACTAGGGTGGGTACTCATTTCTATGCATTTTCGATGATATATAATAGAATATGTTTGTCAGCACATAAATGGATATCAATATATATATATATATATATATATATATATATATATATATATATATATATATATAAAAATAACTATGAATTTGAAATAAACTTTGTAGAATGGATATTCCTTGAGGTTGCAGTCAAATTTAATGGCCAATGAGAAAAGAAAAACTCTTTCTTATTTAGTCGAGCTTTCGAAAATGTTTATTTTCATTATCAAGACCAGCTGTGAAAAAAGAAAACACTATTGTGAAATACGATTTTAAACAAATCTAAAGAACTTACTAAGGTGAGGTTGAGTGAAGACAGCGATCTAATCACCATTTTGTGATTGAGGTAGTTTTCAAAATCATATCACTATGAAACACTACTAGTAATATATATAAAAATTAATCAATTGCAACCGCACATATTGTTCAAGAAACTTAATTTAAACAATTTAAAATTTGACAAGTACAAAAATTACCACATGGTTAAAGCATGACTGAAAAAGGAAAATGGTGGATGACAAATAACGCATGACATGAAGTGTCAAGTGTCATATGTCAAAGTCGAAATGTCATGAGAGAAACATGTGTTTTGTCCACAGAACAACAGGAATAGTACCAATCTATATGACAAAAATTTATTAAATGAGAGAAAAAATCAAGAAATACTAAGCAGTTTTTTTAACTTTCAAAACTTCAATTGGAATCAAGTTTCAACAAGTAATTGTAAATGACACTAAGGTTGGAAATATCAGATCGATTATTCATGCTATTTGGTTCATTTTTTATGAACACCATTTCAAGAAAATTCCTTTTGTGGAAGTTATTCTCTACTGCTAAAATGGAAGGGTTGTTGAAATTACTAAAATGATTAGAATTTATATTATGTTCAGCTAATGCACAACATTTTTTTTTAATTTTACAATCACTCTTATGAGATGCTATGCGAGCTGTTAAATTCCTACCGGTCTGCCCGATATATATTTTATCACAGTTAAGGCAAGGAATACTATATATGACATTTGATTTCTCATAAATCGTTAAAGGGGCTTTAGTTCTAGTGTAAAGGCTTGCAATAGTTTTAATATTTTTGTTGGCAATGCGTAGTTTGTCTAATTTAAACACATTAGTCAGTTTGGAAGTTAGTTCTCTTACATATGGTAATGTTTTATAAATAAATGGTTCTACTGGTTGAGGTTGAGCACTTGAATTTATTATTGGAGAATTTACTGTTACAAGGTCTAAATTTATATTTACATTTCCAGATTCAATAATAGTAACACTGGGTTGACGATCAGTACTGAATAGTAATTTATTAATAAATTTAATTGGATATGAGTTTTCTTTTAAGATTGTTTTTAATTCATTTAAACATTCCTTTTGAAAAATTGGATGTGATAAACACACTACTCTGTTTTTCATACCTTTCACCAGGTTTGTTTTCATGTTTGGAGCATGATAGGAATGGAAACTTATGAATCTATTAGAACAAATTGGTTTCCTATACCATTTTGTGCGAAGAATATTGTCCAACCCTCTACATACTCTCATATCTAAATAAGGGATGCTTCGGTTGACTTCTACCTCAGAGGTAAATTGTAAATTGATGTCGTAGCTATTGAAGTAGAATAACGCTTCATCTACTTTGTCATAAGGTACAGAGAGGATCAAATCATCCACATATCTTTTAACAAAAGGAATGTTGAAAGGAATAAGGGTTAAAACATCTTCCACAAGATCATCTAACACATAGTTCACTAATATTGGGGAAATAGTAGAACCCATGGGGGTACCAAAAATTTGCTTATAATAAGTGTCATTAAAATTTAAAAAATTAGACTCAAAAATGAATTCAAGTATGTCAATGAAAGCACTCCACGATAAATCGCAATGGTTTTTTATACTATCCCATTTGTTGGATGAACTGGCTCTAATAACTTCAAACGGAAGGTTTGTAAAAAGAGAAACAACATCAAAACTGACTATTATGTAATTTTCAGGAAGTACGTAATTATTAATGAAAATGCTGAAATCAAAAGAATCTTTTATATAATATTCATTGTCTATGTCATAAGCATTAGTTAGAATTGAAGTTAAATATTTAGCTAAGTGACTATTAGGAGCATTAACTGAGGAAACAATAGGTCTCATAGCTAGAGTGGGTTTATGTATTTTAGGTAAAGCATAAAATCTAGGGGCTATGGAGCTGTGGTTGAATCGATAAAATCTTTTTTCAGTAGATCCGATACTAATTTGTTGGCATTCTGTTGCAAAGTGCTGACAGGATTACGAGGTATTTTCTCATAATATTTATGATCTTCTAATAGTTCCAAACTTTTGTCAAATCTTGTTTGTACATTATAACTGTCACATTCCCTTTATCACTTCTGACAATGTATAAATTGGGATTGTCTTTGAAAAACTTTTTGCATTTAATAATATGTGATGTAAAGCATCTTTTTTAGAGGAAAATTTATGTAAGTAATTAGTAATAATGTTAGTACATTGAGCTCTGTAACAATCTTGTTCACTGTTAGGGAACATGGAAATTATAGATTCAACATCGGCTAATAATGAAGGTACTTTGAAATCTTTTATGTTAGGACACAAACTGAATTTTGGTCCAAGTGATAAAAAACGTTTTATATCATTTGGAATGAGAATGTCAGTTAAGTTTTTCATCCATTTTTCTTGTATTTGTATGTTCAAAAAAGCAGTTATTTTAAGGTTTTGAAGTTTGATTTTATGTTTTTGTTGAGTTTCATAAAAAACTTTTTTATATTTGATTTTTTGTCTACTGTTAAATTCTGCAAAAATGGTTAAAGGGAGTGTGATTCGTAATTTATCTTTGATATTTTTCAATTCCTTCTCAAATTGTATGCACTCGCAAAATGTAACTTTAATTTCCAAATTTAATATTGTTTTTTTCAACCTGTTATTGAAACCTTGGATCTTTCTTCCTGTTTGTCCCCTCTGGTGATGAAGTAGTGGTGTTATGTTGGAAATGCCATTGGTGATATGGTTTGGAAAAATACTGAGATTTTTACATCTGGTAAGGAAAATCTTCTTATTGTGAGTAGTCGCTATCTTGATGTTAACTTTGGCCCAACGTTTAAGTAACGTCACACAAGTGAGTTCGTACTCTAGTTGAATGTTGTTGAAAAACCCCATATCTGTATTGAGTTGAAGAAGGGTAGTCTCGTGACTGGACTAGTTGAAAATAACTATGAATTTGAAATAAACTTTGTGAAAGGATATTCCTTGAGGTTGCAGTCAAATTTAATGGCCAATGAGAAAAGAAAATCTCTTTCTTATTTAGTCGAGCTTTCGAAAATGTTTATTTTCATTATCAAGACAGCTGTGAAAAAAGAAAATACTATTGTGAAATACGATTTTAAAAACATGTTTCTCCCATGACATTTCGACTTTGACATATGACACTTGACACTTCATGTCATGCATTATTTGTCATCCACCATTTTCCTTTTTCAGTCATGCTTTAACCATGTGGTAATTTTTGTACTTGTCAAATTTTAAATTGTTTAAATTAAGTTTCTCAAACAATAAGTGCGGTTGCAATTGTTTAATTTTTATATATATTACTAGAAGTGTTTCATAGTGATATGATTTTGAAAACTACCTCAATCACAAAATGGTGATTAGATCGCTGTCTTCACTTGACCTCACCTTAATATCCTTTCTACAAAGTTTATTTCAAATTCATAGTTATTTTCAACTAGTCCAGCACGAGACTACCCTTTTTATATATATATATATATATATATATATATATATATATATATATATCAAAATTTTGATGACTACCATTTTTGTAGGAAAAATCACGACCTACAACTTTTGGTTGAAATATTTTTCTGTATCTCCATCATGTTTGCAGTTACAACCAAAAATAATAAAATTCAAAAAGTTCTTGGATTTCATTTTATTTTCAGAGTAGAGAATGGTGAAGAATTGCCCAATGGATACTCCATACATTCAACAAATTGAATCTTAAATTTCAGCTGTTTTATAGTTTATGTGAGATTTTGGTAAAATTTTGTTTCTATTCATTGGATAACCATGTATTTTTGGGAAACACATGTTGTCTACCATCAACCATTTTTGAGAGTGTAATTATTTGTCCGTGTTTGATTTGGTTGATTTATTTTGAGAACTCTCAACATGTTCTACATCAACGGCAGGATTATTTCTCTGAAATACCAAATTCTGAAACTATACAAACTTGATTCATGAGAGCGTATATCTCATTTTATTCATACCTACTCAGACTCAGAACTTGCATTGGTTTTGGATATATAACAATTTGATTATTCATTTATTTGGTAACGTAATCATTCTCCTGCTTATGATGGTCATCAGGACGTAGACAAAAAAACAGCCTAAAATACACTGGACAGACTACTTTAACGTAACACATGAAAACCAAGAGAAGGCGGAGAAGGTGATGATTTCAACTGTGGATGTGGAACTTCAATTTGCATAAATACACGGAGTGAGGAAATATTGGGTTGGATATTATAAGAAACAAATAAAATGATGTTCCTCAGTATATGTGAAAATGGCAAAAAGGTGGCGCTTTCAAAATTTCCAATTCAGATATTCCTGTTCGCATTTTGATAAATAGAGCTAGATTCTTTCCTTGATCCCAGCTCAAATATTCAATTCAGATTATTTCATTTCTTGACATGTTTTTTGGGTAACCTTCCACAGTCTGAAAATGAAAATATAATCAGGAAAATCTATACAAGTGTAGAAAGGGCAAACTGATTAGTTCACCCCGATAAGTTATTGCGTTCACCAAATTATATTTCCTATGGAAAAATAATTCAATTTGTCAATAACTTGCCGTTTTCTGAATTTGCCTATCAAAAAATTTTTCAAAAATTCAAAAGATATTTCTCTAATAGTTTTTGCTTGACGTTTCGGGGACTATATCTGCCCCCGTTTTCAAAATCTTCTAGATCTCCTTTAATTGTTTAATAATTTGGATTTTCGCTCGCAGAGTCTTTTTTGCTTTTTCAACTGACGGATGTCAATTGAGATCTGCCAAAAAAGTTTGAGATTGACGTATTGCTCATTTGATATATGGGGTGTTGTTCGGATCAGTTTATTAGCATTCTACCATATCTCACTTCCTCTCTGAGTAGAGGTAACCATGTATGATCCATTTCAACAGAATTTGTTGAAAAGCAGTTGTTATTGGAAAGAAGAATACAGGCCGTTTCTTTCAATTTTCTCCTCTCTTGATGTGGTTCTTTCATCAAGATTTTTGTCCTATTCCATTCAATCGTATGATCGCCATTGGATGTGAGGATATGTTCTGCAATTTTTGATCCAGTTATTTGTCGATTTCTGATGTAACTTTAAAGAGGCTTGTGGCTCAGTGGAACGAGCGTCGGTCTCGTGTCAACTGATTCCACCTGGCGCGGGTTCGATTCCAGCAGCTGGTGAAAAATTTTTTCAAGGTCCCAAGAGTGGTTTCGGATCCCACTATAAAAGGTAAGGTCCCCGTGATCTTAACTCGTACAAGTTTTCATTAACTTCTGAGGGTTGGTCAAACAAATAAGAAAGCGGTTAAAAACAATTTTACAAAAACAATTTTAACAACTCTGATGTTCACTTTGGCGCACTTCCAATGGTCTTGACGTTTCACCTATATAACTATCACCACAAGAACAAGTATGTGATCAGTTGTGGAAAAAACAATCACTGACATTGAAAACAAAAACCCATCAAACAACCAATTAACACAACCAACAGGAGTACTCCCACCACCTACACATTTCACAACCAACATAATACCTTATGTCCCCGGATTATCTGAAAACATCAAACAAATTGGACATAGGTATGATGTGAGAATATCATTTAGAACAACAAACACACTGAGATCTATACTAACACAAACAAAACCAAAAAACGCAGAAGAAAGTACCAAAAATTGTGTTTACAACATACCTTGTTCTTGTGGTGATAGTTATATAGGTGAAACGTCAAGACCATTGGAAGTGCGCCAAATGAACATCAGAGTTACATCAGAAATCGACAAATAACTGGATCAAAAATTGCAGAACATATCCTCACATCCAATGGCGATCATACGATTGAATGGAATAGGACAAAAATCTTGATGAAAGAACCACATCAAGAGAGGAGAAAATTGAAAGAAACGGCCTGTATTCTTCTTTTCAATAACAACTGCTTTTCAACAAATTCTGTTGAAATGGATCATACATGGTTACCTCCACTCAGAGAGGAAGTGAGATATGGTAGAATGCTAATAAACTGATCCGAACAACACCCCATATATCAAATGAGCAATACGTCAATCTCAAATTTTTTTGGCAGATTTCAATTGACATCCGTCAGTTGAAAAAGCAAAAAAGACTCTGCGAGCGAAAATCCAAATTATTAAACAATTAAAGGAGATCTAGAAGATTTTGAGAACGGGGGCAGATATAGTCCCCGAAACGTCAAGCAAAAACTATATAGAGAAGTATCTTTTGAATTTTTGAAAAATTTTTTGATTGGCAAATTCAGAAAACGGGAAGTTATTGACAAATTGAATCATTTTTCCATAGGAAATATAATTTGGTGAACGCAATAACTTATCGGGGTGAACTAATCAGTTTGCCCTTTCTACACTTGTATAGATTTTCCTGATTATATTTTCATTTTCAGACTGTGGAAGGTTACCCAAAAAACATGTCAAGAAACGTTGTTCCTCTACAAAAAACCACATTCATTCAATACTTATAAGATTATTTCATGTGCTGACAAGCTCTCTAAATGGACAGAAGAATTCAAATTCAGTTATCGAATTCAGAGGAAAATTGCAATATATTAACTGGAAAACTAAAAAAATCAAGGGGAAAAGAGAATAAAGATGAATATCGGTGAATTTATTGTTTGAAGTGATATAAAATTTTATAAGAATTGACGGGGAGCTATCGAATATGGAAAATGAATAGCTGATACCAAGATTCCGAATCAATTACTATAACCCCAAATGGATTTCCTGTATATCGTTCTCAACAATTTATTCGTGAAAAACGATTTCAATATATTTTTGACCACTTCTTCAATATTGCAAATTGTCATTTTGTTTCAGACGTTTTTCTGGAGGTCTAATTTATTTCCATATTCAAGAATATTCCTAGTCAATAATGTCAGGAGGGTTATGATTGAGCATTACTCATAACGATTTCAATGAACAAATTCATCAAGGATACAAAACTCAATATTACAATCAACAAAGAGCAGCAGGGTTATTATAAATACTGGCTTTCACCCTTTTGGCTCACCATTGATGGTTTTTGATTGGCAATAAATATTATAAATACCCTTATTCAGCAGCCAATCAGAAAACAGTACCCAGTAAGTCATGTGAACTCCCTTCGGGAGATCATATGGTGGATTCACCTGAGTCAAGGTTTGTGCATACTTTCCCCTTGGAGAAGACTGTCGGTGCTGAATGTTACTGTGCTGTATATTATTGTGAGTGTTTAATGATATAAGCTGAAAATTATAAAATGATACACTTTGCGCCATCTCTTAGAATAACTTCCAAGCTGCATCATGACTGTGCCAGTCCATTTGTAGGAATCTCGAAACTGGGGTTGTCGTAATGGGTGTGCGTATGGTTTTCTTTCTCCAGAGTTTCTTCTGGTAGTTTCCAAAAGCCGACGTCATTGAAATGCAATCTTCGCGGTACATGTCCCATTCTTGAAGTGATCAATATAAGCCCTATAACAGAACATATTATTTGTATTGTGTGTAATGTTATTTGAGATAACTTTCTTTGAATGGACTAGATACAAATATAAATATGATTTCCATTTTCATGCTGCTTCGGAACATGAAAGAAATCATTATTCAAAGAGATTCGCTATACGTAATCATTCGTATAAAGTCTACAATATGTATAAGCAATATTTCAGGAAGCAAATGATAGGTGGCTACTGAAAACAAGGAAAAACAGCAGCTCAAATGGAACATTGCCATTTGATGTACTTTGTCATTTTGGTCTCACATTTTCTATGGCGAAAATGTTTCGTGTAAGCACAAAATATTTATTGAATATTTCCTTTGAATAGAACAAAAATAACCCTCAAAAATATGGAATTCAGGTTGTGGAATATTTTCCTTATTGAAAATTATTTCTAGATTGAATGGAATAATACTAACATATTCCTGGGATATTATAATTATCGATACCAGTGAACCAACTCCACCTTATCATAATGTATAGAATAATGGTTACTTCACGTATTGACAAACACACCTCTTTTCAAGTTTTATGCCAAACATTTACAAGGAAACAAGAATGATTGAAAAAAACAGCGGTTTCCAAAATAAAAATGATTCAAATATTCATGGGGTAGTTTCGACACCCTTGGTGTCGAATACTGGAAAATCCTTTCACAGTATGGAATGTAACTCCAATGCAAAATTCATTAACCTATTACCATAATACTTTTTGAGATACTTATACTTATATATATATATATATATATATATATATATATATATATATATATATATATATATATATATATTATATATATATATATATATATATAATATTTTATAATTAAAAATTATAAATTGTTTTTATTGAATGAAAATTGTTAATATAATTTTTTACTATTCTTTGAGAGCCAAATTTGATATGATGTAAATAGATATTTCTGACCCTGTAATAACAATTGTCAGCGAACGTCACTGTTCTCTCGTCACGCTACCAACAATTATTATTTTCTTCGCCACAGCTAACAACAGTTGGTACGCCCTTATCTCATATAGTCGGTTCAAAAGGAATTTGGCCACTGGTGGCTAACTTCAGTTTATTGAATGATCTTCATTATGTTAGTTGATCATTGTGAGAAAATAAACAAACCAAATATCAAAAAACAATTATCTCCTTTATTCAGGAAGACTTAAAAATACCTGGCCTACGAGAAATAAGTTATGCTAGAGTGAATCAAACAATTATTCACTGATAATCATAAAATGCATATCATGGATAGATAAACAGAACCTCACTTTTTCTGTGAGAGTAATTTTCTGTTATTGTTCATAAAAAGTGACATAGAGTTCATCGAATGTGAAAAATGTTATATGTGAAATAGTTCAGGACCGGGAAAGCAATATTAGAGGTTTTATACCTGGTTGGAACTGTTGGTGTTCACAACTATACCATAAAAAAAAAAAGGAAGTCTCCTCTCTCCAGCTTTCGTTGGGACTGCAAAAATCATGTGTCAGGAACGTATCGATGCGGGACTCAGCCTTTGGAATCGTGGATATGTGATATCATTAAGGTAATCTTGTTCTGTTAAGCAAATGATGGAATTATTCCATTTTTATTTATGTGAAATTTTGTGCGTGCGTCCGCTTTGGAAAATATTTTCGATCTCCTCCGCTTTGTTTTTTCGTCGCTTCGCAACCTCTTGCCCTTGTTGTTGTTCCATTTGAAATTTCGAATTCGCGAACCAAATTGTCACTTTGCACTGTTTATATTAATGTTGCACAATTTATACACACAATTAAATTCCCATTCTTATCATTATTTACAAGTTTGAATGATAATTGCTTATGATACCTTCTCTTTGCCATTCTCTCACAATTTCCAACTTTACATCTGATCATCTCTTCTCTGATTGGCTATCTTTCATAAAGACGTTTGCTGTTCTCTCATTGGCTAACTTTAAGTTTGCTACAATTTCATGTACAGAGTGTTTCAAGTTTATAAATGTGTTGATTACTTTTTAGTCATGATAATTTTGTAAATCTTGACTTTTAGTTGTCTTTTGAGCAATTATGAGTTATGATAATTTTGATAGTGTATAATTTTTGACATTTTACTATCCACATCCTAGGCTCATAAAATACATTGAATTTTAAAAGTTATTTACAAGCAAACTCTTGAAATTGGTAATTATTTATTATTTTTTCTTTTTGTGGCTTTTTTGTCTTTCAAAATTTACAACTGGCATAACATAACATAACAATATATATATATATATATATATATAGATATATGCAGATATGTCGATGACTGCATTCTAGTAATACCTCAGGGAAAAGCAATCCACGTCAAAGACACCTTCGAATCCTTCCATACCAAATTAAAATTTACAATCGAACTAGAAAATAATAAAAAAATCAACTTCCTAGATTTGACATTATTCCGGACTAACAATACCTTGAGAACTAGTTGGTATACAAAAAGCACATGGTCTGGCAGATATGTAAACTATAATTCTCACCACCCCTTATCGCAAAAAAAATCGGTCATAATCGGCCTCGCTGATCGTGCTATCTCACTGTCAGATCCAGAATTCAGACCTAATGCTATAAAAAAAGCCAAAAATGCACTTGAAAACAACAACTACCCACCATCATTGATTAACAAACTATTCAAAAGCAGAATCCATAAATACTACAATAAAAAAAAGGAATGAAACCTCAAACTCGCCCAAAAATCTCCACTTTGGACTACCATACATAAAAGGACAACTTTCCGAAGCAACAAAACCCTATAATTTACAAATTGGCCACAAAGGTTACAACACTTTAAACAAAAGTACTTTCTCTAAATTAAAAACGCCCAATCCAAAAAACAAAAAAACACACACTATATACCAATTACCTTGTAATGGCAACAATTGCAATAAATTATATATCGGCCAAACGTCACAATACCTTGAAAGTAGAATAAATGGGCATAAATATACAAAAAGTGCATCAACAGCACTAAACAAACATAAAAAATTTACTAACCATGTTTTCAACTATAACGACACCAAAATCCTCACCACAGAGAGAAACACCCAAAAAAGAGAATTTCTAGAGATGATCCACATAAAACGGAACCAAAATGCTTCAAATGATAAAACGGATATTGAGGGACTAAGTAAAATTTACCACAAGATCATCTAAATTAAATTTCCACTTCTGTCTACTCCCCTTGCGACTATATATTATCTACATCTATCGTAATACGATATATCGTGATGTTGGTATTCAAATTACAGACTATAAAATAAAAAACAACACCACCAACTCCTTCATATCAAATTAAAACACCAGTCGAAACTTCTATCACAATATATACTCATCATAATACACTATTGAGTTAGTTCCAATAGGGAAGATAGATGACAATACTAAACTACGAAATTCCTAAAACCATCTTGAGATACGTCATTCCCTGTCTTTTGTGTCAATGTCAAACGTCCTATATTAAATATCGAAAAACAGAAAAATTCCAAACTATCTGATGATGAACGAAAAAATTGGTTTATCTTTTTACTACTCAACCACAGTGAAAACAATACTATTCAAGAATGAATAAACCAAAGAAAGAAACCCACTACACTAAAATCCTTGTGGGTCCAAAAACATCGAACCTAACCCAACCGAATTTGTGCTGACAGGTAATAACACATAATCTTTTTTCACAAGAAAAACGATCTAACACCTCTCACCTTTTTTAGATACAATATCTGATGAAGCTTAAGTACTTAAGCGAAACGTTATATTTTCTATATAAAAAAATAAATTGCAATATGAAATAGTACCAAATTTGCATCCACGTTTTATTCCTATAAGTGAACCAAAACCCAAAAAAAAATCACAGAAATATAATATATATGGTTCAAGAATACAAGAAGAAAAATATATATATTTATATGTATATATATATATATATATATATATATATATATATACCTCCCAGAGGCAGTTTTTCTAGATCCTACATTTTTCCAGAATAAACAACTATATGATCTTATCAGCTCATAACAACTCCAATCAATCAGCGAAGAAGGTACTAGAATACGAAAATACGGTGAAAAATCAAAGAGAGTGTCATAGATTATATTATCACAAATATTAATGATTATTCAACTGGGAACTAAGGGTTCTCCGATAACTTGCAGATGGAAAATTACCAGTTTCCAAAAAGGAAATCAATTTGAGAAAAACAGCACTTTCAATCTACAATTTTATTGCAAACGTTTTGGCGTGGATCTCGCCTACAAATAATATAAAGAACATAATTAAAGAAATTACACAATTGTTGATGTATAAATACAGAGACGCTACGAATAGGAGACTGATACATAAATATATGATGATGAGATAGGTACAGTTAACAGTAGGTTGGATAGAACCAAAAAACGGGGGAGTTTATTTCCCACAACACATCATAATTTTTTTATTTTTATTGTTTTCATTTGAATATGTAAAGTTACTCCAATAATCACCATACACTGAAGAGTTCACTCACCCCAAAGGTAAAGTGAGTGATGTAGTCAAAAAATTTGAAAGAAGATTTTTCCTGGAAATCTCCAAAATGGTTCTTCATTCGTTGAAATATGGGTATTGTCGGTATTCGAAAACATTTGACCATGGCACAATGTATTATACCTCGGAGCGTCTGTGTTCTGAACGTTATTAATTGAAGTCCCCAACGATTATGAAGGGTGAAGGTAGTTGATAAATGAGGTCAACTAATTCACCTTCAGTAAGTGTGTGTCTCGGCGGTATATAAATGCTGCATATTGTAAATTTGTTGGGACAACAGGTTGTCACACCAACTGCCTCGAGTTCGGTGTTCAGTTGTGAATACGTTGAATGGAGATCTCTTGATATGAATACTGAGGTTCCTCCACTTGCTCTCAGGTACTCACTCCTCATTCTGTGGTACCCTTCAAAGCCTTTCAGGAGACATTTTTGGTGCTCTTAAAAATTTGTTTCTTGTAGGCATATGATTTCTGCTTTAGTGAGTGAGATGAGGTGTTCAATACGTTCAAGATGGGCGTAGAACCCATCACAATTCCACTGAATCAATGTGAATGTTAAAAGGTGTTTTTTTTTTATGATTGTGAGCTGTCGGACCGATACTCGTCCTCTAAGATATCGGATTGTGATCCAAGACTACTCCTTTCATCCATGTCTGTGTCTACTTTTTTTTACAGTTTCTTGGTGATTCTAGAGAATCCACTTCCGAGTGATCTGTCTGTGAGATGTGGGTAAATAATATGCATATCGGAAAGAAGTGATTCGATGTTCTCAGTGAAGTGTTGAGCTTCTTTCCATAAATTACTGCAACGGAAAGAGTTTTCAAGGAATGCTAAGAGGTTGATTTGTTGAAGATATAAACAGGATGCTCATAAAATACGATGTGGAATCATCTGCGACTGAAAGATAAACTTTAGTCACTATCTTCCATCGTCAAGATAACCTTTTGTGGGGTATTCATGTTGAAAAGGGAAACATTCTCAATTGAATATTGATAGAGGGATTTTTCTGTGAATTGATAGAGGGATTTTTCTGTGAATTGAAAAATCCACGATTGAAATGAAGTTCTTTTTTGTGAATGTCTAACAGAAAACAACAACTTTTCCGGCTAAAGCCACGCTGGACATTGAACTACATCTGATAGATATTCTGAAAAGGCCCTAACTCGAAAGAAAAAATCTGAAATTGTAAATTTGCATTTTCATTCAGATAAGTATTTGATTTTCTATTCCAGTCTTGATTAAGAACTCATAAAGATGAACGAGGCAAAGAAGAATGTTTTCCAAAAGAGAGTACTCACCAGAAATCATTCGTAACATTGACGCAGGAGAGACATCGCATTCACTAGGTCTTCAATACATTTTTGTCGAAGAAAATCTATTTCACGCTTCCACGATCATCAGGAAGACCGGAAGAAATGGAAAACACATTTTCAAGAAGAAATCTCACTTTTCAAAGATGGAAAAAGTTAGAATCATTTCTTTTGGAGAGACACTTTGAAATTAGTGTTTTCTGACATTAAAACCTGTCATGGGTATGATAGATTGATTTGTTGAAAATATAAACAGGATATTCATAAAATCAGATGTGGAATCATCTGCGACTGAAAGATAAACTTTAGTCACTATCTTCCATCGTCAAGATAATCTCTTGTGGGGTATTCATGTTGAAAAGGGAAACATTCTCAAGTGAATATTGATAGAAAGATTTTTCTGTTAATTGAAGAATCCACGATTAAAATGAAGTTATTTTTTGTGAATGTCTAACAGAAAACAACTACTTCCCTGGCTAAAGAGTTAGGGCCTTTTCAGAATATCTATCAGATGTAGTTCAATGTCCAGCGTGGCTGTAGCCGGGGAAGTAGTTGTTTTCTGTTAGACATTCACAAAAAATAACTTCATTTTAATCGTGGATCAATATTCAATTGAGAATATTTCTGTTTTCAGCTAAGAGGTTGTTGACTGGGATAGATAACTTACTAGGATCATCGCTATAGAGATCCCCATGGTTTTTTCCGAAGCCTCTGATATTTTTGAGATATCAGAGGAGCTTTTCTTGAGTTTCTTTCAGGCGTGTTTCGGGATTTCCTGAGCTGCTGCTTGTGCGGGAGGCGGCATAAGGGGGGTTTCATCATTTGGGGGTTTGGAGGAGTGAGGTTCGGTCGGTTGGTCCTTTTTTTTTGTCCAGTTTGTGGTGACTCTGGGGTTTGCTCGGTTTGGATATTAGTGGCTACGGGAGGATCATTGCCAATATTACCTGTTTCTGTGTTGTCAGATGGCAATTCATTAGCTATGTTGACATTTGGACAGTTCGCTGCTAGATAGCCTTTTTCCTTGCATGAAAAGCATCCCATTTTATCCATGGATAGGAATATTCGATGTGAGTTCCTATCGAATGTATTCGAAAGGAAAGTTTGCATTTCAAAATTTTCTGAAGAGGGTATTATATGAACTTGTCGGCGAAAAGATAGGATGTGATTGTATTCGTCACCTGGAATGCCAGCTTTCAAGAAAGTGATAGGAGAGGCAAGTTATAAGCCATAATTTTTCAGCGATGTCTCTATTAAATCTTTTGGTATAAAGGGGCTGACATTCGAAATAATCAGTCGCTCAGCTGGTGTCACTAGTCTTCTAACTGGAAGGTCAGTTTCACCCACTCGGATGATATGATGATTTTGTATGAGTTTGGCGACAAATTCGACATTTTTCAGGTATATACAGATTCTGTTATTTGATATTCTGGAGGCGAAGCATATGTTTTTGGGGCCTACTATATCTCCAATA
The DNA here is from genome assembly GCA_018342105.1 of Gonioctena quinquepunctata. NCBI lineage: Eukaryota > Metazoa > Arthropoda > Insecta > Coleoptera > Chrysomelidae > Gonioctena > Gonioctena quinquepunctata. The sequence goes on along the minus strand of JAFIRS010001257.1, from coordinate 270,549 downwards.
GATCTTACGTAATCAAATAGTTTCGAGTCATCAGTTCATTGAAAAAATATGGCTTGGACCTTCTTGGGAAATGTTTGAGACTTTGCTGCATCGACATATGAGGCTGGAGCGGAAGAAGTAGCAATATTGGATGAAGACGATGGAGTATGCATGTTCTTTGGACTATTGATGCTATTTTTGCCTATGTAGTCGAACGCAAATTGAGGTGGGATGTTAATGATTATAGTTTTGTACCCCTAGTGTCTGCAATCTTGAATACAGCATGGCTGTATTGTTGGTTGCGTATATAGGGTAAGAACGTGGGTTTGACTTCGATGTCAGTGCAAAGCGGACAAAACGTGCAAGCAACAACTTACAGTAATTATATGCAGATTTCACACGTTCCACAACTATGTTGTTGATAAATGTTTATCACCAGTGTACGGCACTTTGTTCACAGTATAGTCAAAGAAGTATGATTTATTGAACTGTATTTCTACTAGAACTCTGAAAATATTTAATGCGAAACTCAAATTGAACTTAACACGTTCAATCACCAGTGGCGTATCTCACTGTATAATGGATCACGCGGAAGATATGAACAAAATTTCAGAGGATCTATCTATAACAGACGACGAAGAAAATATTGTGTTATTGTGTGATTTCGATTCCATGTGCTCTCTATCTACACTCATCTAAGTGCTTGGATGCAACCAATTCATATATCTATGTCAAAAGAAGGATTACCGTTGAAGCTTTATTTTTATAGGGGTGGAAGATCAGTAACGGAGGAGGGTTGAAAATTTTGTCTCTTGGTAGATTCCAGAATTCGTTGTCATCGAAGTAGCAGCGCTTTAGTATAGAACGAGCAGGACACCACCTCAAAATTATACCTAGAAATGAATTAATTAACTGTAGTTGCACCGTTTACATGATTAACACAATCAGATGAAAAATTATATATCCGTTACCTTAAATTTCTTAGAAGCACACTTGATTTTTTTTTCCAAAGGAAATATATTTGATGTCAGCATATATTCATCAGCAGTTTTATTCTGATTCCATAGAGTGTGAAAATATCTCGAAGAGAATAAACTGATACTCTCAACATATTGACACACATATTATCCTAAAAAATCTTGGCACATATTCGTAATGTAGCTTTCATAACACGTTCGAAACAACAGGAATTTATTATATATATATATATATATATATATATACAGGGTGGCCCCCACTTCCCTGGTATTTCTACGAGAAATGAAGAGAGTTAGGGAAAAACTTTCAGCACAGTTATATGTGGGTCCATGAGGAGAATATTCCAAAATCATTTTGAAATATATAGGGTGATCCCCAAAAAAATTACATACCAAAGTTATATTTTTTCTTGAGGAACACCCTATATTTTTTTATATTTTTAGATACTATAGACAAAATAAAGGTGAGTTACTATTATATTTTCTATACTTAAAACTGACCGTTTCTGAGATATTTTGAGAAATTTAAAAATACGGACCATAATTTGAAAATTGTTTTCACCATTTAACGTGTAACGAGCTGCTCGTGATCAAATGTACTGCTTAGCTCAAAATTTCTAATGCAATATTATACAGAGTGGCGAAAAAAATTGCCTGAAAATTTGGACACACATTCAATTAAATAACTTCTTAAAGTTGGATCGAACACCCCGTATTTAGTGGCGTTATTTGACGCAGAATTAGATTCCCTTCAAAACTATATTAGGGTTCCCTATACCTATCTCTTCTGCTTTTTACACAAAAGGCGTTTTTATATTTTACTTATGAGTAATTTTTTTATCTTAAAAATGAAACACACTGTATTGTAATGAAAAGCTCAAAAAGCGTTTTAAAAACCTTTTTATTAAGGAATACGTAGATTCGCTAGAAGCAGAAGTTTAAATGTTTGGAAATACGGTGTATCTAAAGTAAAATGCAGGCAAATGTAAAAACTCCAATTTATTTCCATTTCTGAAATATTAAAGCATTCTTCAAAATAAGAAGATGCACGTGTCTTAATTATTGAGGCGAAATATGTTAAATTCGCTTGTTTCTCAGCAAATTAGACTTCATATTGAAATAAATACCAAAATTACAATATGGGGTCAATGAAAACATACATTTACGATTTCCTATAAAACCTATTATACATTTTTTTTTTAATAGCCAGGTCTCCGGACCTTACAAGTCCCGACTATTTTTTATGGGGATATATCGAAAGTATTGTTCACGATACACCGCCAACGACACCTCAGGATATGAAAGTACGAATACGGAATGCGTTTCGTTCCATACCGCAAAATATGTTATCCAGAGTTCAGCACTCATTTCAAGAAAGAGTTCGCCTATGCATCGAGAATAATGGACACCATTTTGAGCATTTATTAAAATAATAAACAATTTAAGATTCTTAATTTTTCGATAAAATGACTTCAAAAATGCTTTTTAAGCAATACAGTGTGTTTCATTTTTAAGATAAAAAAATTACTCATAAGTAAAATATAAAAACGCCTTTTGTGTTAAAATCAGGAGAGATAGGTATAGGGAACCCTAATATAGTTTTGAAGGGAATCTAATTCTGCGTCAAATAACGCCACTGAATACGGGGTGTTTCATTCAACTTTAAGAAGTTATTTAATTAAATGTGTGTCCAAATTTTGAGGCAAGTTTTTTCGCCACTCTGTATAATATTGCATTGAAAATTTCATGTAGTAGTTAACTTTAACCTTTGAGCTAAGCAGTACATTTAATCACGAGCAGCTCGTTACACGTTACAGGGTGAAAACAATTTTCAAATTATGGTCTGTATTTTTAAATTTCTCAAAATTTCTCAGAAACGGTCAGTTTTAAGTATGGGAAATATAATAGTAACTCACTTTTATTTTGTCTATAGTATCTAAAAATATAAAAAAATATAGGGTGTTCCATAAGAAAAAATATAACTTTGGTATGTAATTTTTTTGGGGATCACCCTATATATTTCAAAATAATTTTGAAATATGCTCCTCATGGACCCACATATAACTGTGCTGAAAGTTTTTCCCTAACTCTCTTCATTTCTCGTAGAAATACCGAGGCGAATGTGGTGGGCCACCCTGTATATATATATATTTGCGGTTTTTTATAATCCCCTCCCCTGTTTACTTTTGAACGGAATAATGGGACAAAAACCATTTGGAATAATATCACCGATACTACTCCTTGGAATGAAATTGCATGATAGATGGCGCGGAGGGGCACATCAACTTGAGAATCGCAAATAGCATGGTGGGTCAAGTTGCACATCGTTGAAAAAATAACTCAATTCTCTTTTCAACATCTAGTTTTCTTCGAATTTCGTCAATAGGTTTTTTCACAATATGCATTTGAGATGTCAACTATAACAAAAGTTTAAATGCATATTGTTACAAGAAGTATTGACAAAATAAAAATTAAATATAATAGAATAGACTTCATTTGGCTGGTTTACACATCGGTTTATAGCACGTCAGTTTGTACAGAAATATTATCTATGGGAGATAATATGTAAAATATATAAGATAGGATAATATGTAAAACATTAATTTCATCGACATATACATGTGCATGAAAATAACATTCAAAAATATTTTGTTGTAAAAAAACATAAATAAATATATAAATGGTAAAAGTTATGTATTCAGAAATTCTTCTACACTATAAAAACATTCATTTATGAGGAAACTTTTAACGTTATTCTTCAAAAAAATTTCATTCAACCCGCGAACTTTTAAGCTCAACTTGTTATAAAGTTTCAAATTCAGACAATTAGATTTCGACTTAGTGAGCCTGAAGCGTTGAAGGGCTATTTGGTTTGCCGATCTGGTTTTGTATTTGTGAATATCAGACGAAATAGTATAACTCCCTTTGTTTGAGTGTATTTCACAGAGGGTTTGATAAATATAAATGCATAGCAGTGTCATTATTTTCATATCGATGAACAGGGGACGACAGTGATCACGGAGTCCAACACCAGCTAGAAGGCGAATGGCCTTCTTCTGGGATCTGAAGATAATTACCGCATTGCTGGAATTTCCCCATGAAATGGTTCCATAACTAATTCGGAGCTGAAACAGACCAAAATATATTTGCCTCAATAATTCAGAACCTTCAACATATCCCAATCTTCTTATGAGGAATATTGCACTAGAAAGCTCGCTGTTCAGTTTTTCAGTATGATAGTACCAGCTGAGAGTGTCATCGATTATTATTCCAAGAAGCTTGCAGTGTGCTCCTGAAATGTACTTATTGGTACTGGAAATAATCAGCTGTTGCGTTTTTTCACCATTAAGTTGTAGGAAATTAGCAAGACCCAATTTCTAGCAAAGTCAATCGAATTGTCAGCTAGAATTTTGAGGCTATAAAAATCTGGAGAGGTATTGATAAGTGATGTATCGTCAGCAAAAAGAGTGGTGGTAGTGTCCTGTAGCATGTGCTGACAGATGTCGTTAATATAAACAATAAAAGTAAGGGTCCAAGGACAGAGCCCTGAGGAACTCCATGTTTCAATATCCTGAGTTCAGATGTTGTATTTTGAATTATAACCAGTTGTTGTCTGTTTTTTGAGGACGATGACATCAGTTTGATGGTTGAAAAGAGAACTGAATTATATTTTCAAATATGGGCCATTTGACCCTCTATGCTATTTGCAATTTTTAAGTTGATGTGCCCCCGCGCCATCTTTCGTGCAATCACGATGTCTTCTATTTCTGTGATATAATTCGAAATAATTTCGGTCTCGTTGTCCTATGTCGAACCGTTCAGAAGTTAACAGGGAGGGGGGGACTATATAAAAACTTTTTAACAAAAAATTAAACCAACGAAAAAATCAACTGAAAAGCAAAAAATAAAATAAACCTTCTTAGTCTAAATGATAATTGAGCTCCTAAACTAATGTCAGTAACTGATTTTGAGTCGGCGCCAAACAAACAATTATCGAAGATCATTATCTATGAAAGAAGTCATCAAAACGCAGACGTGCATCTCGCTGCCATCATTTTACGCTTCACCTAATTCAATTGCTAGTTTGTTTGGCGCCGACTCAAAATCAGTTACTTACATTAGTTTAGGAGCTCAATTATCATTTGGACTAATAAGGTTTATTTTATTTTTTGCTTTTCAGTTGATTTTTTCGTCGGTTTAATTTTTTGTTAAGAAGTTTTTAATTTTTTACTTTTCAGTTCCGTATTTCGTCGGTTTAATTTTTTGTTAAAAAGTTTTTAATTTTTAATTTTTTTGTGGCTAAAATCTACCAATTAATACCTACTTGTTTTTTGATAACTTCCAAAACACTTACTTACCCACCTCACTTCAACTATTACCAGTTAAATAATATGATTATCTACTTTTACTATTTGTTGTAATATGAATTATTTTCGTTGTTCTGGTTAGTATATTTCATTACTTCGTATATCATTCCATTCTCTCATGAAATATACTGATTTTGACGGATGTGAAACAAGAATAATGTCAGTAGCGATCTGTCATTGTCAACTACGTATGTGTGTGCCAATGTTCACTAGTGAAAAATCAATTATCCCCTATTTTTCCACACGTAAGGGTGGCCAATTCCTTTCGGAATCCAAATATAAGGTATACCCTATCTATTAAAGGAAGAATCATCCAAATCGAAGAACCCAGTACAAAGTTATGCCTGATAGAATCGGTTAACGGACCAGAATTCAGAGGGTGAGTGATCAATATCCTCCATTTCGCTACTCTTAGGGGTAGATTTCATCTTTTGAATTCGAATAGGACCAAATTCGAAGTACACCCTATCCACTGAAAGGAAAATTATCGGAATCGGACGCCTTAGTAAAAAGTTATGCGTAATCATACATAAAAAAATATGATGGAAAAAACTAAAATATACGGGTCGAATAGAGAACCTCCTCCTTTTTGGTTTCGTCGGTTAAAAAAGCCGCAGTCGCAATTGTGATTCCGTCGAGTAATTGTGATGTATTTTTCCTCAAGAAGTAGGACCGATAATACCATTCGAAATATTTCATGTCATTGTTTCACATCAAATGCATATTGTGAAAAAACATTCGAACGAACTTCGAAAAAAAAAAAAGGTTGAAAAGATAATTGAATTATCTGTTCAACGATGGATTGACCCCCCATGCTATTTGAAATTTTCAAGTTGAGGTGCTCCCCGCGCCATCTATCGTGCAATCACAATATCTTCAATTTCATAAAGTTGTATCGGTGATATCATTCAAAACGGTTTTAGTCCAATTGTTCTATGTCGAACCGTTCAAAATTATCAAAATGAGATTTGGTATAGTTGAATGGTATGTGAAGAGGAGATTTTTCGCATATTTGTCACTTTCCGGTCACTTCCGGTTTCACCGGAAATGGCTCCGGTATTAAATTTTTATATTGTAGCATTTTTGGATTTCTGAAACAATTCTGGATCAGAATGTTACATTTCAGAAAGTTTTTACGCCTACTTCATTTTCTTAGAGACACTTTCAATATTGCATCTAGGTGGCCATGATCGGACGTAAACTAATCTGAGGACCTCAGGTGATGTCAGGAAATTACAATCGCAAAGTTGTAGTGACTAGTATGATAGATAGGAAAAAGGCAAGTTGGCAAAATTGCATTTGCGTGTCTAACTATTATTTTTTGACAAGCACTTTCCGAAAGTAAGGATTTTTTGACGAATCTAACGATACTCATTTATTTGCGATTAAGGCCAGGTGATTTTTCCAAAATTTGATGATAATTACAAGAGTTTTGAAACTTCAGTAGAGTGGAGAGCACGTTCAAATGATATGTAGTCTGATTTTGCAATCCTTTTTTCTGATCGGAAGATGTTGAAAATCAGGATTTAATGAATTTTCACATTATTCGCGCGGAAAAATTTGCAAAAGTTCTGCAAACTTTCGAAGTTTTGAAAAATAGCAATTCACATCCTCTGATGAATTTTCAACAATTCATGAAAACGAAAATGATTGTTTTATCGATTTTTTTTTATTAATCCCAATTTTTTTATGAAAGTTTCAAAAATTCTGCAAACTCGAGAAAATAAGTGATATAATTTCCTGAGAAGAGATTCACTTTGCAACCTCTTGCGTCAAACGAAAAATATATTTTTCCATTAAAATGATTTTTTTTTATTTAAATGAGTAATGGAATTATTATAAAAGATTCAAATAATGGTTGCAAGTTGAGATGTCCTGACGTAGAATGTTTTCATTTATTTGCAACCTTGTCTGCAACACGGAAATAAGGGTAAAATCAAAAGAAAAATATTTTCGTATTCGTACTCTACCAAAAAAAGCAGAAGTTCTACAAATCGGGAGGACAACTCATTTTACCAATTGGTGGCGGTATAATGATTTGCAAACTATGTTACAATGCGGAACATATTTATTTTTACAACACCTGTGTTAACTGCATAATAAAGATTTTTATCTGATGGCATGTCATAATGACAACGTTATGTCACTCAATTTTGATGACATAAGGAAGCTCATTATGGTACTCAGTCCCATAATGAATTCATTATGGTACCAAGTACCATAATGAAATTCTATATGAAAAACATGTGATGGTGAGATCAAAAAAGCTTATTCAAAATGCATAACCATGTACAAAACTATTTATTATAAATGGTAAAAGAGCAATTACTACAATTTGCAATATTAATTTCAATGGATTCTAGAGTTTTTACATCAGAAGTTGATGCTTTTTGGTAAACTTGTAATCCTGTTTGGTTGTTGGCACCGAAAATTGCTTCTGATATTTTTTTCTTTTGCTCTTTCAAATTTTCGATGTAACCTTCAGCAACAGTATTGCTTATCCATCCGCCATGGCGTTTCACGGTACACAGATCAGCTCCAGAATCGGCCAAAAATGGAGCAGACGATCGCCGAAAACAATGTCCGGTATATTCTTCAGAAGGGGGTAAATTAAAAAAAGTGGCAATAACTTTTGGCATTTTACCAGAGGTGTGGATTCCAACGGGTTGTTTCGTGCATTTCTTATTTCTATGAGTGACAAAAAAACGTCGATGGTTTGTGTTGCAAGGTCGTATTTTCACATATTGTCTGACAAGTTCCACCATATTCAATCCTGGGATGTTCTCCGATGTTACAATAAATTCTCGCATTACCTTTGTTTGTTTTGTATTCGGTAAAGTAATTCTAAAAACAGATCCTTCATCTATCACATTTTCAATAAGCATATTTGTCAGTTCCTCTCTTTGCATGCTCCACTTAGTCAAATTATCATAGCAACATTTTTGAATAAATATGTATCATCTGATGCTTCCGTTAAAAACTTTGTGACATCTTGTTCAGTGAAAATTTTGGATTTTTTAGCTCTGTAACCTTCTGACTTACGTTTTAGTAATGCAACCAGCTATAGGTACTTACTAATATCAAAATTTTTTCTTGTTAATAAAATACTTCTTATCATCGAATAATACGACCAGAGAGAAGATGGTTTTCTTTCCTTAGATAAGCATTCAAAGTTAGCCAACAATACTTTTTCATGAGTGATATGCTTGATTTTTTTAGTAGAACATCTTCGTACCGATTAAACGCTATTTCATATACACTCCGTGACTTTTCCAACAAAAGAGAGTCCACGATATTTCGCGTCATTTCTTCCAAATCAGAAGGAAAACTACCAACTTCAGAATTATTATTCAAATTATATTCAATTCTACGTCACAATTGTGTTTGACAGCAGATGAATAAATATTGCCGTTACAACCTGACGTTGTCGAAGAATTGGCAAAGCACAGCTCACTAACCTACTAATATTTGAAACTACACATATACTTACTTCTATAAAAATAGTTGTCATTGTGACATGTCAAAAATGCGGTTTTTAATTTTTCGGAAAATATTAATATAAATGCCATCAGATAAAATTCTGTATGTAATACGAATCATAAATAACATTCACGACTTCTACCATAATGATCGTCTTTATGATCCTTATTACATAAATAACTATTATATAACTAATAAATGACATTTATTGTGTTACCAAGTTAAATATCGACCAAGAAGAAGCTCGCCAACGGTAGGTGAAATCATTCAATGTTGAAAGAAAATATTTTCGTATGGATTCATAACATCATATTACAAGTAGGAATTTGCATGAAAATCCTCTGAGTACATTTGATGCACGATCGAGAATCTCTCGACACCTTTTCATAATTTTCTTGATTCATTACAAAATGAAAGAAATATGAGATTCAAGAAAGACACGTACAGTTGTTTTAAAAGAGCAAAAAATAGCACAGGAGACAGTCCAATTCCTTCTTCACCCAGGTTGAGTCTCTAGGCATATATTTACAAAGAGTAGGAGTGCAAATAGTGAACTGTTCGAACATTGGCAACACAGCTTCTGTCCGTTCTCGATTTATTTTGGATTTGGGTATTCATTGGAATCGATTGATGGATGGAAGCAGTGGCGCCGACAAAAGTTTACACAAACCAAACAGGCGATTTATTCCATTATTTGTTTTTCAATCTTAATTTCTGAGGAAGAATGAAATCAAGTTTTCAATGGACATATAAATTATTTTTCAATGACTCAATGCTAGAGTCGAAATGTATTGCGAAAAAGTAAGTAATTTCAAATGATACACAGGGTGATTCTCGAGGGTAACTGGGCCCAAAGATATTATTAATTCAATGTCAAAATTAAAAGATGGCGGAAATATTTTGTGATTTATGTTCTGATTCTATCCAAAATTGTTATCTGGAGATTTTTGGGATCGCAATAATTTTGAATTACATGTCTAAATTCGAGAATTCAAGATGGCGGATGAAGTTTTGTGATCTATGTTCTCATTCGTATGGGAGTGTTCGATGTCGATGATTATGGATTTTTTGTCAACATTCAAGGTGGCGGACGTGTTTTTTCTACTAATGGTCCGATTGATCCTTTTGAAAATTATCATCCTATGGTTTTTAGGTCTAGAATGATGGATTCAATGTTGAAATCACAAAAATTAAGGGGGTAAAAATAAAATAAATATAACACCAACATTTCTTCAAATATACTGAAATGGAACAATGTTTTATTAGATGTGTGAGGCAAGTTATTCTCTGTTCAAACTGAATTGGTCGCATGACAAACTTCTGAGTCTGTAATTACTGGTTATCAGATGAGAATATCATCACACATCTAACAAAATATGATGTTTTTCAGTGCATCTGAACGAAAGCTTGTTTTGGAAATGTTTTTAATTTTTACAATTTTGTCAGCTTTCTGTCTTGAATTTCTCGATCGTAAAATCGGTTTCTTGCAAAAACCAATGATTTCATGAAAAATATATTTTTTGAATGGACTCGGTGGTCCCATAAGAAATCGGGAATCTCCTGATTTTTCCCATTCATCATGTACTATCACTTTTTTTCTTGAAAATCATCATAATCAACAATCACTAGAGTTCCAAAAATGCGTTGAATGATTTGCTCAAAAATAATACGTTGAAAAAACCGAACAGAACATTTCCTCTATACTTTAAAATTTATATGAATCAAAAAAATTATTTTCACGTGTCGATAACATTTCAGTCCTCCATTCGACTTCAATGGAATTTTTCATGCAAAACCACAATTGGAGTAAGGGTGTCGAGTGGAAAGGTAAATTATAATTCAAGAAATGAATACTGGTAAAAATTAAATTTGAGATGTAATATCGATCTCACATTTTTATTTTTCAGCAACGTTTTTGTTTGATGATGAAAATTATGTTTGCGAGATTCACAATCGATAAAGTTTTGAACTCCTCACTTCCATAGAGCATCGATAATTCATTTAAAAATCTCTTCGATTGCTATAGAAGTCATGTTCTGACAAGTGAAAATTCCAAATGAAGAATGATTGTATGTAGTTTTTAATGCACGAGAGAATAAATGTTTTCCAATATGTTTTAGCAGAATTTAGCAAAATTTTGTACTTCTACGATTGTTGCATTCAAAAATGTTCGATTCAGTTTTTTTCGCTGATTAGTCAATAACAGTGATTGTTTCCAAGATTAATAATTATTTTAAAATTTTGTAGTGGTTGACTACTTAACCGTATTATTTTTCGGATGCAATTTCAATTAACCAGTATAAAATGTAATAGATATACGCGATGGATAATCAAGTATTTAACTGAACCACTGTAGACATATGTCGGTCGAATATATATCTCAAACCTGTTTGCACAATGTGTACAATTATGGCCAAATTATTAAAAAAAAAACAATTTGCAGAACTTTTGCAATTATTTCAGCAATTTTAAAAATGCAAAAAAATTATATTAGTGAATGAATAGGTTCCGGTTCTCGTATGAGGTTGCAGAGTTACATATCCACTGAGACCGACATTCTCCTTATTTGCAACCACAATAGAAAACTCTTGTGATTATTTCAATGCCTATGTGTATTGAAAATGGCAGCGTCGAGAAAAGAGTTTTATAAATAAATGATGTGTTTTTCAGAAATGGTTGCAAATGTAGGTGAATATGTTAAACTTTTCTTCCATTCACTTATCCAATTTGCAGAACTTTTGTAATTTTTTTGAACAAATGACAATGAAAAACTTCAAAATATGACAAAAAACTAGGTTCCGTAACTTTTACTAGGTTGCAAACTTAATGCATGTTGTAAAACATCATTACTATCGGTTTGTCTAGTTTGCAGAACTTTTGCAATTTTCACTGCAGAAAAAAAAGCATAAAAACGTTTTTTGCAATCAAAACAATGTCCGATCATCGCAGACTTCTGCAAAATTTTATAGTTGGTTCTCATCAATGCACTAACATGCCTTTGAAGTTTGAAAACTTTTGGAATTAATGTTTATTGATTGTCTATCTCTGCTGGCACAATTGGATTGAAAATAAGAACATAAATTGAATATTACTGAGGAAAATGCTGGATGGAAAATGACAGTGACATAAGCTCTATGAGCAGACAGTGGAAGTTTCCTAATTTTCGTTGAATTTCAGTTTAATTCTTCTTCAAAATAATGTATACTCAAAGTGAAAAAGTGGATATGTTATTAATATTCGGAGAATGTCATATGATGCTGAATTGTATGCTCATAGATATCCCAATCGGCAATATCCAGCCCATCAGTATTTTCCGTATGTTGAGAATCGTTTTAGGCAAGGAGGAAATCGAGGGGCGGAACAGATGTTTATCATACATGAAGAGAGAAAAAAAAAAGATCTTAACTGTAGGTCAAATGTACGTCGGACAATCGTTGGAGCCCGAATTATTCACAAAATTTTTACGTTGTAGTGTATTTTGTTCGCGATCGTCTTGTTTATATGTATCTATGATTTTTGTTATAATCCCTTTTTCAGTTGTAATGCTGTATTACACCGCGATCATTCATGAATGAATAAATGATAATGATAAATCAGAATCTTTCTGCAACAACCACAATGGAGATAGGAGATAGTCGAGTGGAAAGGTAAATTATAATTTCATTTAATTCAAGAAATACATACCTGTAAAAATTGAATTTGAGATGTAATATCGATTTCACCAATTTTTATTTTTCAACAACGATTCTGTTTGATGATGAAAATTATGTACTTGCAAAATATACGATGGATAACGTTTTTATATCCTCACTCCCATAGAGCATCGATTTTTTATTTTAAAATCATAAAGTCAACTCAAATTTTATCAACTTTATTCTATTTTCCGACGAATCGCGATCTACAAATAATGGTACGTTCATTAAGCAAAATACTCGGTACTGGGCCCAACAAAATCAACATGCAATGACAGAGGGCAATTGTCAAGAACGGTTTGGCGTCAACGTCTGGGCTGGTATTGTTGAAAACAGAATAATTGGGCCAATATTGTTTCGAAGTCAGTTAACAGATGTTAGGTACTTAGGTTTTCTTCAAAATGAAATCGAGGATCATCCCAAGAATCTACCTCCAGCAAAGTCACGGGGAATCTACTTCCAACAAGATGGAGCACCCTCTCATAATACCAGAGAAATTCTTAATTACTTACTAGAGCATTTTAATAATCAAGTTACTGCAACCAATGGTTCAGTACCGTGGCCAGCCCGCTCATGGGATCTCACTGTGCTCAATTTCTTCATTTGGGAAAAGAAGAAGTTTACTATGCAACAGCCCCAGCCATTCTTGAAATCTCAGGAGAAAGAATTCTACGGGCATTTAGGAGTATAACACCTCAAATGTTACGAAATGTGTTGAGAGAAACAATTGAACGATCTGAAATGTGTCTTGAACAAGGAGGAATGCCTTTGAAAATGTATTACAGTAAAAGTGAATAAATTATTATCGATCGCACACTTGACAAAAGTAAATAAACTATTATTCAGTACTTTCCTCAGTAATATTTAATTTATGTTCTTATTTTTGATCCAATCGCAAATAAATTAGTATCGTTAGATTCGTCAAAAAATCATCTAACGACTTTCAGAAGCCGCTGATGTATGGAATACTATACCTAATACTTTCCAGGGTTGCCAATTTTCCACAAATTGAATGACGCTTGGAGGTGGGCGCTCTGAAAGTAGTATATACCTTCCAAGGAACTAGTGATATACAGTTATATTCAAGAAAGTACGTTCTACTATCAAGGAGTCGTCCAACAAATTTTCGAATATATGAACTACTAAGATGATTCGAGCACAGTTTCTATAGGGATTCATCAGAGCGTCTGTATACGGAGGCTCTGTTGGAGCCGGGCGCTTGGAATAAAGTGATTTGTCAATGTATGGACGCCCGGATTATAGTGAAAGATTATATATATATATAAGACTGACAAACTCCGACTACAGATTCCTCACTTCATTTCGAGGTGGAAAGAATTCATCAAGGTATGTCGTAAAATGCATCCCCTATGAGATACAGGGTGTCGAAAGTACGAATTCAATTTATTTTCTCCAAAATTCCTGAATGAAAAAATTTGAAACTTGGTACACTTATCAAGATTTATGAACGTGCTGATTTGAAATTAATTTTTTATTTTCGTAAACCAGTGGCGTAATTATGATGGTATGTGGTCATCTGTTCCTTCATATTTTCTTGGGACAAGTGAATGGACAAATGAGCGTTCGATATCAGATCGGCTCATCGATACTCAACCTGAAAGTCATGACATTCCATGTGCCTAGAAGTGGAGGTTTCTGAGATAATTGAGAAAAACTGAGAATATGTCAAATTTAACTTGTGGAATTTCATTACAAACCCAGAGACAGACATCGGAACAGGGAAAACTAAATAAAAGCTTGTAAAAAGAAGTTTGAGCAAGGTGATTTTCATTTATTTCAATGACACTATGAACTGCAGAACCGACGTACATAATTTACAATTCAATAATACACTTTTCATGTATAAAAACAATTAGCGATAAAAGCCATAAAAAAATTGAAAAAAGTATAAACAAACATGAACCCACACTCTAAAGCGCCTAGCGGAACCCAATTCTTGGAGGCTAAAGGGTTTAACGGGAGAAAATTTCCGAAGGCTTCAAAACGAGAGGCCTGGTTTGAATTGCAAACTGATAGTTGCATTCAATTTGGATAGCAATAATAGCCAAGTGAGGTTAGGTTGTGTTGATTTAGCTGTATCGAAGAACGTCGGCTGCAATTAGACCCTTCTTTTAGCTCCAACTGTGAGATTTAAAAAATTCCGCAATTTTAAACCACGCCATTCCGTTTTGAAGCCTTGAATGTTGTTTATTCTATTGTATTATGTGTGAATAAATTCATTTATTCATATCCTTGGTGTTTGATGAGTGTTGACGGATTAATACTTTTTTCTCGTACTCCATCAAAAATAAAAGACGTCTTATTCCTCAATGCCTCGACGGACGTTGGATAACACCCGATGGATAAACGTGTAAGGTCCTACGAAGTACTTGGCAATATTTGTTGCAAAATGGATTAATATTAACCACTTCACTCATGCTGACCACCTGTAGACCAGTTTCGGAGTATTTGCCCCTCATCAGTATAGGGTAGGTCAAGCAGACAATGATTAATGTCTGTGTTAGCTGACTGGAATAATCAAAATTCATCCACTTCATAGTATTCGCTGGAATCAAATAACCAGAATGTAGCTAACGCCATCCCGTCTCAACTTCTGCAACTAAACATCACCGAATAAAATGCCATCCTGAGTCCCAGGATAAATATCTGCGATAAGAGACAGAAGTCTGTGACATATCAATATTGATGGAATAATAACTGGCTATCGATATGTCACACACTTTTGTTCCTTATTGCAAATTTTCTCGTACTGTGAAAAGTGTACCGGGTGACGTTTTGAACTCAGCGCCATTATAGGAATAGGAACACCTCAGAGAACAGCCACAATTCCTAACTTTTGTTACAAATGACCCAGGAATTCATGCAAGTAATCACCTCTCAAAATTAGTTTGGAATTTCCAAAAGTTTGTAGTCCGAAGTCCTCTATTGGATGAGTATAAGTAGATCGAATTTGCTTTCAATCACCGACAGAGAGGTGAATTGAATATTTTCCAAATTGAAATAGTTTCTACTGAATCTAAGGTGAGAGATTATTGATTATTTTTTAGTTATAAAAGGCGCATTCGTATTTTTCATTTTTATAGTATTTTTTCTGTGTGGTGTCGAGAAACTCATGACTATCATGTTTGGGAACGTTCTTTTATCTTTAAATGTGGAAAAAGTCATAATCCACATGCCTGGAATATATCCAATGTACGATTATGGTTCTTTTTCCTAAAATGAGGTAATGTGGGACTGTGTGGATAATAACTATGAACTCTGGATGGTTGAAATTTCCAATGAATAGACATGCAAAAACTTTTTATTCTTGGTTTTGTACTTACCTGTAATAAGCCCGCCAACAATGGCTATCGCAAGAGTCATAATAAGGGCCAGTATCTGGTAACCAGCTTGTTGTCCAGCACTCCTTCCATCTCCAGGAAATATATCAGAACCGAAAACTCTCGCCATAGCTTTGTCCGATCTAGCGGGGTATATTTCGTAGAGGCTTTCGTGATAGTTTGTTTCAGAAGCTATGCCCGCCATGATGGCGCTAACTACACCAGCCAGAACAGCTGGCAAACCATGGAGGTTGTGTACTCCGCATGTATCAGGAATGTTTAGGGAATTCTCCAAGAAGGGCTGCGAAGGAAACAAAACATTTTACTTCCTCATGCACGGTGCAAGCTAACTTGTTGTACTACCGCAGTAAAGAGATTCTTTGGTTGAAATTGGGAAAACATATTCATTACCTATTGAAATATCATTGTTTGGTTACCGCAGGACTGCTACGTATTCTCATTTATCTCCCAATTCAAATGAACTAGAGTTCGATTATAGGTGAACTGAGAACATGCGGTTCTCTCGAATACTTTCGGAGGACGAACGAATATATAGTTTTTCAGCGCTTTTTTCAGCTACTGAGAACACTAGATATTTGAATTTCTTTTACCAGCAGACACTCGAAATCACAAGTTTACTGCCGTTGTCAAAAATATTTTTCCATTTCATAATGAAACAACACATTATTATCACAGCTGTGGAATCATTGTTATTTTCACGATGTTGCCATACGACATAATTGAAATTGTCGTCTTATGACACATTTGTCTACTCACCTGAAGACCAATAAAAACCAAATAACGACTTCGCTGCCTTTCTCCAATTGCTACGCAACCTTGAATTTCATGATGGAAAATTTGTAATTGAGGTACCAAAAATGTGTGTATGTTGTATTTCAAACAAATCAATTGTACTTCACATTATGTAATATGCTCACTCTTCATTGAATGGAATTTTCAGACGGCTGCTTTGGGTCATTTGAATACAATGAATGGATTCCTCCCAAGCAATTTCGTTTCCCAGATCAGAGCTTGCCAAAACCTGTCCAAACTTTTCGGAACTTGTCCCGGCAGGTACGAAATAGAAACATAGGCATAAAACATAGTTTTCAAAAGCAGATACATTTACTAAAATAGTTTATAAATCGATAGCCATATATTTCACTACATATTATCTTATAAAAACTATTGTTCAATATGTATATCGAATTGAAGTAGATCAAACTTCTCGGCGAACAGTTCTTTTCAGGGGACTATACGTCAAATATAATGAGTGAGTACACCTTGGTATTTTTTAGAAAGGTACCGCTACTTGTTTTGAATTTTAGTTCGATGTCCACAGTGGAAGACTTTATAGCTTGGAACTGGTGCAGGAAGTCGATAACAAACAAGGGGTTGTGTAAATTCACCATGGATCGCTGTTTTTCTTGTAATAGTAGCTTGTATGGAATTTTTCATAATCGTAGTGGGCGGATGCAAGGAGTTTTTTCGAGAAATGGACTCCGTAGACGTCAGAGGGTTCGTGATTGCCTGGTTCATCATCATGATCGGGATAAAACTTGTATTTCATCATATCCGGATGTACATTTTCGGGGAGTTTGTCCCACACCAAAGCTATTTCGTTTGGTAGATGGAATATCATCACTTCTCTTGGCATATCTTCAAGCTGTCTGCTACTCATTTTTGTCAAACTACGTAGACGGGAGAAGGCTATGAGAGAGTGCTCCATCGTTTAGATATCCTCGCGATCCATTGCTTTAATTTTTGTTGTGAGATGAGAAAACTTAAACACAAATGTCCGCACCACACTGTCTTGAAATCTTGTTGTCGGGCTTAGTTATATGGAATCTAAGGAGTGTTTCTTGTTCCTCTGCACATATACTGTATCAGTTTCATGGGTAGGGGTTAATTGCCAAAAATCTCATGATTTTCAACGACGGGTCCCTTCTTACTAAGATGCCAAGAAACCCTGGTGTATGCACTGATGCGCGTTTGTTTAGAGTTTTCAGTTGACACCACCTGTTGGTAGAAGTTACAGATTTTCCACAGAAAATGGTGTACAATTGACATAGTTCAACGCATTGGCACAGAATATAGGAGGGTTACAGAAGCGTCAGTCCCCATGTTCCAAATTCTCATGCGCAAGTGGTAGTTTTTCAGTCAACGTCAACCATTCTGTTTAAAGTGTTCTGTCACTGTCACAGTATGAGCTCTTTCAGCATTCTACTGTGGTTCTGCGGCTTATTGTAGTTATTGTTTATGTTTGTGTAGGCTCGTTTAGAATTGGAGAAAAGCAGTTATTACTGTTTTTGTTGTTGTACTCGTGCTCATCTACAATGAGTTAACACAAAAAGGTGGATTTTATTGTGTCGTGCGTGGATCCCACAATCGCACTATGGACAAGATAATTACATTCTTCAGGTTTCCGAAGGATTCTGGAAGGTAGGAAGACATGAATATTATAGTCGTTGCAATCGTTCGTTCCTCTTTGTTAATAAATTTGAAAATAATTTTACTTAGTCATCTGTAAATGAATCCCCATCTCAGACAGCTCACAATAGGAACATATGTATCCTACAAACTGATCCTTAAAATATTGTTTTTGGGAAAAACAATTGGTTAACCCGATGTTACCGAGAAGATCTATTCGGAAAAACACCTGCTCAACTCAAAGGATATAGGATATGTGCTGCACATTTTGAAAACAGAATAATAATAAAATAACAAATGAGCTCTGAAGAGAATAATTGGTAATTTGTAGTTTGACTATCAGCTTAAGAAGAGTAAAAATATATCAGAATTGAAATATGACTACAGATACGAGATCTCGGTACTCTGCATACATTCATCAGATAGGTATTTTCAGATACTCCTATTTTTCATGAAAAAGTCTACCCTGCCAAGCAAATAATGAACTTTTCAGAACTAAAAAAAACTTCACCTGCTGAATGTGTGCAAAGTAACAAGGTTAGTGAATCGAAGTAACAGTTTGAATAAAAATGCAAATTTTCACTTCCGGATTTTTTTCTTCTTAGTTTTGACGATTTCCAATCGGAAGTGTCTCAAAAGGTTTCCTTGAACGAGGAAAGATACTGATTGAAACCATTGTTTAAAGAGATAAACAATGCTGAAACTCAACTTTCAACTCGCAGATGATTCCTCATGTGATTTTATAAGTTCTAATTTTAAAAGGAATCAAAACTAATATCATTGCATCATTATGATGCATTCAAATCATATTTTCAGCTCACCCATGAAGAAAGTAACCTCTTTAGAACCATTGTTCGTCATATAACAACTTGGCATACCGAATTAATACGAGACGTAAAAGTTGTATCCTTCGCAAGTGAACTGGCTGCATACGCCGGAGAGGAAGCAAAAGCCATGTAATTGTGACAGAAAAACAACCCAAGATCATGAAACTTAGCATCACCAAGATCAAAGGTACCGCCGGACTGTGGCGCTTCTGTAACCCTCCTATATTCTGTGGCATTGGATCTGTTTCCCCATTACAAAATGCATTCGCCAACCTTAGGCAACCTGCACACTGATGTGGAATACGGTCATGTCACTTATAAAACTTCCAACCGAATACCGATAACATCGATAATAGAAGTAAAGACCCTTCAAAGTTCATCAATATCAACAGACGAGATGTTCGCCTGAAAATTCCCACAAAATATCACAACATTTCCAGAGGTTTGATTTTTTTCTAATTGTAACACTCACCAGAAATTAATTTTTTTCGAGGCATTCTAGATACGTGAATAACAAACATTTGCTGATCGCGATTTCCTCAGAAAACAGGCCTACATCTGTATCGGCCATTAACCTAGATGAACGTGTTGCTGATGGGACTAAAATCAAAACGATCTACCAAAAATAAGTTTCTGCTTTACAAAGTATTGCTGAAATTTAGATGCTAACCACACGGTTGATGTTCTTTTCACATACATTGTTCTACAGCAGGTATTCCTCTTGAGAATTTATAAAAGTGAATACAAATCTTGAAAAAATGGTCTGGTCGTCCGAAGTCTGATTTGCTGGAAAAACTTAAATTGGGGTTGCCCCCAACCATACTTTTGTACCTTATGCTCTGAGAGAAAGTGGTTTCAAAGAGTGAATGAATGAAATGGAACAATAGAAAAATGAAAAACCAAGATCTCGTGCAACTCAGTACACGTGACAGAAGTGAAACTTATTTGGTGATCTAATCTTCGACTTGTTTAGTAGGGGTGAAACGACAGAGGGGTCTGGAAATTACAACACCATTGAATTTTGAAATCTTGGAATACATGTTTTTTCGTTTGAAAAGACGAGCCCAAATACCAATTTTAATGTTTCTTACTTCAAAACTAACGGTACTTCCATACGAACTTTCACCTGCCTTGAGGAATGGAATATTAAAAATAATTTTTTTGTGATTATCTTTGCAATTATAAGAATACGCTGTCAAAATTTCAGTAGAGCTGTCAGATCTACATGGAAACTTTGCGCAAAGTGTATCGATTGAAACGTTACATGAAAACATTGCACTCAAATTCGACCTTGAAATTTTCGTCTCATCGCGCCCAAATAAGTTTCTCTTCAATAACATTAAAAAAATTCATAACTTTTTGTGACTAACATATCATCAGCCCTGGTAAAAAAGATGGATTCAACCCCTTCACTTTCCTAGGATTGACCTCAAACTCCTCAGCGCCAACACTTTTTCCAATATTTTTTTTTTCAATGTTATAAAGTAACCATGGGTGCATTTTTTTTGCCATCCCGTGAATTCAATTGCAAATAATAATCAATTACTCCAGAGTAGAAAATAGTTCGTAAAAGTGCTCTTCGTAAGAAAAACATGCTTTATTTCCGAAGGAGAAACTCTCAGTTGATCAACTTGAAGCCAGACTTACCGTTATTCTACTATAACCATAAACAGACAGAAATCCGGCGATGATGCCCACAATGATGGCTCCTCCGGGCTGCAGCATAAGGTTGGCGCTCGCCCCCACGGCTACCCCTCCAGCCAGGGTGGAATTCTGTACGTGGACCATGTCGAATTTACGGTCAGGGGTGAAAATAATCGAGACGGCAAAAGCAGTCACACAACAGGAAGCCAGACACAAATACGTATTTATCACCGCGCGCTGCTGATCGTCACCATTCAATTCGATTGCATTGAAACTGGGCCAGTAAATCCACAGAAATACGGTTCCTGAAAACAATAAATTGATCTGATTGAAGATGAATTTCAGTACACTCCTGCCTGTATAATTTGGATACGGATACAGAACAATTTGTCCTCAGATAGTATTGACCTGAAGCTATTATTCGTTCTCACTGTCATATTGTTATATAGTTGAAATTAGTCATGTATGTGAGGAAACATGCACTTGTGTGGTTTACGAAGAGGCTGATTCGCAAAAACGTTGCTTGAGTCGTGTCCACACCACGGATGCATCAAACAAGCAGCATGTAACATACGACGTAAGGTAAATACCGCGTATATTTTTGCCGTATAAAAACAATATGAACTGTCACGAAAATCGTCTATTCTGAAGATAAACTCTACTTTTACGGAATTAGGAGTTTTGTAATGGTACACCCGGTACATTCATAACTACATTGTCTGGCGACAGTAAGAGTAAGAGTAGGATGCATTCTAGGTGTCTGCAGCGACACCGTTACGAGTGTTAGAAATCTGGTTGCCATTCCGAAGGAAAGCCGAAAAACGAGGCGCCAGCCATAGAGAACCTCCACTTTTTTGGTTTCGTCGGTTAAAAATTGAGGATTTTCAGCCAATTTTCTCAAAAACCACTGACACATAGTAATGCGTTGGGGAAAGTCTCGTGGCAAAAGAGCTTGTACCCTTTGGATATGGTATGGATAAAATTGTTGATCGTGGATAATTCTCCAAACTGTGGACTGAGTATAATTGAGAGCTCCAGCAATTATTCTTGTACTTGTTTCTGGATTCTCCTCGAGAGCGTTCAAAACAGCTTCTTCCAATTCTGGGGTTCGGACTGCTCGTGGTCTGCCAATAATATCAGCTGCCCTCTTAAAGCTACCTGTTTCTGCCAAACGACGGTGGAGACTGGTAAATGTTGGAGCTGAAGGCAGCACTCGATTAGGAAATCGTTCCTGGTAAATACGTCTTGCATCGCGCGCATTGCCACCCGCAAGGCCATGAACGAAATGCATATCGGATAAATGAGCATTATTGTTTAAATGATGAATTTCTTCAAAATTAGTTTCTGAAAACTTACAGAAACTTCAACAAGACAACAAAACGTTTAACTGTCACATAATATGTAATAACCAAAACTACTTACTGAAACGTCAAATTCATTTCATCTCGCGAGATATTTGATACGATTTTGAAAGAGACCACAGCCGTCCTGATGATTGGGAAACCATGAAACAGCTGTTGGCGGATGGTGGACTCTCTTGGATTCGTAACAAATTTCTCTTTATCTATATATATATATTTATATATATATAGGTTTGTTTATATTTATATATAAAACGAGCTAAAAGGATAACAGGAACGGAATAGCGGGATAATGGGTTAACGAGAAATGGGATAACGGGAAATGGGGTGACTAGAAGCGGGCAAAGCCACACGCAAAATCTACATTTGACAACACATAGAAAAACATAGGAGAAAATACAAACTCCACGGAGACGAATTCGCGGGTACCAGCTAGAATAAAATATAGCGAAAGAATATCAGGAAACCCGTATGAATCACAAGACATTTCGGAAAACTTCAAACTTTTTGACAATGTATTCGTACTCGGCTAGACAAAAACTCACGAGTCATTTTTTTTAAGGAAAAAAAAAAAAAAATTTGAGATTCAAAAATAATCTGCCCAATCTATGATATTTCTAATTTTCAATTGAATGTTATACACGTTTGAAAAATATTAAAATTGAGCTTTCCAGTGACTGAAGCACAAAAAAAAAGAATTACCATAGTTTAATCATGTGATAATATGTTCAAGTCCTATTTTTGAATTGAAAAATTCACAGAGTGTAAACTAAGTTGATGTACTTCCTTGAATGACGGGCGTTTATTGCCATCTCATAACGAAGTTCAGTGGTTAAAAATTAAAAAAATCGAATTCAACCATACTCTGGGAACCACTATCTGCCTAACCTAAACTGCTACTATGCGCCATAAGAAGACACTGGTAATTGCTGGATTCAATATACATTTGAGTGTGTGGAATTTTCAACTCATTGAGTCTGAGAATCCTGGAAAAATTAGGCAAATTTTGAATAATTAATTAAATACGTTATTCTCAATCAAATATGATAATCAAAAACCATAATTAACTCAAAAATCAAAACAAATAACAATTATTGAAATTCCTATATCCATGTCAAAATTGTAAAATGTCATTTTACAGAAGTTTGTTCTTACTACCAAACTGTTCCGTTCGTATTTTGAAATTTCCATTCGAAGGCTCTTTCCAATCTGACAGTCGGAAGTTTTGAGCCTTTGTTTGAGAAAATCAAAGCAACAAGGAGATATGTTACCATTACCAGAAAGTGTAATGAAAATTTCGCCTTTGTTAAAACAATTCAATGATAACTTCAGGATCGCCTGGCAGCGTTTTCAACCCCCTAGAATGATCTGTATTTTTTTTCCAGCAGATTACCTAATATGAAATACAACATTCACAGTTGCTGTAGCATTCTGACTAGGGCAGCCAGGTCGCTAATTAAATCCTATTGGTCTCTGGATAAGTGGGCGGATATGTCAACAAAACGACAATGTCAAACTATTGGTCAAGAGAACACAGTTATGTCCGAATTGAGGCTGGCTACATCGTAAAAATGAAAATCACTCTACAATAGTAGAAATTATGTGTTATGTATAATGTGTGAATAAAAAACATTTTGGACAACGGCAGTTTTATGTTGAAAAGGAAAACATTCTCAATTGAATATTGAATAGAAATATTTCTCTGTGAATTGAAAAATCCACGATAAAAGTGAAATATGTCTAACAGAAAACAACTACTTCCTCGGCTAAAGCCATACTGGACATTGAACTACATCTGATAGATATTCTGAAAGGGCCCTAACTCAAAAAAAATCTCTGGAATTTTAAATTTGCATTTTTATTCAGATAGTTATTTGATTTTGTTTTCCAATCTTAATCAAGAACTCGTATAGATAAGTGACTTGAGTTTATCTTTCAGTCGCAGATGATTCCATATCTGATTTTATGAATATTCTATTCATGTTGAAAAGGGAAACATTCTCAATTGAATATTGATGGAAATATTTTTCTGATTTTATGAACATCCTGTTTATATTTTTAACAAATAAATCTATCATACCCCAGACAGGTTTTAATGTCAGAAAACACTAATTTCAAAGTGTCTCTCCAAAAGAAATGATTCTAACTTCTTCCATCTTTGCAAAGTGAGATTGCTTCTTGAAAATGTATTTCCCATTTCTTCCGGTCTTTCTGATGATCGTGGAAGCGTGAAAAAATTTTCGTCGACAAAAATTTATTGAGGACCTAGTGAATGCGATGTTTCTCCTGCGTCAATGTTACGAATGATTTTTGGTGAGTACTCTCTTTTGGAAAACATTCTTCTTTGCCTCATTCATCTTTATGAGTTCTTAATTGAGACTGGAATAGAAAATCAAATAACTATCTGAATAAAAATGCAAATTTTCAATTTTAGAGTTTTTCTTTCGAATTGGGGCCTTTTCAGAATATCTAACAGATGTAGTTCAATGTCCAGCGTGGCTTTAGCCGGGGAAGTAGTTGTTTTCTGTTAGACATTCACAAAAAAGTTCATTTTAATCGAGGATTTTTCAATTCACAGAAAAATCTTTCTATCAATATTCAATTGAGAATGTTTCCCTTTTCAACATGAATACCCCACAAGAGGTTATCTTGACGATGGAAGATAGTGACTTAAGTTTATCTTTCAGTCGCAGATGATTCCACATCTGATTTTATGAACATCCTGTTTATATTTTCAACAATTCAATCTATCACACCCCATGACAGGTTTTAATGTCAGAAAACAATAATTTCAAAGTGTCTCTCCAAAAGAAATGATTCTAACTCTTTCCATCTTTGCAGAGTGAGATTGCTTCTTGAAAATGAATGTGTTTCCCATTTCTTTCGGTCTTCCTGATGATCGTGGAAGCGTGAAATAGATTTTCATCGACAAAAATGTATTGGAGACCTAGTGAATGCGATGTTTCTCCTGCGTCAATGTTACGAATGATTTCTGGTGAGTACTCTCTTTTGGAAAACATTCATCTTTGCCTCATTCATCTTTATGAGTTCCTAATTAAGACTGGAATGGAAAATCGAATGAATATCTGAATGAAAATGCAAATTTTCAATTTTAGAGTTTTTCTTTTGAGTTAAGGCTTTCTCAGAATATCTATCAGATGTAGTTCACTGTCCAGCGTGGCTTCAGCCGGGGAAGTAGTTGTTTTCTGTTAGACATTCACAAAAAAACACTTCAATTTAATCGTGGATTTTTCAATTCACAGAAAAATCTTTCTGTCAATATTCAATTGAGAATGTTTCCCTTTTCAACATGAATACCCCACAAGAGGTTATCTTGACGATGGAAGATAGTGACTAAAGTTTATCTTTCAGTCGCAGATGATTCCACATCTGATTTTATGAACATCTTGTTTATATTTTCAACAAATCATTCTGTTCATATTTTCAAACAAATCAAGGCAGTTTTATGCTCAGAAAGAGTGCTTGAAACACGTGATTTCGAGTGTGCGGTGTTTGGTCGTTAGTCCTCTGTTTGAACGATTCATGTTTCAACTTCGGATTCGTATTCAAGAGGCAGTAAAAAGTATCATCAAATGGTATATTCTCAATTTATCCAAAATCGAACTCGGGTTTATTCGAATAATGAAATGAATGAAAACAACAAACAGTCCGGAGATTGACACTATGAGGGTCGAAGTTAACCAACATATATTCGTTGTGTAATCCAGTGGTAACCAAACAATGAAAGTTTGGTAGGTGGTATTTTTTTCTCAAGAATCCCCCTTAGGTTTGAATGTACTATCAACTGTAAGTGATAGTGCAACAAGTTATATTTCACCCTGTATAGCGGTGCTCACAAATCGGCATATTGAAATATGTTTAAACATAAACAGGAATTTCTAGCTGAAGATAGACATGCTATATTCAATCTATCACCCACGAACACATTTTTTTAATTACAGAGTGTGATGAATGGCGGTCCGTTATAATTAGCATAATTGAAATTGAATGTCATCTGAGTCTACTGTCTGCCAACCCAATCTGTCCCGGATAAATTGGGAAATTTGGAGGGTAAAATCCATTTATTGTTTCGAGTTAATGGGGTAAATTGAGTATAAATTTAATTCAAGACAGCCGTGGGTAATAGTTCGCCATATGAATACAAAATGATAAACTTGTATTCAACAAGGGAGACATACAGGGGACATGGAAAGGAAAATTTTGATTTGAGAGAAGGAAATAGAAGAGATTCATCACGCTTCATCTAGAACGCAAGTATATTCTGAAGGTGACTTTTCAATGAACAAAAATAAGAAGGAATATAAGTTGCTGCAAAATGAAATATGTATAACTTTTCTGACCGAGTGTCATAAATGAGCCAATAATGAATAAATTGCTTTCCAGTTTTTAATTTTGTATTTCATGCTAATGGAAAGAGGACTGAAGATCACTTCCATTTTGCTTCTTCCGGGCTAATGAGTGGTGGGTCTAAAATCACCCACCGCAAATTCACATTTGCCACCTTCAGGTGATTTCTCGTTGATACGAATTTGACTGATCTGCTTGTGCCGTACTTCTTAATCCATATAATAATAATAATAAGACGTTTATTTCGAAGGTGAAGTACATTACACTGCAAGAGTGCTATATAAATACATTACACTGCAGGAGTGATATATAATTAAAAAATAAATAAAAATAAACGTAGATAGGTCACGAAAGCATAGCTTGTGTGTGACAGTAGTACTAAGGTACTTGTAATGTTGATAAAAATATTGATAAGAATATTATTGAAAACCTATGTATATAGAACAGAATTACTGTACAAAAAGTTATATAAATATAAAAATAGAAAAACAATAAAAACATATAATGTGACATGAAATCTAAAAGTTATAGACTAAAGTATGTATATCAGTGCGGGGCTTGAATACGATATATTTTTTCAGATCTCTCTTGAATCTATTTGTATTCTGCTTGTTTTTCAGTTTGTCTGGTAGTTGGTTATAAAGTTTCTGGCTGATATATCTGTGGCTTTTTTGGCCGATAGCTTCATTCATAAAAGGGATCTTGTATTTATTTTCCTTATTTCTAGTATTATATTTGTAGTTGATTTTTTGTAGCTCATGTTGTGTTTTGTGGATCTCAATGTTGCTGAGATGAAAAAAGAGTTGTACTGGGTCGTATATTTCCGTTTGTTGGTGGAGTTCATCTGAAGGGTAAGTTCGTTTTTTTATTGTATATTATTTTCAGTAGACGTATTTGGGTTATTGATACTTTATTCATTATTGTCTTATTTGTTGATCCCCATGCTAATATACCATATGTAATATGTGATTGAACGGGGAAAAAGTATGAAGTTCTCAAAGATTTTTCATCGAGTGTCTCTTAGTATTTTGAAGCGGTATATCAGGAATTGCATTTTGTTGATTGGGTAGTTTATATGGATATCCCATTTCAAGTTGGAGTCTATAGAAATTCCTAGGTATTTTATATGAGAGACTGGTTTAATTTCAAATGCATCATCAATATTCAGGTTTTCCAACGGAGGGGAGTTTCTTATATTCGTGTAGATAGGTTGGTAATAAGTTTCATTGAAATTTATTGTTGAGAGTTTATGTGTAAACCAGTTATTCATGCTCAGAAGATCTTGTTCCACCTTTGTTTTCAGGGCAGCCCAAGAGTAGTGCTCGTGGAAGACAGCGGTGTTGTCGGTATATGTGAAGATTTTTCCAGTAGTTGGTAATAGAAACAAGTCATTTAGATATATATTGAACAAAATTGGGCCCAAGATAGTGCCTTGTTGTACACCGTATTCAATTTTTTTTAAATCACTTCTGAAATCGCCAATTTTTACATACTGATGTCGACCATCCAGGTAGCTACTGAATATTTTTGATGCGACTCCTCTTATACCGATATTTTCAAGTGACTGCAGGAGGAGTGGATGACTGACTGTGTCGGAAACCTCAGACAGGTCTATGAACACACAAAGACCTGCCTTATTGGTGTCTAGTGCATTACACATTTCTGTTGTTAAGTTTAGTATGGCATCCTGCGTTGATATTCCTTCACGGAATACGTATTTTCTGTCTGAGAGAATATTGTATTTTTTTATGTAAGCTGATAGTCCTGATTTCATAACTTTTTCCACCAATTTAGATAGGGTTGTCATAAGTGATATAGGTCTATAGTTTATTACTTCATCTATATCTCCATTTTTCAAAATTGGGAGAATCATGGACGATTTTAGTTGCGATGGAAATATTCCTTCAGCTAGAAATTTATTAATCAGGTATGTTAGGGGTTCCAAAATATAGGGTGAGACATGTTTCAGGATTTCAGCACTGATTTCAACTATTCCTACTGCTTTTTTATTTTTTGAGGATTGCATTAAGGTGTTCAATTCTGCTGGGATTGTAGGGGCTAGAAACATGGAACCTGTAGTATTTAAGTTTTGTTTCGGGCTGATGTAGTGCGGGTTTCTGACTATTTTTTCTGCTAAGACTTTACCTATATAAATGTAGTGTTTGTTGAAAGCTTCGACAATTTTGTTCATATCCTTTGTTTTAGTTTCTTCGATATTTATATGTTCCATTTTGGTTGTGTACCTCTTTCTACCGCAAATTTTCCATACAGTTTCCCATAATTTTATGCTATCATGTGATTTGGCGCGATTTTTGCTTTATAGTAATTTACTTTTGTTATTTTTGGGATATTATTGAGTTTGTTCCTGTAGCGTTTGTAGTATTCCATTAAAATTTCATCATTTGGATTCTGAAGAGTTTTTTGGTACATTTTGTCCCTACCCAACTAACATTATAGGAAAATTATACCAAGCAGTGGGGTAAAGCGGCTTCGAAAAGTCCGAATTTACCCATTTCTGACCAAATATTTTACCTTCAAGTACTAACTAACTCCAAAGTTATAATTGGAGTTAAAAAAACCATAATTGAGAGCACCAAATCTCCTTCAAAAACCAAAAACTTAATAGGCGTAGTGCGTAGTATGAAATTACTTGTTATGGACTTCAAATATACCTTCACAGCCTCATGGGTTTATAGAGTTATTTACTAGGTTAAATTTCACCTAAAGGTAACCAGCAAAATGTGTTCAAAATACTTGGAACTCTCAGGAAAAACCTTCTGGTGAATATTTACCTAATTATTACCTCATGTGTGTTCATATAGTCAGGGAATTGACAAGTCAGTAAACAGGTCTACTATATACTCTTTATTACCTATTTTGGCACCAATTAAGTTAAAGGAGTTGCCTGGACATTTCTTGACCTATTTTATACCTACTGCTCTACAATGAGGGCGAGATTACCACAATATTTGTCTAATCAGACTAAATGTCTACAACGAAGTCAAAGTTACCTAAAATAAAATCCTCAAAGTAACTTAGTCTATCATCGGATATTAAAGACCAAGTCGATTCAGATGAGGATGACATGATACAATTTACTTCCTTTAATTTTTTTATTGTGCCCTACATTCTAGAATCTATAAAATCCGTTAGTAAACCATACAGGTATACCACCAACTATTATCGATTAGCTGCCAGAATGAGAACAAATGAAAATATAATCCGAAACCATCCTATACTTTCCGATGTCCAGAGATCAGAGCCATCATCTTCCACTCAGTCATCATCAACTACAGAAATTAATGTAGAGTAAGAAATTGCTTTTACCGATGATGATACCGGGGAAAAATATGGATCACAAGACGATGAGTTCAATGGGAATAACGCACAAAGCTTGGAAGATAACCTCCCATTGTTAGAGGAGTTCAGACATTGGGCCTTGTCGCATAGTCTCCATACAAGCAGTTGGTAGAACACTCTCCTTTTTGTTCCCACTTATGGGGTACATAGGAGTATTCAACTATGGGTGTTGCTTCACGTCTTTTTATGACGGCAACTATTTTAAAACACTCATCCATTATTGAAATAAAAACATGAAAGCGTTAACCTTAAACTTTGGTTAGGTCTCAGGTCATGTCGGTAAGAGATACTGAACAATGAATGAGCTGCGTTCAGAAAGCTTCGTCTGTCGCCAGCGGTAAACTACAGCCGCGACGTTTTCAATGATGCAGCGACAAAATGGAATTCAATGAAGTTCATCCTTTGAAGTGAATGGATGAAAAATGGTATTGAATACGCAAAAATCAAATTAAATAGAAAATTGATTTTAACAAAAATAAGAGATTGATGTGTTGAAATGATGAGTTTCCATGGCTTCGAGAATTTTAAAACCAATCATTGTGGTTTCGGAAAAGTAAAAATCAAGCGAATCATAATTGGTCGATTTTTTAATGGTATTTACAGTTGGCTGATAAATTGTATATTTCCGGGCACCGAATGCGGAACGCAGAAATGTCAAATCAAAATTATTCAGCCAATCACAACACACCATTTTATATTTGAAAAGTTATGATTGGCTATTTCTCTTCGGAAAGAGATTCCCTCATTAGACAATAACATTAATCATGGTTTCTATTCTGGGAAGATGTGCACTGAAATATAAATATCGCGTACTATTATCAACATTACTGATGGATTTGATATTTAATTTCAGAATGAACACTCATTACAGGGTTTTCTAGTCAATATCCATTTCTCTGAGTAACTATAGGTTACTTGGCCTTACCATTAACATTAGCAAAACATATTGACTTTTTCACCCCGTATTGACATTTGAGTGTTTCTGCACAGAACATAGAATAAGTAAAATATAAATTTATTATCCACGATTCGCAATCCATCCAGAGAACGAAACGTATAGACATGCATCCAATAACATATATTGTATTTCATCACGTGACCACAATGTGAAAGGGTCTGAAATCCCAAGATAAGGAAAATGGACTTCAAAGTCAGGAATAAAGGTTACTTTCGACTTTGAACAAAGTCTATGTGTTCTCATAGTCAAAATTTTAAGGAATTTCGACATATAGGTCCCATATGGAATCTACGCCATATTTTTCGGTTTGAACCGTTTCCGCCATTGTAAAAATAATACATAATTTTCTCGAATCGACCACATTTTAATGAGTGGTAGTCAAAAATAGGTGAATATGATATGTA
This sequence comes from Gonioctena quinquepunctata, assembly GCA_018342105.1. NCBI lineage: Eukaryota > Metazoa > Arthropoda > Insecta > Coleoptera > Chrysomelidae > Gonioctena > Gonioctena quinquepunctata. Next base: position 239,361 of record JAFIRS010001257.1, on the reverse strand, counting down.
CACACATACTTCATCTATAAAATCAGTTTTTGAAGTGTTTGATGGAAAAAGTTGTCAAAGTAGACATGAATTAATGTTTTTTTTTCATACAAATCTAATAATTTGATGGGCCCACTTGTTTTAGACGAGTAAAAATCAACATTATCACAGAAAAGTTCGTATCGCAAATGAAATCACAGCTAGGTGTGGATGCGAAACCATCACTTATTGCATTATCTGCTATACGTTTATTGACAATTTTTTCTTCATACGCCATGTTCATGTCAACTTCAACGCTTTCACGCATAAGCATGTAGGTTAAGATACACAATATACAGTAAACTTTTATCATCTTCTTCTAACCTGCCATTGTTTGTTGTTTGTTTCATTACAGTGTTTATAACCTGAAATTGGTAAAAATGACTACATTTTTACCATCAGTCGACTAGTCTGGAGGCAATTTTACCTATTTATGCCTTCAACTTATAAGGAGAAATGTCTTAATTTCCCAAATTTCGACTTCTGAATTACTTCCATTTTTTTCCCCATAATGGTAAATTTAAGGTAATTATAACGTAATAATTACCTTCGCCAATTAGGGCGCTGACCTATTCGAAGGTCGAAATGACGTAAATTTTACCTATAATTTCCTTAAGGTTTTTTTTTGTGAAATTGCTTTGTTGCAAGAGTGGCCTCTGATATTTGAGATATTTCCTTCCAGTCTACAAGTCGGAGTTTCGTTTTCAATTTGGAATAATTAACCCTTTTAATCTTAATAATCTTTTTATCCCCTGGGAGAATTTGTTTTTTTTTTCTACCATTATTTGCAAAAAAGTGCTGTAGTGATCAGTGAGATTGGTTTTATTATATTGGTGATAATAATTAGTAGTTTTGGTTTTAATAAAAATGTGATCTAGGAGGACTTAGAGTTTTGGGATACTCTTGTGTAATCGTTTATCGAGGAGACAAATTTCAGTCCACTCAAGGTATTCAAGTATGTATTCAATAGTGGAAATATCAGAAGTTTCATCTGATATATCAATGTTGATATCTCCAAGGAACACAAAATGGTCACAGTTTTCACAACTCATGAGGAAATTTTTCAGTGCAGTCGTGAATTCTATGGTACAGAATGGAGGTGTTGACGACTGGACTACGGGGTGTTGTGAACTAACCCACCACACCTGTAATACCAGACGTTATTCGTTAGGTTGGAAAAACAGTATTAAAAGCATCGACTATATGAATATAGTCGAACCGGATATGATATATGGAGCGGCCTACAAATATCAATATCCTTTCTTTCAATACCGGAACATGGGTTGTTTATTCAGGAAGTACTACCGTTCAGAAAGATTCGAACCAAACAATGATTTAATAAAATAATAATGCACTCATAAAAGTTAAGAATGTATATATACATTTAATAAAACTTCACACAATTCTCTCAATCGTCTATGGACGAATGATAGGCAAACAATATTCATACAATGAAAACTAATGTAGCGTATTGGCAGATAATTCTGCAATGGGCTTCACAATAGAAATAATTTTACTAAAAGAAATCTTGCAATCAAGTGCTGCAATCGACTAACAATAATTCTCTTTTTGAAAACTTGGTGATCTTGAAAACTATGGACATACTTTATAGACACATACACATTTTAATGGGATGGGTTTTGCCATAAACATAAATACAGAAATACAAACATGAGACTCACCCTGTTTAACACTTATTCACTGGAGTAGTTTTAAACGGCAATTAGATTAGAATTTAATATTATCAGTTCGTTTTCTCCCGAGTCAATCGGTTATTCTAATTAATTCGTCCGGTATATTCGTATACAGGTAAGGTTTTTCTAAGTGATAGTGAACCATTGAAATTGCGGAATCCCGTTATGATATCTGTTTTGTAAGCTTTGACAATTTGTGGAAACTATACTGTTCACTCGTGTTTTTACTAGGAGCTTCAATACTTGATTTGAATCGGCTGAGTTTCTATGTTTGCTGAAGTTAACTACACTGGTTTGGAAACTCCCATTATTATTGCACGATACTGTAATTAGACTGACTTTTTAACCTAACTTTTGAGAATGGCATATTCTCGTGTTCACTGTGGAATACCAAATCGAACTACTTGAATTGAATATTGACATGAAGCTCACGCTTTTATAGTGTCGTCCGCACGGGAGCTAGTAGGCGGAGCTTAGGTTGTTGTGAAGTCGTAAAACTGATAAAGGGTCTTGTTTTTCTAACCCGTTCTAGCTTATCTTATGTTATAATTGGATAATATTTTACTGAATGACAGGTATTTACGATCGCTGGTGCGTTATCGCTGAGTTAATGACCAACAAGTGTGTTTATGAATTTCAGAGGTGTCTCGACTCCCGGTGATTTATAAGTTGTTTACCTCGTCTTTCAACTGCTCGTGTTTATCGACTTAGTTTTGGTAATTATTTAAACTGACTTCCTTATCTCGCTGTGACTGTAACGGGTAGCAATAAAAAACTTTGTTTTTCTCTCCTAGATGAGTCATGTAAGCATTCGGTATCCAATGGTTACGTCTTGGTAATTATCTTTTAAATGCATTTCTGTAATTACAGGGCATAACAGAGGGTTTTTGTACATGGCTAGTATATTGATTTTTTCATTGTTAATGTTTATTTTAGTGCAGATCATTTCGTTTTTTGATGGAGTTCAATTATTTCATGATTATATTCTAGTTCTGTCTTGATGTACATAATTGTTCCATCATTCTGATTGTATGATCCCTCATTATATATTCTATCATATCCACTAATATTAAATAGATTTACATCACCTCTCTGTCTGGTTTCTGTAAATACGATTACTTCTGGGTCGTAGGTTAGCTGATTAAGGTAGCCCAAAGAAGCATCGAAGTTTTTGAATGCTTCTTATATTGTTGTGAACAAATATAAAATTCACATTTCTACAATTCACCTTTATAACTTCATTACATTGTTCGAAATTTGATCAAACTTCTGTTTTTATATTTTGTGTGTCGGAGTCTCTTACATATTTTTACATATTTTGTGAGCGGTTTTTTCCAATGATTCTATTCGAGGATGAGTGAGACGCTATTGGTGGGTTCTTGAAGGGTTTTTCAATGGCTTATAAGAACAAGTTTCTATTTTGGGTCTTCTTTCTGGTTCTTTATAGGTTTGTTGTTTCTTTAGGAGAGGAGAGGTGATTGAGGCGGTAGACGATGGGATGGATGAGTATCTGTTGTTTGGTTACTTCGGCAAGTGATATTTCGGGATTTTTTGGGTGATGTTGAGAGAAGTGGATTGGTGTTCCTGGGGCGCTGTTTGATTTATCTTGGGTTTCCGAGTCCTCTGTGTTCTCCAATTCTTCTACCGTGTAAATCTTGTTATTGACGTGCAACTTAATTTTGATGAAACAGTTGGTGTTTTTGTCTTGCTCGTCGAGTTGCAGGTGTTTTGTTAGAGTTTTATTATTTTGTCGTTGTTTATTTGTCATGTCATATGTAATATATATGTTTGTTCCTTTAAGTTTCTTCACGTTCTTTAAGACCAGAGATTTTTTCAAGAATGAAACAAATTCTTTTTCAATCGTAGCTTTTTCAGTTTTCCTGAGAGGGTAGAAATTATTCAGGTCTTCTGCTTGCACCTCTACTCCGATCAATCTCTTGAGTTCTCCCGTAATGAAATGAAGTTCAGTGCTCTGCCCTGGGTGTTTTAGTCCAAATATCATTATATTGTTTCCTCTTCCTTTTCTCTCTATTTCCTCGAGCTTCTCTGATATAGAGCAATTTTCTGTTTCCAATCTGTACAGTCTCTTAGTAACTTCTTCTACTCTGAGTGTGAGTCGAACTTCTTGCTTCAATGACCCCTTTCAGTTCCTGTTTTGCTTGTCTTATCTCTTCCAACACGGTCCCGATCGTTTCTGACATTATCGTGGAAGGGTTTTGAAACGGGTGTGTGGTCTGCTTTATAGTCGGAGCAGTGTTTACATAGATAAGGAGATTTTGTTACTCTCAGTGGCACGGCACTGTCTATTTTTTGTTGGTACCTAATGTTTGTGGGAATTTAGAGATTCCAACACATTACTGGTACCGTTTTTGTGGAATTAGACTTTTTATATGTGATGAGCATCAATTGAATTTTTTTTATTCTATTGCTCCTTCTTATCAAGTAAATATGCACTCTGTATCTCATATATTTCTCGACTATGTGAGAGTTCTGAATTCTCCAGACTTTACACTCCACATTGGCATAAAATTCATGAAGTATATTTATTTGAAACCACTTTATGAATTGCATGTTCGTCGAGGTATCAGCTACTCTTGAGGAATAGATCATTTTCAATTATCTCCAAAATTAAATCGCTTCTGTGTGTCACATATGTTTGTAATGTATTTCCCATTCCTATCTTGTTATTAATCAAAGCATTTCTTTTAGTGGTGTTTGTTGAAATAGTTGATGTCGTAATTGCGTTGGCAATTGTTCCATTCCTTTTGGTTTTGAGCATCCCAACAAAAATCTACAAGTGATTGAATTTTGATCGAGTCATTCGAGTTCGCAGAGATTATTGCCTTTTCAACCTTTCGTTTACTGATGGGAGGCAAATCCCGGAACACGTGGTCAGCCCATATGGGGTGGTGCATATCCATACATTTCGCAACAAATATATGCAAAGTGATAAAATGTTATCCAATGTTCGGCGAGGCAATACCCAGGAAAGTAGTTTCGATTTGATAGATAAAGTAGTGGGCCAGTCTTGAGGGATAGGATATTTTCACCTACCTTCCTCAATCGATATCTCTCAGCGGTAACGCTACCGAGTAATCAACCGCTATCTTTTAACCTTTCTGAATTTTGTTATTCAAGATATTTCGAATGCGTGACTTCTGCCATTTCCAACAACCGACATATCAGTTTAAGGCCGACTTTTCATAAAATGGAATGGTTCACATCCCTCCATAATCAATAGTTGCTATTCATATTTTTCTTGAGTAGTTGCAATTGTGGAGGCTTTAGAATCCATTCGATCTGATTGACACGAAATGAAACAAAAGTTTAGTTGATTCTCCCCGAAGATAATTCATTCACCAACCATTTTGATACGATGATCTGAAAAATTGATGGAAAGTCTAGTCAGGAACCTCAAAGCTGAAATAGAACTTCCGGTTGTCAGATATTAAATGAAAGATTTACAGATATATGGCCACACCTATACTATCCAAACCTTTTGAGCGTTTCCAGTATTTATTTTTGGAAATGGAAAATAATATCCGTACACTTCCATGATATTTTGGGAAATGATCTCTCCATCCATTTCGAAATCGTACTAATTGATGTTATTCAATGATATTTGTTGAGTAATTGTATCTAATCCTACTTCCGAAGCCTTCACATCCAGGAGTATCACTTTTGGAATGCGAGTAAATGAATATGTTGATCCTATGGAGTCAAAAAAATTTTTTTTAGTTACCCACGTATTGATCTAGAAGGAGTGTGTAGTTCTGTTTCGAAACAGGTCGATTACCTCCAGGGAAAGGAGTCGGTGAGATTTCCTCATCGGCATTAATTACCGGTGTCTTCCGTTTTATTTCGCGGAACATCTCAAACCTTAAGAATAATTTTCATCCTTCCTGTTCCTCCTGCAATACCACCTGCCGAATTCAATAATTCCACTATTCGGGCGGGCCGTTTGATGAACGGCTTCGCGTGCAGGCGGGACCCCTTCCTCCTCTGGGGCTCGTTACCAGCTCTGGAGCGATTGAGCTCTGATATAATTGAATTATTGTCTGGAGTGCGGGGGCGGTTTGACTCAAACATTCTCATTTCATTCATTCCTGAATTTATTGAAAATTCGTGAAAAATTGAGTGGGCTGGAGGCCCCTTGAACTTAACGTATTATATTCTAAATCCAAAATATTACATGAGGCTCTCAACGGCCTATTGAAAAAAACCAATTAGTGGAAGTTTCCCTCTGACTCAAATCACTCATTGTATTCTGTTCAACATTAAAATTATTCTGTGTGTCATCATTGTCTTCAACGGAAAAGTTCGCAACGGGACTTTTGTTCACATTCATACAATCCATACTCCTTCTCATACGGTTCAACCTAGGAGATGTAGGTGAAATAAAATGCACCGCTTTTTGCGAATCTAGAGGGTCGCTAGATTCCGTAGGGCAATTTTCGACGCGTCGCGATTCAACAAACAGATGTGAGCTCTTCGGACCTATACTTTCTGAGACAGAATTGTCCCTATTGATTTCAGGGCTCTCCGAACTAGAGCCAAAAAAAGATTATTTTCAACAGAGAATGAACCACGGACTGGCGAAGTTAGGATGGGCTGAAAAGCCGGACGATTCTCATATGGAAAACAAACAAGAGCTTGGTTGAATGAAACTCGCGTGATATTCCAACGGGGTGAAGTACATATGAAGTTTGTTGAATTCGTGTTCTGGGGCGGGTCCCCGAGCGTAAATTCTAGGACATGGAGGTATGTCAAAAGTTAATTTACTCCTTGAAAATTAAGTACGTACCGTGACCTATCTCAATAGAATTCTCCTGAGACAGAACTTCAACTGCAGATACGATATTGAGCTTAAGCTACCGTCATACAGAGGCACCTACAATTTCTACACAAACTCGACACACATGAACTAAAACCTTTAGTTTCATTGGCAGAATTTATTATGAATAACCCGTGTTTACACCTATCCCCGCAGTGTAACTGATGCGTTTTTAGTCGCAGAAAGACCCGGGCACTTAGTTTCGCATACGTGTGTGATCGCTGAGTTCAATCTGATTGACGTCTCGCTTCAGTGTATCTGTCACAAATCGCGGTTTGTGAGGGATATCACGTCAGTGAGCTTCCGACGATGCGGGGGCTCTCCCCTAGCCTCAGAGGAGAAAAAAAATAGGCTTAGACAACCCCACACACCAAAGTATGCGCGTGTAGGATCCTGTGAGAGAAGGGTTAATAAGTTTACAAATACACGTATAACGTAGAAATCAGGTGGACGCTGGGAAAACCTGTATCAGTAGCTGAAACGGAAAAGTTGAATAATCAAAAGACTGGAGGCAAGAACTCTTGGAGTTGACGCTCCAAAATCCCTCAATCTGCTGCCGTTGGCTATCAACCCTCGTATCTAGTCCTCAGGACGGTGTAGGATTCGAAGCATCGATAAGAATTCCCAAAAATAAAAATAATCGCCAGGCTTCGAGATCACAGGTAGAAGTCCAAATAACTGTTGAAGAATGAGATGCTATTCCCAGGAAGCACTCGTATAATACCCACTGGACTGGTGCAGGAAATCGCACGTACGCAGAGCGTCTTCGGAGAATAAAATAAACAACTCACCCGCTGATCCCGCAGATCGCAGAGCAAGCTGTACGTATTGTCGAGCCAGAGCCCGAACAAAAAATAAAATTCCCGATTTAAGAAGTGCTTCCTAGCCCTCGAAAATCATCACTGCCCCACTCATAGCTGGCCAAATATCGTTCGTTGTATTTTTTTTATCGTTCTAAAAGAAAGTCTGTTTGTTATTCAACATCTTGAACCCAATCCACTCACCAAAACAACAAAGAATATTCCATTCACTTGTTTTCAACAACCCAAGCTTTTAAACGGCCTTCCACGGATTATCTGCAATAGTTTACGACTCTTCTCTAGCCAAAAATATCAAATGCCATTGACAATAGATAATGGGTTTATGGCCTACCCATTGAGCGCACTTGAGGTAAGCATCCGTAGCTTCAGACCCCAATCACATCAACCTGGTCAATTTGCGTTTGAAATTGAGTTAAAATTGTTATTCAAGATACCGTCGGCTTTTGCACCGAGTTCATTGATAACACATCAACGCGTATTCACCGCATCACTTTGTCGGTCGAAAAGGGGTTTTCCACGCAAGTCCGGAGGTGTGAAAATCTAATAAGTCTAATTTTTTTGCAAATATGCTGTTAGTGATTCATAGATAATCATATACACAGGGTAGTTTGATGTGAAGGGTACACTGAATCTCGCGGTGACATGTGGCTAAGAAATATCGCTTTCCACACGACACACTAATTACATTCAAATCGCATGAATTCACATCTCTCTGAGCCTATCATACTGAATTCTTCTATTCGTATTCCTCAAAATTAGAGGGAAAGAGCAGTTTCTAACTAGTTCTTATGCTTGAGCAGAATATTGATTGCTAGAGAATTTCAAAGGCTTTCCATCTCCAATTCATGGTAGAAGGATGTTTCTTTCAACTAATAATAATTTGAATTTTGTCATCGGAGAAATGGCTTCTTCTCTATATAACCTTCAGATGAAATATATTAATATTACAAAGCTCCCAAATTGCAATTGGCTGCACCTGCAGACTTTGTTCTATTCGAATCATTATTTATGAGTTATTCATCCATTTTTTTTTCAATGCCAATTTGATTCGTTTTTTGACCAACCACATCCTGAATCCTGTATTTCTGGAGAAGTATCATGAAACTATTTGATTAGTGGAAATGAATATTATCAATCAAATGAGGAAGCAAGAGAAATTAATCTGGTTTGTATCGTGCAACGATACGAGCTGCTTTGTCCATCAATCGTGGATCACCGTCGATTTTCATATCGATATTATCGATTTCAAGGCAAGGCTCAAATATAAAACAGTTCGTGGCAATCAATACTTTCTGCATTATGCCAAAAATCATAGCTTCCTTCTCAACATTACCGCACTAGTGATGTAGTGAATCCATAACATCACTATTACGGTAATACTGGTCATAACAAAACTCGAATAAACCAAATTGGCAGATGGGCTCTTATCTGATTGGTTTTCAATGAAAGTATTTCACCCTCGAGAACCGAGTATCTGTTGACCAGTGATTTTTTTTTAGTGTGTACACTACCACATCAAATGAATGCATTACCAGAAATAAAAAAAAACAAAAATGCCCCAAATTCATCAATTATCTAGTTGAGACTCCTAGTTCCATCAATAATAACATTCACACATCTATACTCATATCAAATATAAGCATCAGTCAAAGAAAACACATTTTGTCCCTATTTCCTCTCATATAATGATACCTTCACAATTCTATTTCAATATCTTGCTTCCTTTGTACTTCCTCACGCGTTCTTTTTCACATATTTTCAGCTTCGGCTCTACAAAATACACTAACGATCTACACTTGAATCACCACACTCCACATTTCAATTGATTTCTCTTGTAGAATAGGAGCGTTGATAGAAAATGTCATTTTCAAATTCGATGTCGAACCTATATAAAAATTCCATTATAGATTCGAACGAATCGGCAAACAGATAGAGACAACTTATTCCGGTTCTAGACTCGACATGGTTCCGGTGATTATCCCTCATAACTTCCCATACCTTTTCGGGATTTTCAGAAATGGCATTGCATATCTAGTAACCATGTTGGATAGGATACGATTGAAAACTGAATGGGTATTCACAGAGTGTATAGTTTTTGGAGAATATGTAATAAAACGTCGAAAATCAACAATGAAATTTCAGGAAGCCTCACGCGATTCTTATGAGATCGGCAACGCATTATACTGAAATTGTTTTCAGAGACTGTTTTAGAAAGGATGTGGAAATTTGGCTCTGCGCATTAGTCAATAAAATAGAAAATTTTAATCATTTTAAGTATTTCATTTTTGTATTCCCCTTTCTGATTCCAAAACCAGGATTTGAATAGTACAATTGATATTCGGAATGAAATGAAATAATTTACCGCGTTTCTAAAACGGACTCAAAAAAAACAACACTAAAAAGTTAAACATAATTTGTTCTAGCCCCGTACAGATTTATAACCACATACTAGGAATCTGTACCTATTGTCCTGAAAATTCGTGATTGTGAATTTTTAATAGCTATGAAAATAGTTTTGAGATTTGAAATGAAAAACGTGGGGCGCATGCAATAGATAATTGTGCATAGACATACTCACCTGAGTTACTAACAATTTTATTGCACTGCATATGATATGAAGTGTTTTCTCAACGATAGCTACTCCCTACTGCATGCGCCCCACGTTTTTCATTTTAAATCTTGCAACTATTTTCAAAGCTATCAAAAATTCACAATCACAAATTCTCAGGACAATCTGTATGGGGAAATGAACCTGTTTGGGGCTGGGAAAAAATATTTTTTGACTTTTTAGTCCCTTTCAGAAACGTGGTAAGTTTTTTATGTGAATAATTATATTATACTTTTCATTTCATTTTATAAACATGGTATATTCAAAAGTTTTGTTATTCAAATGATCATTTTCTGCTTCTTAGTCCTATGTGTGTGGAATTTTGCAATAAATTTTAAACAGCATATTATAATAGAGACATGAGCACATTTCAGGTTTATAGCAGTTAGTTAAAAATCGATTGCTCCTTACTATCATTATTATTATAGACAAATAAACAAACATTAATTGCCTTCCCACCAGTGCTGTCTATTTTAAAGTTTGAAGTATTCAGCTCATCGTGAAATTAGTTTGAAATCGATTGCTTGCCAATATTATTATTATTATTATTACAGAAAAACACACAAACGGACAGACAAGAAAGCCAGTCAATATTGTATTGTCATCCAGTTCTGAGCTATATCCTGAGTTTCAAGTCCCTAGTTCATCGGGAAGTTACTTTAAAATTCATTGCTCCTATAACACAACCCCTTTTGTAACTCACCGTTGTGTTTTGATTGACTTTAGTGGATACTCACGCATATGTCGGTTGGTCCTATGTGAGTTCATTTGAAAGATACCGGGTGGCACAGACCAACTTGGAACTGCCAGAGTTCCGGCGAAATATGCCACTTTGCTCTAAAAGGACGACATGTGGTTATCTCAGCGTATACTAGGAACGTGTGAGAGCACATATTGGATACTTACCTTTCAGTTAGTTAATCCTCTCCCCAGGACCAGGACACCTCTCGATATCCACGGATGCAGATGGTGTGTTCGGCGTCCACGACTAACCAGCAGTCGCCACTAGCCTTGGATCACACTTCCTCAAGTCCCAAGTAGTCCCAAAAAAACACTGATTCTAACGATGGCTTTCATTTGAAAGATATTCTTATGAATGCAATACATACGTGAATAAAATATATGGAATGGCAACTACTCAACACATTAAACAAATTGAGTGAACTTCTGAGCAAACTAAGTTAATTGAATGACACCCTGTAAGCAATGGTTATGAAATTAAATCTCACGAAGCTCAGTTACTTCAACAGTGAACAATTCTACTTCGAAGGAAGAATTCCACAGTTACCGGTGAACGACATTTGGAAATTATCTGAACCCGACGAGCTGACGCTAATTCGCACGTATCTTTGTCCGTTAACCCGGGCCGATGAAACACCAACTGACTATTTTTCTACAAGAGTTTACCTCGTCAAATTTCCCCTACTAGATTTTTCCCTGAAAATCCCCACTGAGTGGAATTTCGGCTGGTGATACAAGTCCATTTACCCCTCGTCCAATCAAATCGTACTGGGCATAATTATCGAACCAATGGGGTGGTATTTTGCAAATCATAAAACAATTTGTTATGACTTCTGTCAACCAATCTGAATTTAGACGTGGGTGGGGCTATCCTGGCATCTTTGGCATCCGAGAGGTGGCGCCCCCGCGTTAGGTGCGCGGTACTACTTTGACTATGGAATTCTGAATTCAACTTTTTGTGGTTTAACAATATTCTCTCTTTTAGACTGCTAAAAGTGATCGTCCTGTACAACTAGAGTTTCGGGTTTTTATTTGGAGGGAAAGCGCTCTAAAACCCTAAACCCTTACTCGTTGCAGCCTATTAAGCCCTTAATCTGAATACAAATAATTGTTCATGTGAGTGCTAATTCATTTCGCCAATGAAATCAAACAAAATCTTCCGTCGCATAAAAATCGATTACAAATTGTCGCTTCTAGGCTAGTGATACGAAATATCTCAGCAAAACTCCCATTCTGCTAAGGTTCGAGTCGTACGTGACGAAGCAATACGAATTATTTTGCAAGGGGTATGTTTTTCTGAATTTTTCGTCACACCAATCTGCTTTCGAGATGGTCAACGAAAGCTTGCAGATGTGACAATTCTACGAAAAACACTAAGCGTTGCCTTTGGATTTTTCCCAGCCCTGTGCCCCAGATGGCAAGGCTTCTGAAAACTGCTATTGTTGAAATCTCTTAAATCCAACGGTTCATGACCCTTGAAAGAGAAACTTTCGGATCCAAGTGTGAGAACCTGCTTTGGGATCCCGGCGATATTCTTACAGGGTGCTCCTCAAGCTTTTGCTACACTCCTTACTATTATTATGACCTTCGGGAATATGGCAGATTTCAGACTCCAAGGCACGATGCTGGCAGACCGCGACAAGCACGCAACCCAGTAAGAGATGAAGAGATTTTAAATATCATCGACGGAAATCCTGATCGAAGTTCTCGACAACTGTCTGGAGGGTTTCACACGAAAACATTCCATAGCCATATCATATCCAGCGCGACAAAGGTTTGCTTTCGCAAAATTTTCCACGGCGCTTGTAGTTCTCCCGATGGATAGTGCGCAACTGTATTATGGATCCTGCATATTTATCTCGTATCCTTTTCACCGACGAAGGTCACTCTATACGTGATGGAGTAATGAATTATCATAACGTTCATATTTGGGTCCTGGAAAATCCACACATGATCACACAATCTCGACACCAGGAACAGTTTAGAGTAAACATATGGGCAGGAATAGTGGGAGATACTTTAATTGGTCCTTTCATCTTACCGCAAATTTTGAATGGTGCCACATATCTTTTTATGGGGACATGTGACTTCTTTTTATGGGGACATGTGAAGGGCCTAGTTTATGATGCAGAACCAGTGCGTTGTGGATGCCTTTCACACCGTGAGAAACACTCCCGGAATTTTAGAACGCGTACGGCAGTCTATGAGGAGAGGAGTGGGTTGTATCGCAGAAGAAGGAGGGCATTTCCAGCACCTTTTATAAAAAGTCAAGGTTCGTTAGATTTCCCATTTTTTAGATAATGTTTGAGAAACTAGTAATTTAGATCACAACCCAAATTAGTAGTGTTTTTTGTTTCCATTGTGATACCAGGTTTTGTTAAAAAATTTAATTAAATGTAGCGAATAATGAAACATTATTCGACTTTTTTCTCGACAACGGTCGCAGATGCGTGAAAATTACAGGAGACAAAAAAAAATTATAAACAAAACGGCGCACTAAAAAAAAGTTCATGGGGCAAAAAATATCTCCCTGTAGATTCCTACAATCATTCGGCATACTGGATGATGTGAACCCTGGAACGTAATCTATGTTTTAAATTTGATCCCAATATCGCAAGAACTGAAAGAGCTATGAAGAAAAAAATAAAAAAATCTGGAAACTTCAACGCTCTGTATATCGGTAACGGAGCGTTTGCGGACACATGTTTATAGAAAAAATAAATTATTTTGACCTAAAAAATAAGCCCCAGAAATCTTGATACTGAATTTTTTAAACACCCTCTATGTATAAATAGGGTGTTCCTTAAGTACGTGCAGAAAATTTAGGAGCATGTTGCTGTTGTTAAAATAAGCAGAAAAGTTCCATGAACATATGTCCGCAAGTTATTTGTTTCTGAGATGCGGGGTGTCAAAGTGGAATTCTTATTTTTTGATATTCGAGTGAAGTTTGGTACCTGGGAGTATTTTTCGATGACAAAATCACCTAAATGTCTTTTCAGTCATTTGAAATGTCATTACTATTCTGTAGGTGCCTGTATCACGTCTTATAACATTTTTGTTCAAATATATATTCTTGGTAGAGCAACTGTTATTGAGTTTTGGAATAATCGCTGCATTTGAATTATATTCGTGTGGCTCGTAAGTAGTGAATATCGGAAAAGATACGCCAATGCATTTGTTTTCTTTCATTTGATGGTCTTCTACATTCAACACTTGAATATAGTCATAAAACTATTCTTGTTTTTTGTTACATATTTTTTTTTGAATCTTTTCCGATTTAAATAAATAACATTCAGATGAGTACTTGTCATGTCATTTCAATCCGTTTTTGTGACAGTGAAGTTGTTTTCTATGTTTGTGTTCCAATCTTTTTCTGATGGCAGCATACACGAATAGCAAAATGGCTTATATGATTTACGTATACGGTCTTGCCGATGACAATTGCTACGAGGCTAGGCGTATTTATGATGAAAGATTCCCTAATCATGGAGCACCGAACCATCATACATTCAGAATCCTTTTTCAGCGGCTTATGGAGTCTGAATCCTCCACAAAAGCTCCAGTGGCAGGCAGACCGTCGACTACTAGGACACCAGAAGTGTGAGAAGCTGTTCTGCAGGCAATCGAAGAAGATCCACAGGCGAGCACGAAAAAAATTGCGCAAAATCTGAACGTACATCACAAATAATTAGTTTGGTTGATTATCAAATGAAATCAGTTGTATCCTTATCACATCCAGCGTGTCGTAGCATTGTTGCCACGAGATTTCCTTCCCCGTGTAACATTTTGCCAATGGATACTGCAGAAAATTGCACAAAACCCTAGATTTGATGCGGGGATATTATTCACTGACGAGGCACATTTCTCAAAGAACGCATTGATGAACTTCCATGATAATCATGGGTGGGGTGTCGAAAACTCTCACCCAATAGTTCAGTCCAGGTTTCAACATCAGTTTTCATTGAATGTGTGGATAATTTTTTTGGTCCCCAATATTTTCCAGGGACTCTTATTGGAAATTCCTATCATGATTTCTTCAAAAATATTTTACCTGAATTACTGGACTAAGACAAAGAATATGGTTTATGCATGATGGAGCGCCAGCGCATTTTACTTTAATAGTTCGTGAATTTTCAAATGGGCGATTTAAGAAACAGATGGATTGGTGGAGGCGCTGAAGTTTGTTGTTTTAGATAAACTTTTATTCAGGAAAACCAAAGAACATGTGACATATCTCATACTACTGTCAACTACACTATGTATAAGGTGAACTAATGAAACTTGAATCTCCAACACCCCCTCTTAAAGTTTTAATAGCTCTATTATCTGCCACTCCCATGGATTCCATAAAAAGTGTATGCTTTGGACCATGTAGCGAATTGTTAGAATATCAGCTACCATTTCTGTAGTGGGTAGGTATTCGACATTCACTTATTTGTTTTTGTAAGAATCTCTGATAAAGTGATGACGGTGTTCGTGAATGATAAACTGGGTTTTCGACTAAACGCTTGGCACCCTGGTTGTCAATGGGAATCGTAATGTTTTCTACAAAAATTTCCAATTCTTCGAGGAATCTTCCCAAGTAAATGGCGTCTTTGGCTGCCTCTGTTAGTGCCATATATTCAGCCTCTGTACTAGACAGATCCACTGTTCGCTGTTTGCGGGACTCCCAGCTAACAGCTGCACCTGCCATTTTGAAAATATACCCTCTATATGATCGCCTATCTTGAATGCATGTACCCCAATCAGCATCTGCGAACCCAGTCAAAGGAATGCCTGTCCTTTGAAAGATGAGAGAGGAATCAGCTGTTCCCTTCAAGTACCGAAGTGCTGTCCGCAATAATTTTTGTTGAATTGACTCAATATACTCACTGTGTAGGCTATATCAGGTCCAGTTGATACAGCCAAGTACATAAGAGAGCCAATCTATGACTGATACGGATATTGTTTCATTTCTTCCTCATTCAATTCTTCTGGGGAGGTTAATTTTGCATTGGCATCAAGAGGTGTTTTCCACTTCGAATTTTTTAAAAACGTTCTTTGTAAACTTCCTCTTACATAACGTTATCTTCTCTTTTTCGATATCTTGGGTGAATTCAATACCTAGGCAGAAATTGATAGGGACCTAAATCTTTTATTTCGAAGGATTTTGATAGGTTCGTCTTCAGTTTGGTCATTTCTTCTAGATTGTTGGTTGCAATGATGATATCATCGACATATATGGCAACAAGAGTACAGTTTTTTTCGGTATATATATATACAATATACACATGGATCTGCTCCTAAGAGTTTCATTCCCATGATTCGTAGTTCGTAATCAAGTCGCTTGTACCACTGCCTCCCGGACCGACGTAGTCCATACAAAGCTATTCGAACCAAACATACTTTATTTCCTTGTTTCATTTGTTTCAACAATTTTTTCGATGTTTTCACTATGTCCAATATTCCTTCGCGATTTTCTATGATTTCTTCCAAAATTTCTTCCAATAGTTCGGGTATTTCCATGAATATTTCTTCTTCTAATTCACCGTTCAAATAGGCGGTTACCACGTCCATCTGGTGCACGGTCGAACCTAGTCCTGTTGACAAAGCCAGTATCAATCTCGACGAGCTTGCCCTCACGACAGGGGCAAATGTTTCGTGGAAGTACTGCCCATACTCTTGTGAATAACCCTTGGCAACCAGTCCTGCTTTTCTCCTTTCTAATTTCCCATCGGCCCTGTACTTTGTTCGAAAAACTAATCTATTTTCAATAATTGTTCTATCTTCCGGTTTTTCAACAATTTCCCATGTTTTATTTTGTATTTGCGCAATATATTCACTTTTTATGGCGTCTTGCCATTCTTTGGATTCCGGGCTCGACAAGACTTCATTCAAACTCAACGAATTCAAAATTTGAGCCGCACCAGTGAATTCTTTACTATTAGATGATTGCAAGTTCTATGGAGAGAGCGGTTCGCTTTTATTCGACTGTGATTTCATCGAATACTGCTTCCTTGGTCTCCCTCTACTTCGGGTTCGAATTATTCTCGGCCTTCCTTTTCCCCTAGTTGTAGTTCCATTTGTATTGAATCCAATCTGTTCTATTTCATTGTTTCTCTCATTTTTCTGTCTATTTTTTCTAACTCACTTTCTTCGTTCTCAAATTCTCCACTTATAGGCTCTTCATGTCGAAATTCATTATCAGGTACATTTTTCTCATTTGATATTCCTATGCCAATATTCTGTTCAATCGGAACAATCCTTTTATCAGATGTTACTTCCAAGAAATCTCCATGATTGTTCTTTTCACTGAACTGGTTTAAGAATTTCACGTCTCTGCCTATTATAATTTTCTTCGATTTTTGATCGAAAAGCCTAAAAGCTTTTGCTTTATTCGAATATCCAACAAATATACATTCATTCGATCTTCCTTCGAATTTTCCTCTTGTTGGATTTTCATTCAATACGAATACCTTACCACCGAACATTTGGAAATGTTTTGCAGAGGTACGCTTCTTGTTCCAAAGTAAAAAACTATTTTCGTCATTGGGAGACTTAGAAGGACATCTATTCCTTACGTAATTCGCAGTTGATATCGCTTCTGCCCAGAAATAAAGGGGTAATTCCGACTGTTTTGAATTACATTTCGCCATTTCAACAAGAGTTCTGTTTTTTCTCTCAGAAATACCATTTTGTTATGGAGTATGCGAAACAGAGAGTCTTCTTTGGATACCATTCGTACTGAGGTAATTATCAAAACGGTTATTACAAAATTCTGATCCATTGTCAGATTGCAAAAATTTTATTTTCTCCCCAGTATAATTCTCAGCCTGTACTTTGTACTTTTGGAATGCTTCAAAAACTTCTGCTCTACTTTTCAGAAAATATACCTCGCACCATGTGGATTTATCGTCTATAAAGATGACGAAATATTTGGCTCCTCCTATGGATTTTGTTCTCATGGGACCACATACATCTGAGTGAACAATTTCCAAAACTTTTTCAGTTCTTCCCGACTTACATGTTCGAAATGGATTTTCTGTTTGTTTTGCCTTGATACATATTTCACAAGGTGGTAATTTTTCATTTTTTCCAAAATCTACTCCAAACACTTATTCATTTCCACATATTTCTTCCAAACTCGATTCGTTCAAATGTCCAAATTTCACATGCTATTCTTCTATATTCGAATTTGAAATTGAAATATTCGCACATTCAGAAATAGAATTCAAATAATATAAATTACCAGTTCGATTTGCTACAGCAACAATTCCCTTATTCTCTAACAAAATCAAAGCTCCTTTCTTCTCAAATGGACTTCATGACCTCCATCAGTTACTTTCGAAACTGACATGAGATTTGTGCTCAAATCCGGAACTATAATAGTGATTTTTCTTCAGATATTTCGCCAATTTCCTCGATTTCAGTTGAAAAGTTATTGGCCAAATTCAAGGTCTTCTTGAATGTTTTCAAATCTTTGAAATTTTTGAGTTCTGTACTCATATGGGATGTACAACCACTGTCTGAACAACAACCCTTGTCCTTGTCAAAATTTGTCATCAAAACTGTTTTCTGTATTGTAATTGGTTCTACTGTATATGCTTCTTCAGCCTGGCTTGCAATTTGACTGAAGCTATTTCTATTTCTGTTGCGGCAGTCGATAGCTTTGTGTCCTATTTTATGACATTCATGACATCTAAACTTGAAATCAACATTTGTTTTTGTAGTTTTCTCAGGATCGTTAGTTGAATTTTCCTTTTTATCTGGAGTATTTTTGTTCTCATAATGCCTATAATGTTTCTTATTTCTGGCATACAAAGCACCTTGTACAAAAGAATCATTTTCATTCCTTCTTGCATCAGACTACTCTATTATTTTGATTTTTAGAATATCGGGAGTTGGTAATTCGTCGCGTGATTGGATTGCACAGCGAAAATTCTCATAATCATGGAGTAAACTATATAACAGCAATATTGCTAATAACTCCTGATTGATTGTGATATCCAATTCCTCCAACTTGTCGTATATTCTCCCCAGGTGTCATCTTATTCACTTCAAAAGTGTTGCTTTCCTTGCAGGCCCCTTGGCTGGTATACAGTTTTCAGTTTCTTCCAAATTTCCATCGAAGTTTCACACGATTTCACCTGCTTGAGCTCTGAAGGACTTATGCAAAGAATTAGATCGGATTTTGCTTTTCTATCGTGAATTTCCCAGTTCTCAGCTGCTTTTGATGACTCTAGGTTGCCATTTACAACTTCTGGTTTGACTATAGATGTATTCACATAGCCCCAAAGATCATTTTTCAGCAAAACTTCTTCTACTTGAAGTTTCCAGGTGTCATAATTATTTTTATTCAAACACTCGATTCGCATAGTATTTCCACTCATTATGACCCTCAATATGTACTTATTCTGGGAGAATTGTTCTGGGCCCATAACCTGTTGTTTCTGATGAACTTTCATTCAGGAAAACCAAAGAACATGGGACATATTTCATACTACTGTCAACTACACTATGTATAAGGTGAACTAATAAAACTTGAATCTCCAACAAAGTTCCAAATCAATTCTGGCCTTCGAAGTCCCCGGATTTAAATCCAATCGATTTTTTTTTGTGGGGTCATTTGAAGACCCCAGTTTATACGGTGCCAATAGGAACCAAAGAACAACCTCGTCAACGAATCATTGCTGGATGTGGCGCTATCCGAAATATACCAGGTATAATGGAACGTGTACGTGGGTCCATGAGACAACTAGCCGACGCATGCATAATGGTGCAAGGTGGCCATTTCGAACAATCACTTCAGTTATTACTCTCAACTTACTGTTTAAGTATTGAATTGGTCTTAATTACTGGGATTATTATTAGTATTGAATTGTGTTAACACCCGTTACCTATTTTAAGTTGAAATTTAAAAAAAATTCCTTTAACTACATTAAGTTCGAATTTGAAGTCTTGTCATTCAAAATCACTCGCATCGATTATTTCAAATTCCAATAACTCGAAAATAGTGCTCGCAGCGACTTCTTCCAGGAATATATTTATTACACAAAAATGTTGGAAAAATCGTTTTTTTTAGGAGAAAACGTGATACAGGTACGTACAAAAAAGTTATGACATTCCAAATGACTGAAAAGGTTGCGACACCCCCACGAAAGAGACAAACCTACATCAAATTTTATTTTGTCATTGAAAAATACTCCCAGATACAAAACTCCACTCGAATATCACAGTTATTTTGAAATGTATTCACAAAAAATTAAGATAAGAATTCACTTTGACACCCTGCATCTCAGAAACGAATAACTTGCGGACACATGATTATGAGAACTTTTCTTCTTATTTTGACGTCAGCAACATGCTCCTAAATTTCCTACACGTACTTAAGAAATATATATATATATATATATATATATATATATATATATATATATATATATATATATATATATATAAAGATGTTCACCGTAGGTCAGCCTAAGTTTTTCAATTACCAATTAATTTCTCGCAACTATGTGAATAAACACATTCATTGAATTGTATTTTCAACCCATCCAATATTTCAAGATGAGTTTTGACAGAAAATTCCACTGAAGCCAATTCCCACTTTTTGGAAAATTATATAACACATATCGACGTCAATGAATGTCCATTCTAATGGTTCAGACGGTCTGATAGTTCATGCGCTACAGGGAAATAGTTGTATAAAGGTGTCTTACAGGATATCGATAATTAAATATACCATTTACATCATTGAAATATATCAATTGTGATCATGTTGCCATCGCAGTTACAGTTGATGACAAGAATCATCAGTGAGTCCAGAGAAGCGAAAAAGGCATATACCACCTTTACCTCACCAATCATCCCATAATGTGCAGAGCCTTAACATAAATTCTTCCAGAATGTAGTGTATTCAATTCTACAGCTCACGAAATTTCCTGGAAACAAGTCATAGCTCCTCTTGGATACGCCGCCAATACTTGCGCTCAAATCAATGTGTCACACCATACCCACAATTGATATGTTATATTCACTCAATACAAAATAAACCGATTGCATTTGTTTCTCCTATTCATGGGAGTTTTTTCGTCGAAAACTCCCTATTATTGCACGCGAATAAAATGTTTATTTTGCGTATGCAATTGTAGAAAGCTATAAATGTGCTACATCATAGAATTCAGAGTCCAATTCTGAATGATGAAATGCATTGAAAAATATGTGACACTCTAATGCATGTAACATCAGAAATTCTAATCATTGAGTTCTTTAGAGTCTGTTTTTTGTATGCTCGCATATGTGTACATGGAAAGCCAGAATTTCAACCCCTATTTCTGGCTCCGCCGTAGTCGGATGAAATTACATCCATAGCTTTGAATATTTTCATTGTGGAAAATACGGAATAAAAATATTACTCGAGCGTATTCACCATTCGATAGGCGTCTCAAACAGATCTCTGCATGAACTGCACGTATGGTTTCTCCGATGCCCCATTTGTATTCCCCGCAGATTCAGAGAAAGAAAACTTCCAGAACATAAACTTATCTTATAAAATTCCACTATGAGGAACACACGCCAGAACAAGGAAAACCCCTTTCATCTTACCTATCATCGCGAACAAGTCTGACGTGTAGTTGGATTCTTGCAAGGAGCTGGCTGTTTCCTGTTCCCCGTCCTTTTTCCTGTTGATCACGTAACTTACGGCCAGGCCAAAATAAGCTCCGAACGCGTGCACAAATATTGAACCGCCTGCATCTGCTACCTACAACATAACGACCAGATTGGGACTCTTTCAATTACGGGGGTTATTTATTACTCTTACAAGCTAAGATATAGGGTGGTTCATTGAGAAGTTGGTTGGTCGGGACGATTTTTCTCTGGCGATTCCTTGCATTCTTATTGATGCCGATTTGCTTGAAATTGAATAAATAGAAAGAGATTTATTTTTATTGGGCTACTGAGATTGGAGAAGCAGGTGTTTTCCCTCATGTCATGCGAAGGCAAATCACAATCACTCTAATTATTCATCATGCCTGGAGAAGTAGCTCAGATGAATATGGAAAGTGCTTGTAGCAAAAGGCATATTGACTTTTTAAACATTTTTTTTGGAACGTAGTTCCTTATCGCGCGTTGCGAACGGGGGCTAGACCAAAAGTTGTAACGAGACTTTCGCTATGGTTGTAAGCCGTGCGGCGTGCGCGTATTTCTCTGTCTGTCTCTCTCTCTCTCTCTCTCTCTCTCTTCCATAGAAAGCAAGCCAGTTATTTTCGTTTCGTCTTTCTATTTCACATTGAACAGTGTGATGTCGCGACGATTATTTTTGTTGAGTGTATACAGGTTTTTTGTACATAATAAATAATAACATTGATGAATCCTGACAGTGTTTCTGCACAAGTTCCGAGTATTGCTGATGGAGTTAGGTAAGTAGAGATTTTATACAGACAATAATAAATGCTTATGTATTTTTAGCATGTACGCATTATAACCTCTCTAACCAAGTCATACGCGTTATAATCTCTCCATTATTGTGTTTTTAGCAAGTGTACGCGTCATAACTTCAATAAATTCGAACAGGAAATTATATTTTAATATTACAATATCAATGCGTATGTATTTAGCAAGCCGTGCGTGTTCTAACCTATACGCTGTTGTGTTTACGGAGTCGAGAGAGTTATATATATATATATATATATTTTTTTTTTTTTCTTCTTGTATTCTTGAACCATATATATTATATTTCTGTAATTTTTTTTTTGGGTTTTGGTTCACTTATAGGAATAAAACGTGGATGCAAATTTGGTACTATTTCATATTGCAATTTATTTTTTTATATAGAAAATATAACGTTTCGCTCGAGTACTTGAGCTTCATCAGATATTGTATCTGTCAGCACAAATTCGGTTGGGTTAGGTTCGATGTTTTTGGACCCACAAGGATTTTAGTGTAGTGGGTTTCTTTCTTTGGTTTATTCATTTTCGAATAGTATTGTTTTCACTGTGGTTGAGTAGTAAAAAGATGAACCAATTTTTTCGTTTATCATCAGATAGTTTGGAATTTTTCTGTTTTTCGATATTTAATATAGGAACGTTATATATTATATATATATACACACTCTGTTGTGTTTACAAAGTCCCGCGCATCTATGACGTGTACGAAAGAATAGACAGACAGAGTGCATATATATATATATATATATATATATATATATAAAATATTATTATAACTTAAAAAAAAAAAATCATTACAATTCCTTCACTAATTAATCGGAAGGAACTTCGTTCCATCCGGGTGTCCCTTGACACCTCTCAACTTTTTTTATTCGACGAATGTCACAGAGTACATGGAATTATTTTTGTTCCGTTTCCCAAATGGTACCAACCTATTCCAAAAATGTGTATTTGTAGATAACGCTGAATTTATATTTTCCGGAAAATGTACTTACCAGTGAGTATAAGTCGCTTGCTTAGTCCAGTAAAAGTGGGTAGTAATTTAATGGTAATATCCAATGGAAAATATGGAAAATAAATTGGTTGTTTGCATGAAAAGCCATTTGAGGTTTTGGATGAATGCTTACAAGAAATCTCCGGGAGACAATATTGCTACATAAGAAATTTGAAGGAAGTATTTTTCAGGGGGTTTTCACTGAAATATCATACTTTTCGACCAATGAAGGAAAAAAAAATTAATATATCATATATATTTAGTATCTAGACTAATCATTTTGAGAAATTTATGTGAATTGTATTCCATTTCTTCAAATGTTTTTGGGTTTATAGCCGAAGAATACTGATATGTTTCTCTTCTAGTTCTCTGGGTCTCCGAAAGCCTTGCTAACCTGAATTACTTTGTTATCTGTTCTCTCGTAGTCATTTGGTATGAAATGTTTCAGAGTCTCTTTCATTAATTCGTTCACGTTTGATTCAAATACAGAAATCTATCATATGGTTATCCTTCCTTTCGTGAATTCAGTATATTAGGAGTTGGGTAAGTGAAAGTCACAGAGTATTTCGTCAAAAATCGCTATTAAATATAAAGAAGCACAATTTTATAAGTGCAATTTTAATTTATTTTTCCCCTAATACTGATATTACTCCTTTTGTTATGGTGCTTAACTTAACGAGGTTCTCAACCCTTGACGCAAATAGAGGGTATTATAAGTTTAACGTGTGTATCCGTGTATCGTAGCTCCCAAACGAATGATTCGATTTTGAGTGAGTTGTTTTTGTTTGGAAGATGACTTGATCCAGTGTGTTGTGAGCTATGAATCAGAAAAATCTGTTGAGCCGTTTGGGAATCCTCCTTTCCCAGTTGATGTAGGGATGTTAACAGCTTCCACAGGTCTGATCGATTTGAAATTTGATATCCTGTTACTTCAATGATATTGTGAGAACATGGTGAACTTGACTTGATGCTGCAGCATCACCTGGAATCTGCAAGATACCCAACTCCTCATCAACAGCATGGGTATCGTGTTTGGGCTCATTGGAATGGTATCAATGAACAGGTTATAGATAGATGATGATCAGGGTCTGACAATGGAACAGGGAAGCGAAATGAGGATGAATTGGTGAGTGATCCTTAGCTTCTTTCACTCGTTAAATCGTGAATTTTGATACACGATGTGGTACTGTTAGTGGCGAATTATTCTATGAATATAAGAAGTGAAAAAAAAAAAAGGATTCAGTGAATGAATGAACGATTTATGTACGGTGCTAAAAAATATAATGGGGCATGGTGAGGTACGGTACGGACTACAAAAACAGAACAATGGTATGATAGTGTTCAATGCATTTCAATTTCTAATAGTAGCTTCAAGAATTATAAATAGAGAAATATTTTCCAAATGATAATAGTAAGACTCCAAAGTCGTGAGGATTATTGGAACAGCTGTCTTTGATTGGGTTCACAACTTTATTGTCAGAAATCACAGATTTTGGCGAGGCAAGATTTCGTATCGCAATTTCGTGTTTCGTCGCAGAAAGTATCTGTGTGAATGTAGGAATAGAGTGTCTACTAGTAACGTATGAAGTTCAAAAAGCATAAAATAAACTCAAATAAAAAAACCTGCAGAAGTAAAAAAAATGTATTGGTTCAATATCAGTAGACATATTTAGATCAAAGCATCGTCGCGTCGGGTGACCGCTAAGTTAATAAATTGGAACAGAATTTAATTGAAAATTATTAGGTATGAAATTTAAATACGAGTAAGCTACCCAGGCAACGTTGGTCCATATCAAAACAACAATATTGAATGGTTGAGTCTAAGCCTCGAGTAATTTACTCCAAAAAATACGCAAAATAGACACAACCGTCAACGACGTCTGCCGTCACGCGTCTGCCCGTTCAGGTAGCCGCACTTGGTCAAGCGGTCTCCCGACGCGACGACACTTGGAACAAAATATTTCCACCTATATTAAACTCAAAGTGCCAATACATATACTATTTTTTGATTGCTTCTTGGAGTTCCTATTGTCGGGGGTTTTTTTAATTTAATCTCTGGAGTTTCATCAGGAATAAGATCAGATTAGGCTATTCTATACTATACGGATTGCGGACCGGAGGGTCTACAGTACAAGCAGCGGAGTGGATTAGAACGAGTGTTTGCGAATCTAGGAAAGCGTATGTGGCGTTAGTGGCACTAGACGTGAGAAATGCGTTCAACTGTGCGAGTTGGAGTTTGATCGTGAGGCGTCTGAAAAAACTCAATATGAAGGGAAACCTCATCATCGACTACCTAGCTGAGAGGGCCCTGATTGTGAATAAGGGGGAGAAGATAAAGCTGACAGATGGGATGCGGCAGGGCTAAGTTCTGAAGCCTACGCTCTGGAACTCACTATATGATGGAGTACTGAACGTGGGAATGCCGGAGGGATTGGGGACGATTGCATTTGCGCAGGATCTAGTGATCTACCTGGAAGAGAACCAACCACAGCTGGTATCAGAGGAGGGCAGCATCGCCGTCTCAATATCCAGTTCCTGATTGGAACATTGTGGTGGTGCCGGCAAGGAGCCCGAAATACCTTGGGGTGGTTTTTGATAACAAAATGAGGTTTACGGTGATGTGAATGAGATAGTGAGTGAGGCTGGGAAGGGGGCGGAGGTCCTCAGGAGGTTTATGCCAAACATGGAGGGCCAAGTCGATAAGGAGACGAGTGCTGCTGGGCGTGGTACAATCTACGCTAGACGGTATATGCGGCGCCGGTTTGGCCTGAAGTGATGAGTATAAGATCAATACGGCACGCCCAGAGGCTAACAGTGATCTGGGTGGCTAGCGCCCACCGGACAGTGTCAACAGTAGCACTGCAGGTTATCGCCTCAGAGTACCGGTCACCTACTAGTGGCAAGAGGGTAACATGTACGAGCACGGATACGGGTACCAGGAAGCAAGTAGACGACAGTTTAGTGCGTCTGCAAGTCACTGCGAGGTTGCAGCATGAATGGAATACGAAGACTAAGAAGTATTACACAAGCTGCAAAATTATCAAAATCTCCTATAGAGTGTTGGGAATTGTTTTTTTCCGAGACATTCTGAGACCATAGTTGAATGTACTAATAAGTATATTGGAAAAATGGCCCCGAACTATGAACGAGAGAGATCAGCACGACCCAAAAAAAATTGAAATTAAAGCTCTTCTGGGACTTTTATATCTAGCAGGACATTTGAAGGGTGCCAGATTCAATCTTGAAGAGTTGTGGGACAGAAAAGGTTTTGGGGTAGAAATGTTTTGGTTGACAATGTCTCTGGGTAGGTTTCGTTTTCTCCCTAGAATGCTGAGATTTGATGATTGGAACACCCGAAATGTTAGAAAATTACAAGATAAATCGGCCCCAATAAGATATGTTTCCGATACATTTGTCAATAATTGTAAGAAACATTATACAGTTAGAACTTGTGTGATAATTGATGGATAATTAGAGGCCTTTAGAGAGATGTGGATTCAGACAATACTTGCCAAAAAAGCCAAATAAATATGAATTTAAAATATTCGCTTCAGTGGATTCGAAGATGTTCTACACCAAAAATCTAGGGGTGTATGTTGGTCAACAAATTGCTGGACCATATAATGTAAAGACCGATGCACAAAGTTTAGTCGAACGTCTGATATCTCCCATATCTGGAATGGCAAGAAATCTTACCTGCGATAATTGGTTCACAACATGTTCTCTAATAAAAAGTCTTTTGAAAAATCGTAATCTAACATATGTTGGTACGATGAGAAGGAACAGACGTGAACTCCCCTTGGAATTCAAAGATACCAAGGTCAGACCTGTAACTTCAAGTATGTTTGCTTTTCAGAAGAACATGACTTTGGTGTCCTATGTCCCGAAAGCAAACAAAAATGTTTTACTTGCTTCTAGTTTACATCACAACGATAATATCCACCATTCATCTGGAAATGGGAACAAACCCGAAATTATTACAATTCATAATTGTTCCAGATATAATATAGTACGTGATACTAGAAGATGGCCGATGGTGATATTCTATTCCATTCTAAATCTAGGGGGAATAAATGCCCAGGTAATATATACCTAGTAGTAATAATCCTGATTCACACTTGAAACGCAGAAAGTTTTTGAAAACTGTTGCCCTATCTTTATCAGATGATCATCTGGAAAGGAGATCAAGAGCTGAAAACGTGTCCAACGATGTCAAAAAGAGACACGGGGAAACAGCAAATCAGACGAATTACCTGAAGTCCCCAAGGACAGAGAAAAGAGTGTCGAATGTAAAAATGATAATAAATCGAAGTACTATTGTAAGAAGTGCCACATTTTTCTATGTATCAAACATGTGAATATTTACTGTGGAAAGTGTTCCAATTGAATAAATTTTTATGTTTCTTCAGTATATTTAAATATAATTCAGAACACTTCTCCAATAGAATTTGACCTGATTCCGTTTTTTCTTTTCAAATAAATCATCGACAGAAAAAGAGAAGGTCTGTGAGCATGAAAATCAGAGGTGGACAAATTTTATTTCTGAATGAATACAAAGCTCAATTTGAATAACGAAGTCATGAGGACATATAAAGAATGAACATAAATGAAGTTATATAAAAGAATCAAGTCTATAGCATTGGATTTTGAGAATCTATATATGATATCGAAGTCAGATCTATTAGACCCGGCGCTACCAAAATTGTAGGAAATATGGGCGCTACCACTGCAGGGAAACAGCGGTTGATACAACGCTATTGTAATTATCAACGAAGGAAGAATGACTCCGCCTGAAATTTATGTGGATGATTTTATTACCAATCATTTCATCAGTGGCCCAATATGAGATAAAGAATCAAAAAGAGCCTCTTCAAAGTTTGAATTTTGAATACTTTCATAGGACTGCCTAACTAGTACTCGCTTACACATACAGGGTGTCTCTGGACTTCCTATTTTCCTCTCGGGAATGAAAAGATGGGGTCAAAATATCTTCATACTTCATATAAATTTTCTTCCTACAAGCCTTCGTTACCGATTTACGGGCCCTCGAAGTGCCAAATGAAAAATGTTTTTCTATGATAACATCCAAAGTGAATATTCAAAATTATCTAAATTTTGGTGATTTACTTAACGAATGAATTCCTTCGATGAGCTTTCATGCAGGAGTCAGTTGTTTCGCTACAAAGTCAGGAACGGACTACCCCCGATGGTCCACACCCCAAAACTTTGAAATGACAGATAATTTTTCAATAATTTTCAACAAAATAAGGTGACGTAGACAATTTTCTGAATAAAAGTACTCGTGTGGAAAGTCGATCGGAGCCACGATTCTTAATAAAAATGCAGTTTTACTCGACATCAAACCCGATCGTCAACCATTATTTGAAATGAAAAATTTTCACAGTAGAAATACTAATGCTAACGTTAATTCAACAACATTTATAACAGGGATAATACAAAATATGCTGAAATAAAGGCGTAAACAAAAAGTACAGTACTTAGGTGGAAGTTTCATTCACAATGTAGATATTTTTTCGAATGAAATATCAAGTTATGTAGATTCGTGGTGTTTTTGAACTAACAAGCTACTCCACTATGAAATATCGGATTCGGTCCATATTTTGTATGTACGCGTGGAATGAGCACGTTTCGTGTTATTTTATCTGAATCTAATGAAACTAAACATTTGGATGTTGCAAATTCGTATTCACAGCTTAGATGTTGAGGAGTTTCACTGATAAGTATGATTTCATGGGAGAAAATCTTCAACCCGAAGATAAATTGAGCTGAAAAAACGCACATCGGAAGACATAACTAATGAGAAGCAGACGAATTAACTACAAAAATGGCTGCACATGAATAGGTGAAAAATATCCGGTGAATAAGTTTATGTTCCATTTCTTCCACAGATGTTGACAAAAACACCTTGTAGAAAGGAATAAAATTAGTGTGGATAAAAAATGACAACTGGAATGCGATTTTGTTCTGTTGAGTGGTGCGTTGTCATTGTATTGTCAATATTCTAATAGGAGAGTTTGAAGTGTTCTGATATGGCCGAACAGATTACATTCAACGAATATGCGGATATGCATGCATTGTATGCTGCAGAACCCCGTCGTCTGTATGCCCAGCATTTTCCCAATCGAACGTTACCTGCAAGAGAAACGTTCGAGCGTGTCGATCGCAGCTTAAGGGAGACAGGTATGTCTATTGGATAATTAATTGGAGCCTGTTATTTTATTTCGATATTATTGTAGGTTCAGTTTTGCCA
The DNA here is from genome assembly GCA_018342105.1 of Gonioctena quinquepunctata. Taxonomy (NCBI): domain Eukaryota; kingdom Metazoa; phylum Arthropoda; class Insecta; order Coleoptera; family Chrysomelidae; genus Gonioctena; species Gonioctena quinquepunctata. The sequence continues at coordinate 209,951 of JAFIRS010001257.1, read as the reverse complement.
AAACGAGGTGGTGAGGGCGCTCATAGGGCTGTGGGTACTGTTTTATTGGAGACAAATATTCTGGGAACTGTCGCTGATGATCCTTCAATGAGCATCAGAAACCTATCAGAACAGTTCCATACATCCAAGTCCACTATTCATAGAATAATCAGGGAACAACTGCTCCACCCATATCACATCCAGAAGGTACATGCCATGACACCCGAAGATTTTGCAGCACGACTGGAATATGCCAATTGGTTCCTGGATAAGCAAAGAGAGGATATGACATTCATTACTCAAGTTTTATTCACTGATGAAGCAGGTTTCAGTAGAGATGGAGTAATCAACCCTCATAATCTCCACATATGGGCTGAAGAAAATCCCCATGGGATATTGCAAACCAAACACCTACGGAAATTCAACGTGACTGTTTGGGCTGGTATCATAGGAAACCATCTCATAGGACCATTCATTCTACATGACCGATTGAATGGAGAACGTTATTTGGAGTTCATTCAGAACGATTTGAATGGATTTTTGGAACATGTTCCATTGCAAACCCGAAAAGATATGTGGTTTATGCATGATGGTGCTCCTCCCCATTTTAGTTTGATTGTGCGGGACCATCTGAACCAGATTTTCCCCAATAGATGGATTGGTAGAGGTGAGCCATATTCATGGCCACTGCGGTCTCCGGATTTGAATCCATTGGATTTCATTCTGTGGGGGCATATGGAAGGCCTCGTTTACGCTACATCCATTCACACCACAGATGCCTTCTTGAATAGAGTTACATTACATTGTGAAGCCATATAAAACGACCCTGGCATGCAATTTCAAGTGCAGAGAGTGTTTGCGCCGACTTAGAAAATGTATTGAGAGAGCAGTTTTTGTAGCGGATTTTGCATTTCTGTTTGCTCTTGAGGATTGCGATTGATTATTTACACCCTGAGTTTTGCAAGGTAAACGTGTTTGCATGATAAAAATTCGTTATGAACATTGTACTTATCATCTATTTTCATTACAAATTAATCTTTTCGAATAATGGTAGACATTCCAGGTTGAATGTCGTCGAACAAAAATGTATTTTTATCAATATCCGCTCGATTACCACACGAGTACTTTTATTGAGGAAATTGTCCAGGTAACCTTGTTTTTTTAAAACATATTGACAAATCCCAGTCATTTCGAAGTTTTGGGGTGTGAACCATCGGGGGTAGTCCGTTCCTGACTTTGTAGCAAAACAACTGACTTCTGCATGGAAGCTCATCGAAGGAATTCATTTGTTTAGTCAATCATCAAAATTTAGATGATTTTGAATATTCACTTTGGAAGTTATCAAAGAAAAACATTTTTCATTTTGTAACATTGAGGGCCCATAACTTGGTAACGAAGGCTTTCAGGAACAAAAGTTATATGAAGTACTGGTGATATTTTGACCCCATCTATACATTCTCGAGAGGAAAAGAGAAAGTCCAGGGACACCCTGTATATTGCCTCCCTGCTCGCACGTACAGCTGACATTCAACTTTTTCTGGCAGGGTTTCAGAACACCTTTGGAAGTTGCCCATGGAAGATGTATGAAATTAAGATTTAATACTCTAACGTTAGTACAATTATAATTTATCAAATTTAAAAGGTGTCTGGCGGAGGATTTCCACCATTAAAAGTGTTTGACAATGGATGTTGTAATTTACAATAGTACCCTGTAGAACATACAGAGAATTCAAGTTTTATACTATAACGTTATTATGCGGCAATTTCATGCACTTCAATTACCCGGTATCTATCAAAGCCACCGCGACTCAGTGTTTAAAGTAGCCAAAACCACAGTTTATAGCTGAAGAAGCAGTTAGCTCACTTGGCCCAAATGCATGTTCCAAGGTAACATCCACTCCAGGAAAATAATTCAGGATGCGCAGACGACTGTACGCGATTATCGCTCTTCGAAGTATACGAAAAATGTCAGTATTAGTAACACAGTAACACGCGGTATGCGCGAGGGATAAGAATCAGAGTTGCGCAGTGTACAAACGGGAACATAAAGATCAAAGTGCCGACGCCAAGTGAGCTAACTGCTTCTTCAGCTATAAACTGTGCCAAAACGTTCTTACTTGCTATAGTGTACTTGCGCAGTCTTTATACTATGACGTAGGTCTCGTGTTCACGGGCTCTTGGACCATATTGAAATCAATCTAAGTGTTGAATATGTTTTCTCAATGATAAAATGCAATCATCCGCGGCTGCTATATACTTCATGAATGTTATATATTCCTTCTTCATGTGCAGGTTCATGGTTTTTTCTAGATACTGTCAAAAATGAATCGAACACCCCGTAGAGTAACACAATCAGTATGATTTTCGAGTGGTTTACAGTGTTGTTATTCTGTAAGACACGAATCAGTGTCAAACATAAACAAGAGTTTGCAAAAGTGACAAAAGAGCAATGGGGGGAGATAAAAAGCCCTGTTTTCAATTGAACATTATGGTTTTTTGGAATTATTCTCGACTTATAAGTAACATTTTCTCCACTACCTTGGTTTTGACATGGATGTCTACAACCTCATTCGGCTCCTTCGGTGAAGAGGACGAAACAAAAATTGGACTTAAGCTTGTGGTGATTGTCCTAGAAAAATTTCTGAAGCTTTTTTTGCTTCCGTTATGCTCAAAATTTATATCAATATATCAAGAGATTTTTCTCAGTTCTTTAGAATCCCAAAAAATATTAGGTGATTGAATAGGCTCTCAGCAGAGTTCAAATTCGATATGAAGTAACATTCAATATAATAAATAGTGATCCTGAATAACATACATAATTAGAAACCCATCCAAAATTGTTCACAAAACAAAAGCAAATATTTCTCATTTTTTTCAGAAAATCCATCCATTTTCCACGAAAAACTTTTTTTTGAAATGAATTTCTTTCAACAAGTTATCCCAAAAGTTGTAGGCTGCTGACTGAAGTCACGCTGATCATATCTCCGAAAAAATTAAATGTCCAGTAATCGTGTTGAACAAACATTGTTTGAATGGTAATGAGAAAGGTTTAATATTTCTTTCTGTCGATGTATGTAGGCTCGGACTTATGTGGATACGTTAAGAGCATGCCTCAAGAATATTATTGCAGGACATTGATACTCATTTTGTACAAATACTTTATGAATCCTAACTCCGTTCACTTACCCAATCGAAATAAGCTGATTTGGCATTTGAAAATGTGAATGGCTTGTAAAACACTCCTTGGGTGACTGACTACGCCCTGAACACCAAACGAATATTGGAAATATCAACGGTTTGAATTTCTTTGGTTGAGATATCATCTGAAAGCTCACGAAGCGCCTGCATATTCACAAGGAAATCCATGCAAGATATTTACAAAAACCTCACGACACATTCTGATCATAATAACTGATGAATAAATTATGACCCCTGTTGATCTAAAATGGTTGTTCTCTATTTCAAGCAGAGTAACCCTCCACTAAAAAAAAAAATTACCTAATTGTCGAGTGGTTGATGAAGACACAGAGAAAGAATGCAAGAACTCATCATGATTCCACGAATTTAACAAAATATCTTGGGCTGTATTGATTTTTTATCGTCACCATTGAATCAATTAGAGTCGTGAAGCACTTGCTCCATTGGCCGCATATTGACTACAGGAATGTAAGCAATATTACCAAATTCTACCATGAGTGAGAAAGAACTGTGACGTTATTTGACTCACCTTGAACATCTTCGATCCTAGGTATAAATTAAGGCAGTAGAGAACAATCTCAATTGAACCCATAATAATGAGTTGGGCAACTGATGTCCTCCCCAATATGGCTCCCATTGATATCAAAACACTGGCGGCTGCAATGTCTGCTCTGTATAAGCTGAAGAAAAAAACAGATATATTTGAAAAAATATGTGCTGCTATAGAAATATTTGTTTCAAAATGTGAACATTTTATAGGTGCCCAACGGTATATTTCTGTCAAGTATGGTTTGTGCTCCATTGAACTGACTGAATAGAAACAAACTAATAATATTTTAAATTTGGAGAACAAAAAAAATATGAACCTCATGAGATCATTTCATCCAATTTTAAATTTCACACGTTACTATAATTAACATGTGTCTCTATCATTTGGTCTCGTCAACAAACTAGTCCTCTACAAGCCAAGAGATGCAGTGCATGGGAGGAGTATTTTGTTCGCTGACTCAATAAGGACATATGCTCAGCATATTGCCTTGCCCCACCATTTGTTTCTTCAACCAGATAGAAACAGGTTTTCGATAAGAGTGGGGTGAGTACATCCCACAGGGGTAGAGCTGGTATGAGTATGAGTCTGAAACAGAAATTTGAGGGGAATGATTGTTTTCTGAAAACGCAAGCACGGGCTCTAGCTACTCACTGGGCCACACCTCTATTCATCAGGCAGGAGTATAGGCAATGTAAGGGGAAAAATTATAGAATAGCTGTGAAAAACGAGGAGATCTTCATTATGTTGAACAGCCAGGCTGCAATAGAGGAAATGAGAAGCTAGGAGAGTCAGGTGTTCTTGGGAACGAAGAGGCAGACACATTAGCTAAGATGTGATCGGGAAAGGCCCCAATCATACTGGAACCAATCGTGGGAATACCCAGCAGCATCTCAAACATAGAGGGACTGCAACAAAATCAGCTAATCAAAACATGGCAAGAGGCCATGCCATGCGTGAGGCAATCAAAGCTCCAAGTTGAGGGGCCATCGAAAAAACTTTCGGAAGAGAACCTGTTATTCAACAGATGGGATTGGGCTCGAAACACAAACACCTGAACGGGCATGGATTTAATCGGAATCACATATGATCCCATATGCAGATGTTGCCTGGAAGATAACGAGACATCGTGGTACATCATGACTGAGTCCCCGCTTTGGTGCACCAAAGGAATCAACTGAGAAAACTGCTGGATTTCATCAAAGGAATCAGCATGCTCAGCTGATTCTCAGAATATGGGGCGCACAATGGGCCTAACTAAGGAGACGTGCGTGCACGGGTTTCTCTGGAACCAGCTCACCTTGTGCCACGGGAGGTGAGCCAGAAAATATCTTCCTAACTGGTATGTACATGCAGAGACATACTCAGAAAACTGACAGAACAAAATCGCGTCAAGCTGATCTGGGTGCCAGAATATCAGGAAATTGCAAGTAACGCGGAAATCGACGAACACGCTAGAATGGTGTGGGAAAATGATTCAGAGTGTCTCTAGAAAACTCGGTTCAGAAAAATTAAATCTGATCTAGTGTTCAAAGAAAGACATAATGGATAAATGAACAACAGGCAACTTCAAACAGGAGTCGAATAGCAGTTATGGTACTGCATAATAGCAGCCTAACGTGCAGTTCATGCGGTAAGAAACCACAGACTGTCATACATACTGTGTAACTGTAAAGCTTCAGATCGCAAGAGACGGACGAGTTTTGGCAACAAATTCGAGGGTACCCACCCTTTTTTTTCTGCTGAAATCATGGGGAGGTATCGTATAAATGGGTTCCAGAATGATTCAAAAGACTGCTTATCAGCTTCAGAATGAGGCGATGAAAACCGACCAATTATCCTGATTCTAGTCCGTACCTTATACCATCGTTCGGCATAATGATTCGATCAAATAACATAAAAATTAGATAAGTTACTTGATCGAAAACATATTTTTTTTTTTGCTTAACTGCTAAAAGCAAAATTTTCATTTAGCTTCCAGTCGATACGTGATATGAGGATGTGCTGTCATCTGAACTTCACATTGGTAATCATAAAATACCTGGGCACTACGGTGGACTTTGTTTAGTATATGTATCCTAGTAGAATGACGTGTATCGAACACTAGCAGAATTGCTTATACATATATCTCCAAATTGTCAGCAATGAGGAAAATAATCCGTGAAGATGCAACACGGTGTGATAAGAATTCATGGATCAACTGATTTCAGGGAGAACTAGGAATTAGTGTAGGTCTTCGAATTGGCGAACCATAACTACACAGTTCACACCCTGTGAAAGACTGGCCCAAACCGAATAATTACTGGGGGCGGTTCTTTGAAGGATAGCAGCAATGAACCAATAGGCTCAAGGGTCATCAGAGGTCATGGTTCACACGAGCTGATATGTATTAACCTGAGATAGGAATTTCAGGGATCTCCCATACTGCCAAGCGGTGTCAACAAAATATTTTCTCTACCTACAAAAAAACAAGTCCAGGGTACGCTTGGTTTAAACGCTCATTAAAAAACATTCCGTGCCTCTTCTGAAAATCGAATCGAGTCTACGGCGTGGCCGTGGAGTGCTTTTCTCACGAAACTACCACCCGCTACGCACCAAATTAGGATGTTCTCTGTTGAGTCATATAGCCCGTCGAGAGAGGAAGATTCCACTAATCCATCCAAATGGAACATGTGCAAGTTAATTGATTGGGTGATCACTACAAAAATCTCTATCATGCTGGATCGGTGGTGACAATTAGATACGATATTTTTTCAAAGTGGTGATGCAGGATTCATCTGGGATTTCCTGCATTGGCAAGCCGAATTCACTTCGTGACGATTGAGATTCCTATATGTAGAAAAAACAACGAACTAATATATCTAGTAAGTATATGTCTTATTTCACATGCAGCATGAATTTAAAAGCCAGCTCAGGGACTACTAACTTTCGAATTATGTATCCATGTATTCCATGATGAGTCAGACACTGTAAAGACCATTGCTTCATATTCGTAGCACTTGAACATAAGCTGTAAAAGGATTCAAAAGTTTCTTCAGTTCAATATATATATATATATATATATATATATAAAGAAGGATAGGATGACTATCTGAACTGCGAATGACTAGGAAATGGAAAGATATTCTGACCTGCTTGTTTGTTATTTATTACATTTTTCACTCCCCTGGTTCTTCCATAGAATTTCACCTATCAGAACTTCATGGGATCATAACAAAACATCAATGTATCGCAAAACGTTCATACATTTTTGTTCATCAAAAGGTGGTTAGATATGCGAAATACCTTTCTACTCAAATGTTTTACAACCACATCCCAAAATGGCAAGAAGGGAAGTATTTAGATCCGTCAATATCTTTTTTTCAAAAAATTTCATTTTCAGCTGGATTTTCTTCAAAGGAATAGTCTTACTCCCAGGTTTCTCGATACTCACATAAAAATTCTTTTCCTGCTTAATTCAACGCCAACTTATTTATAGGCAAAATGACGTCAATTTTGGCTCTTTCAGCTCTTGTGTATGCTACAAATATCGAAATACAACTTCTCCTAAGGTCAATTTAAAACTTTGCAACAAAACGATACTACATGTTCAAAAAAGTCAACTATGGGCAGCAAGGCGAAAAAGTGGACATTTCCAAGTATTGGGTAGTCTGCGTCCATCATCGCGTTGGTTGGCAGTTTGGAAGTTTTTTGATCTCAAGCGCTTCGCGAATGACTCTTACTTGCAGAGTTGTCTCAGATTTATTGGATTTTGTTTGTTTTGCGTAGAATGAGTTGCACGCATATGATGAAGCTTCTTCGCCTAGAGGCTGAAGAATGCTTGCTAGATCTTTGGCAAGTTTTTTAGTTGGTGATCTGAAAGCGCTGACAATAGAACGGAGGGGGATGTTTGGTTTGAGTATTTTTGGAAGACCATGAATACGGAGTGTGCACGAAGATATCCCAGTAGGCATGGTGGGATGAATTTGATGATGCTAAAATTTTTTCACAGCAAGCCTATATTCTCATTATCACAATAACTCTTCTGTTGGTCCCGTCAAATGAATATGTGACAGTGGGGGGAAAGATATCAATCATTTGGTGATTCTGATTTGCCTATGTGCCTATTGTCTAATTTCACAATCTATTTCTCAATCATTCATATATCCTTGAGAAATGAAGACAAATTGTTGTTTTTTCACCACTTCTTTAATTTTCCAGATGGACAAGCCCCGACGCTGACGATATAACAACCCGAACCTGTGCGAGGACTCGCCGCCTTCAAAGAACTCAGCCTCAGTCAGGACCCTGCTCAAATAATAATGTGAAATATGTAATATCATATGGTGATGTGAGATAATTTTTCAAGATTTTTCGTTGTAATTTCAACTTTTCCGTAACTGTACAATTTTAGACTCAATCAAATAATCAGAACATTATTACATTTTTGAAAAAATTACATATATGATCTGAATGAGATATGTGCAGAGAACTGAACTAATTGAGCCTTCAATGATAAATTTTGAAGTGGAAAAAGTGGGCACCCCAAAAACATGTAGAATAAAATGAATCGAAACTTACCCACCATTCCCCTAGTAAAAACATAATTTGATTAAATATTCAGTTTAGTTGGATAAATTACGCTTTTCCATGCTTTTCAACGCAAGATTTCCCCAAAGATATGGGTGAAATGAATATTTATGGTTGAACTACTGTCATACTTGGCAATTCATGCTGAAGAACTGTCCAGTTCAATTGAATTACGACTTATTCAAATATGGAAGATGCCCGAACTCTTCTATCTCTTCCATACGTATTGAAGAAAGAGTTATAATTGGGGACAAATTATTCAAGACAAAACTGGTGTCTTTTATTGGAACCAAATTCTGATTTCATTTAAAAACCACACAGTACCACACTGGTCTACAAATCTCGAGCGTTATTGATAATTCTCGAAAGGTTTCGTCTCAAATGATTTGTCCCGCATAATACCGTTATTATCAACATTGTCCTTTTGGAATTCATTTTGATTCATGTGGAAAAGATGGAGATTGTAGCAATACACCAGAGTTGTTGAAATAACGGGATTTTCATATACTAGGTAAAATGAGATATTTTCTGATCTCATAATCAAAATCAGTAGAATTACCACTGATGAGAGAATCGTTCTGTAGATAGATATCAGTTCTAGAACGTGTTGAACTGGATAGCAATCAATCAATCAATCATTTATTCACACAAGATTTGACAAGTTTAACAAGACTGTACACTCTGTAAATAAACATTGGGAAACCCACAGAAGCAACAGATGTTGCTTGTATGTGGTGAAAAACAGTTTGATACATTTCATAACAATCAATTATTCAAATCATTAAAACGAAAAACTTGAAATAAAAATCCACATACATAAAAGATTCAGGAGCATAGGAGCAATAAAAAAAGTAAACATAAAATCGCTCAGAAATTAGCAGTATCATAGATATATTGGGGACAAGAACATATAAAATGATTCACATTTAATATAAATAAGCCCCAAAAAAATAAATAAAAAAAAACTTTATGAATAAATCACTAAACTTCAGAGACGTGTAGATATACCATGATCAAATATTTGGCCACTTTGTTCACGAGGTTGACCTCGAGCCCTTTTCTCAATTGCCGAATGGACTTTGAGGATTGTATGCATTCTCGTAAGGAATTAAATATCTTTGGTCCCAGAAAATTATAGAATCTCTGTCCTACATTTTTGAACGCATGTGGTATGATGTATTTATATTCATGGCGGGTAGTATATGTTAAAGTAATTACGCATTACTTGCTGAATATACCTTTCTTAGATGTACTTGACTTTTCTTATCAAAGGATTTATTGACAGTACAGTACATCATCAAACTATAAACAAAACAACCAATCTAATATACAAGATGATCAAAGTTATTGTCATACACATTTCATGAAATAACAGAATATATTTTCAACACCCCTTCTTAATCTGATGTTATGAAATTCGATTTGACTTATCTCATTTGTTTCATCATCTTGAAATGTTTAGAACCAATCAAACTTTTGGTGAGTATATCTGCACTCATTTCTACGGTGGGCAAATACTTAATCTTGATATGGTTTTCATCAAGGGCTTGCCTCACGAAATGAAAACGAAAATCAATATGTTTGGTCCTGTTGTGGAGAATAGGATTGACAGAAAGCTTCTGCGCACTCTGGTTATCATTATAAATCACCATTGGTTCAGATTTTCCATGCAGCAACTCCGAAATCAATCGCTTTAAGTAAATTGCTCCCTTGGCTCCCTCTGTCAATGCCATATATTCAGTTTCAGCGCTGGAAAAAGCCACTATTTGCTGCTTTTCACTTTCCCAGAAAATAGTAGAGTACACTGGTTGGATGTGAAATATCTGGTCTTGTGCATGCAACAAGATACATAAGTGATCCAATCAAACACTGATAAGGTACATTAGGCTGTTTTTCATCACTGTTTGTTTTTCTTAGCTGCAAGTTTGTTTCCATAGGTGTACCAATAGGTTTACACTCCGTCATGCCAAATCTAGCAAGAATTTTGTCAATATATCTACTCTGATCCAACTGGATATTTCCGTAGTGGTCTTATCATTCCTAGACATTCCTTTGCTTCTCCAAAGCTCTTGATTTGGAATTTCGACATCAATTTATGTTTCAGGATTTTTTTTTCGTTTCTGTCATGTGAAAATATTAAAAAATCATCAACATACAAGGCTATTATAACAAAACTTCTACCGTTTGATTTGAAATAAACGCAAGGTTCTAAGCTTGACCTTTGGTATCCTATATCAATGAGAACCCCATTAACTTTCTTATTCCAAGCTCTAGAAGATTGTTCCAATCCAAAAATAGCCTTTCTCAGGAAGCAAACCTTGTTTTCTTCACCTGGTAAGACAAATTTGTCCGGTTGATACATATTCTCACAGATCTTCATGAATAAGGTTAATTTTCATAGCAAATTTTCAGTTATTATAGTTTGACATGCCTTCCAATTTCTCCATAGATGGCAAAGATCCGTGTCCATTTGCCATACTGACTATTCTTACACTTGCAACTTGCTCAACAACTCAAATACGACAGCAGTTAGGAACTTGATCAGAATTCAGAAAAAGTGTCTGATAAATTCACTTTCCAGGTAATTCACGGATAAACTAAAACACTTTTTCTAGCTCTGGGCCCATAACCTGTTGAAGTTATTACGCATTACTCACTCAATATGCCTTTCTTAGGAGTACTTGACTTTTCTTATCAAAGGATTTATTGACAGTATATATTACAAAACAACCAATCTAAAATACGAGATTATGAAAGTTATTGTCATACATAATTCATAAAACAACAGCTTATATTTTCAACAGTATAATCATGGTTCGGCTGACTGAGTTTTTCCTTCTCCTTGTATTGACTTAGCGCAAGTGCCCTATATAATAATTATCTCAGAGAAGATTTGGGCAACATTATTTTAAGGAATTTCTTCTGTATCATGTCAAGTGGACGTGGGTGAGATTTCGATACCCCTCCCCATCCCATTTGGAGGTATATTGAATGGTTTTCTACGGGACTATAATGAATGAAAAAAATTGAGTTGACGGAACTTATAGAGCATGCTCCTAAGTTTTTTTTAAAAATAAATTACATGGAAATCCTATCTCAGATGAGAATTTATTAAAACTCCTAAATATTCAATATTTGTTGTTGAGAATTTTCTGAATGTATTTCGAATAGTTAGAAATTGGTACTGTGGGAGGGAAGATTTATTATCACAGAAAGGTAGGAAAAAAGTGTTGTTGAAGTTTAAAGAAAGTTGTCTGTAGTCAAACCAATCTTTAATCATTTCCAGATCCTGTTCTGCTCGTTCTTTGACCTCAAGCCATGTTTCCCCTGAGTAGAAAATCGCAGTGTCATCTGCAAAACTAGTTATTTTACCGGACGATCTGACTGAAAATAATTGGTTCACATATATATAGAATAGTATTGGACCTAAAACCGTCCCTTGAGGTACTCCACATTCAATATTCCTTCCAACATTCCTTATATTTTCAATCCTTACTATTCATTTCCGATCTGTTAGGTATGATTTTGATAATTTGAATGCGTTTCCTCTTATTCCTATGTTCTCTAGAGTGTCTAATAAAATGGAGTGGTTAACTATATCGAATAATAATAATAAGTTTATTTACCAAGTGTTATTAGTACAGAGTTAACACTAGAATTGTTGAAATGTAAATGAACGTGGAATTCCCACTAAAACTGAAGTTGCGCGTGGGTTTTGCACAATATAATTTACAATATTCCTTATGCATATGTTATTCACAATGTAAAATAGCTTGAATTGGTCTCACTCAGTTAATATTAATATTGATTCCTAACATTACGTCATCTAACCTATTTTGGTTATTACTACGGGACAATTAACAATAAGCAAAAATAGTAAACAAACAATTTGTGAAGTATTATAATCGACAGACGATATTGATCTATACAAAAACACAATAATAACATAAATATTCAAAAAGCCTGTTAGTCAAAGAGAGAGCGAACCAGACCGCGATTCAAGTTGAGAACGTGGTTTCTGATAATTTTTTCCAACATTTGACGAGAATTTATATTCATTATATTCATTTTTTGTTCAATGGGCCAAAAATTAAAGATTATTGGAATGAGGTAAAATATATTTTGTTGTCCAATTTTTGTACTACTCAGAGATGCTTTAACATGATATTCTTTTTTTTTTCCTATTGAAATGTTCATGGTCGATATTATTTAATAGATATTTGTTTTTGTTTATATGTGTAAGTATGTTATTGAGAAATATTTGTCTTACATCGCATATTCTCGGTTGTGAAAGAAGTAAATTGCTCAAGAAGGTTGGTTCCTTTCCATACATAATTTTCAGAATTCGTTTTTGTACCGTTTCCAACTCTTTCAAGTGAGTAGCAGCAACCCCTCCCCAGCTCAATATGGCATATTGAATACGAGATTCCACTAGAGCGAAATAAATGATCTTTAAGTGGTGAGTGTAATTTACTCAAATATTTGAATTTGAACAGCATACTCCTCAAGGTTTTTGTAACATTCTCAGTGTGAATGTCTCATCTCATGTGACTATCCATTGTTACACCTAAGTATTTAATGGTATCTGTTCTGGAAATATCAATAACCGATTCGTTGTTATGTATATCGAGGGTGTTGAAACTCGGTAGATGATTTTTGTGAGCTGTAAAAGTCATAAATTTAGGTTTTTCAAAATTTATTGTTAATATTTGATGATCAAACCAGTCAATTATCTGTGACATATCGGACTCTACCTTTTCTTTCAGGTCATGCCAATTTTCATCCTCATACATTATCACAGTATCATCTGCGAAGCTGATTATATTTCCGGTAGTATTCAAGGTGAGTAAATTATTGAGGTATATTGAGAATAAAAGTGGCCCAAGGACAGTTCCTTGTGGCACACCAAATTGAACTATCTCTTCTGAACTCAGTTAATTTTCAATTTGTACAAATTGTTTCCTCCGGTGGAGATAACTTTCTAGAGGATTATACGTTGTTCCTCAAACTCCAATGTCTTCCATGGTTTCGAGTAGGTGTGTATGACTCACAGTATCGAAAGCCTTGGAGAGATCTAGAAATATACACACACAAGGTTTTCCGTTATCTATCGCCCTATGAATTTGGGATGTTAGGCTGATTATAGCATCTTGGGTAGATTTGCCTTCTCTGAACCCAAACTGTTTTTCTGATAGCAAGTTATTTTTCTTTATATAATCATTCAGTCGCCCTTGAGAGCTTTTTAAAAAATTTCAGTTGATTACAATAGTGCAATTTGGGTGCATTTTCCTTTCTGAAAACCAAATTGTGAATCGGATAATATCTTGTGCTTTTGGACGAATGAGTTTAGTCTAGATTCAATCAGCTTATCCCAGATTTTGCTAAGGTTCATTATTAGTGAAACTGGCCTATAATTGACCACTATTTCTCGACTACCATTTTCGTAAATTGGAGTTACTATTGATAGTTTTAGTCATGACGGAAAGTGTCTTGTTTCCACAGCCTGGTTGAGAATGTTTGTTATCGGTTCAGCAATGAACTCGGCTACTAGTTTTAGTGATTCACTCTTTGAGTTGTCAATTCCAGGTGCTTTGCGATTTTTAAGTTCTTTATAACATGAGACTTCTGCTGGGGTTGAAGGTCTCAAGAATATAGATTTTTCGTTTATATATTCAGTGAATTTATGGTTTGATGTTCTTCATTTTTTTTTAAGATCTTCCCATGTTTATAAAGCTATTATTAAAAATGTCTACAATTTTTTCATATATGAACCACGTTGCCATTTTATTTTTTATGGAAATTTATAAATTTTTTTGAAATATCCACTAAATATTTCATTCATGTTTCTACACCGGTTAGCAGCATTATGTTTATTTCCGTTGATTTAAGGTTTATAGTACCTATTCATTCGTTGTTTTTTGTATTGTCTTATAAAACGTTTTCTTGTAATTCTTGTATTCCATTTGAACGTGAATATTTGGTCGCTTTTCAATTGTAGGTACATACTGTTTTTTTTGTTTACTGATTTGACCAAAGATGTTCATATCTCAATTCTTTCTCTTTTTTGGTTTCTTTTTATTGGTATGTAGTTTGTGCATTGCTCAGCTTCATATTGTGAATATGTCACAAATCTATCAGCTACAGTATCCATTGGTGTCTGAGATAATGTTTTTCCAGTGTGTACTCGATTTTTTCAATAATTTATTACATGAATTGTATTGTTTTTTTCTCGTTTATTTTTGGTTTAGTTTTTTTAATTATTTTTTTTGGTGGTTTTTATTTTTTATTTTAAATATTTTATATATTTTATATAATTGTTATATGTTATATTATTACTATTGCTATTGAAAATTTTTTATCTCATCTGCTACAAGTTTTGATGAAAGACAAGCTTGGAGACGCGTTGGTGCATTCATGAGAGATTTGTGCACGTACTCTGCCATGACTGTTAAGTAGTCATCAACTTTGTTGTCATTTTCGTTGAGGATGTTGATATCCCCAACAATAAATTTATATTAATGATTATTTTTTGCCTGGGTGTCTAAGTAATTATGTGGATTTTGGTTGAACTGGTCAATGCAAGTGGAGGAAGACGAAAGGCGTGAATAACTAAGGGAATACCAAAAAAAATCTACTTCTAGTTTTAATAGGATTGAATCATTGAAATATATCAACTCGTGATGTTTGTAATATCTGTCTTATAAATACGACGAATCATTCTGGTTAATTTCTCTCATTATAAAGCATCTCATACCCTGCAATTAATATACTGTGATCTTGTATCTTCTTTTCAATGTGAAACTGTGAGAAAATTTTGAATTCTCCAGGTTTTTTCCAAACTTCTGATGTTATCATGTACCACTTCGGTTTGAATGAGTATCCATATGTATTTCATTATCCAGAAAAAAAATGCAGGGAAAATTAACAGGATCTCAAAAATACTCCATTGTTATTGTTCATGGATCCCAATTCCATTCAATATTTTTTCGTGCTCGTTTTTTTCAATTCTCAATACTGTAAGCTCATTCGAATGGAGATATCAGCTCCTCTTTTTTCAATTCTCAATACTGTAAGCTCATTCGAATGGAAATATCAGCTCCTCCGTTCACAGTGATCATCTTTCATATTTGGCTGAACTCAAACTGCCCAATCGAACGGTTCTTCTTGTGAATCGAAAATAAACAAACCCAATAGGCATTCCTTTCGAGGATTTTCTCTCTCAATCGCATTGAAAGAGAGCATTCAATTCCTCATTATCATACTTAGAATGAATCTTCCATTTCGAGTCGGTGTTTTGTATACCAATCGTGAGCCTGAATTAAATTGTAATTAATGTGAACATTTGTTCATGAATATTTAAAGATAAAAAGTTTTCCTTGATGGATGCAACGGACATTTCCATTAAGGCCGAAGATATTCAGGTTTTTTTTCTGTTTTCTCTATCTAAAACCTCGACTTTATTTTTCAGCTCAAGGTTTTTTCTCTCCAATTTTTTTATTTTAATATTCAAAGCTTCAATTTACAATAAAACGCGTGCTTCACTAGCCCCAATTGAATTTTTCATTTCTCTCCTGTTTCCAACGGTTTCCTCATATAATTGCTCTATAGTAATTACTGTTTCATCGCTGTTCATTTTCTTGGGTTATGAACTGATCGTGCGTGGTCAGTTTTATCAGTTTGGTTACTGTTAGTTCGTTGTGATTTTATGTTACATCCAATATCATGGATGTGAACTGAGTAGCTTCGAACAGTTAGATGATGTTGATTATTCAACTGCCTATCTGGGAACGATACACAATTACATTTCCAAGCTAACATACAATTTAGTGTTTTGTCCCAGGGACTTGCTGCGATCATATTTTATACTATGGATTTGATTTTTTGTTGACCCTGAACTGGTATGGTGATATCCAGGCTACACAACTGGTATTCTTGGGTCAATTTTGACCCAGCTCTTATTTAAGAGGGGAGGTTAAACTTTTTTTGACCAATTGTATTGAAATTTGTTATTTCAAAGGAAACAAACATACAAATGGAATAAACTCAAAATTCATTAAAATTTTCATACATGAACACGAACATAAAAAATATACATGAAAAAAAAACATCGTTCAACATTTTTAATCAAATGATTTTTCTTTTGTCATAAACACGATTAAAATATGTGGAATTAGAAGAAACATGACATAAACAAACTGGGACAATAAAAACAACATTACAAAAATGCCAAAAAAATTCTAACGAGGGCTTTTCAGGAACCAATAAGGAGACTATAAAACTAATTATGTAAATCTTTACATTCATTACAAAAATTTTGTTGATGCAAATGATGCTTACAGAATGTTTTCTTGCATGTTGTACAATATGAAGATTTTTTTTTGTCAATTGTAGATGGACACTTTACATCGTCGTCTTTTCAGTGGCGGCTCGTCTCGCTCGACTACGGGCTCTTGAATTTTTAGAAAGTTTTTAATTTTTTGTCGTAACTCCCTAGGTAGATGTTGATTTTCATATCGTCGTCTCATATGTTCCTCAATTAAATACAGGCCCGAGTTTTTAATGAATGATTTTCTGGACATTTTCAAATTTCCAACTGCAAAGTTCAACAAAACATGACTGTTTATACCGGCTATATTCAATAATGCATAAAATATTGCAAGTGGCCATCGCCTGGTTCTGCGATTACATGAAAACACTGCACATTTTTCATCAAGGGAATCCACTCCACTTTTTGGTGAATTATAAAAGTCAATAATTTCTGGCTTCCTCATGTGGTCATTTATTGTTGACTTGTCGTGGTGTAGAGTCGAAACCAGTAATACGCTTTTGTTTTTTTTTGGGACATAGGATACCAAGGTATTATCTCGGGTAAATCCAAATAATGACGAATTCACTTCACAATGTTGATTACTCAAAAATTCTTCAGGAATTTTCCGCTTGTTTCTTCTAATGGTGCCAACCTTCGTCAGTTTATGTTTTTTCAGTTCTTGTAGGAGTTCCAGGGATGTGAACCAGTTGTCGCCTGTGACGCTTCTATTGCTTCCTGCTATAGGTGTGATCTGCTCCAAAACAGTCAGCGTAGGTAAAGAAAGATGTCTAGGATTCACAATGTTTGGATTTTTGCCCGTGTAGACAAACGCGTTTAGCAGATAGTGTGTTTTTGAATCACAGAGGCATACAATTTTTAGACCATATCGTTTTGGCTTACTTTTTATATATACACGGAAGCCACATTTGCCTCGGAACCCCACCAACATTTCATCAATAGTCACGTACCTGTAGGCATTATAATTACTTTTGCAGTTTTCTATAAAGCTCTGGAAAATTTCTGATATTGGAGCTAATTTATCACCTCCAGCTTTCCTAGCTTCCCTTGTATTAGGATCATCGGAACGTATTACCGTGAGTAGGAAAAGGAATCTTTTCAAAGACATCGTAAGTCTGAAGATATCTCGGCCCGTGCCATCAGTAGCCCACAAATTTTCTGCATCTTCGTCGGCTGATTTGAAAATCCCAGATAGATACAACAAGCCCAACGAGGCTTTCATTTCAACTTTGTCTGTATGATCTACAAAGGTAGAAGTACCTCCATACTTGTGAGATTCGTCGGTTATTTCACGATTAGTGTGCTCTACAATTATATCAAGTATATTGTCAGTCACCAAGAGAGACCATGCTCCATGAGGTGTTGTGGGCAAATTGTTAGCAGCAGGTCCGTTCAGCCATGGAAGTTGAAGAATTATGTTTTCAGCTTTTGTTCTGGTACTTGCAGGAGGACTCTTGGACCACTTATATCTATTCTTTTTGCCATAAAAGTATTTCTTTTCATCTTCGGATAGTTGATCATCACCATCATCATCATCATGTTCTGATTCAGTCTCACTTCCGAAACTCTGAATAATGCTATCACTAAAATTACTGTCACTCTCTTGAAACTCGGTTTGCAGTAGTGCTTCGTTGTCACTGGAGTCAGATAGATTATTTATTATGTCTTCCAACTCGGCGTCAGTTAGATAACGTGTCATTTTGAACACAATACACTTTTTCGAACGGGGCACACAACTAGTATCGTTGGGTCAAATTTGACCCAAACGGTGCGTACCGGGCAGAGAGCAAACGGCAACTGACGCGTGAACACTACACTCGCAAGTACGTCAAAGCCTCGAGGAATACCTGCAGTCTCGAAAATGTATTGCGTTTAGTCATCCAAATATATGCGCCTGAAAACGCTTGGGGTCAAAAGTGACCCAACAATACCAGTTCAGGGTTTTAAAATATCTTAAAAGGTTTATAATATTTATTTAAAAAAAATTACCCTCGTGAAGACAATCGATCGATTACTGAATATATTATCTTTATCAACAGTTAAATATGCTGAATCAAAACTACTCCGGTTTAAATGAGTATCCATATGCACTTCATTATTCAGAAAAAAAAATGCAGGTAAAATTAACAGGATCTCAAAACTACTCCATTGTTATTGTTCATGGATTCCAATTTCATTCAATATTTTTTCGTGCTCGTTTTTTTTAATTCTCAATGCTGTTAGCTCATTCGAATGGAAATATCAGCTCTCCGTTCACAGTGATCATCTTTCATATTTGGCTGATTTCAAACTGCCCAATCAAACGGTCCTCTTGTAAATCAAAAATAAACAAATCCAATAGGCATTCTTTTCGAGGATTTTCCCTCTGAACCGCATTCAAAGAGAGCATCCATTCCCCATTATCATACTAAGAATAAATCTTCCTTTTCGAGTCGGTGTTTTCTATACCAATCGTGAGCCTGAATTATATTGTAATTGATGTAAACATTTATTCCTTGTTTAGAAAGATTATGCGGAATACAGAATGAATTTGTTTCCAGAGTTCCGTATATTAAAATGAATAGAAAAAAATCCCCAAGAATATATTCGTTTTTCTCATCTATTTGGATGGGGAATGTTGGTACATGAATTTCTTTTTGTAGTCGCCTATGAGAATTATACTTTTTTCATAATTTTTTGACACTTGGATCTGAAAATGTTGCTGCAAATGTGCATTCTTCCTCTATAAGCTGAAACTAAAGAAAAAAATACTGTAGTTTTATCCAAAGTTTGAAGGAAAACTTTATCAATTATTATTTTTTCCGAAAAAATTTCATTCAGCAGCCATCCAGCAAATATATTTCAGTATCCTTTGTTAAATCATGCAATGCTGTTCATGATTTTAAAATGATTGTTTATGTTCATATTATCGACAACAGGGCTTCCACGAATATTATACTAATAGGTATTAGATGAAGATAAGATACACAGAACTCTTCTCTTCTCTTCCAACCTCTACTTTTTTATTCCTAATAGTTGAATCTAGGTAGAAAAGATGCAATGAGCGAAGTTACCCGAATGATTTCCGCAATTTCTATGAATATTTCCATTGGAACTTCTATCGGTGCGATGAGAGTGAAATTTCAAGCTCGAATTTGAGTAAGAATTTCAAGCAAAACATTTCTGACGCAAAAGGAAAGAAAATAGATACTTGGCCAGAGAGAGAAGAAGAGAGAACAAAGCTTAATTGTTGCTGGATATTTTTGACAAGAATATAAGAAAACGGTGATGGAACCAACGAACATCTACCGGCCACGAAAAGGCGGAGAAATTGATAAATTCCTAACCGCCAAGGGATATTCGAAATAACTCTATATTGGATATTGCTACGTAGAAGCTCAGAGTAGTCATTCAAACTATTCAGACAATAAATCGCTATATATGAAGCTTTTAAAAAGTTCGAAAATTGACAAATGTCATGTAAGAAGGTGACATTCACCAGGATCCAATAATTAGTTCAGGAGCTGATTCAACTCCTGAGTGTGCCTCTGTTAGCGGAGGAGCAGACAAAATTCAAAATTATACAGGGAATACCAAAAAGTACAATAATCAGAATAATTCCAATAATAATAATACCAATAAACAATGTATAGGTGATGAAGATGAATATTAACATGGAAACCACCAACGAGACCAATTAACCACTGACTCCTTGAACAGCAAAAGGAAAGAACATACTTCCCATACTTTACAAATAAAAACACAAGATAAATGTCTCATCGCTATTTTATACTGATAAATGCAATTAGCTTCCATCGAAGTTATAAACCTACACAATCATTTGGTATCATGCAATTTAAAGATGCAGACCATATTGCGTTCACTTCATACATAAACAAGATGATTCTAAAATTCAACGTATTTACCTACACTGAGTATATTCTGCATAGTCTCGGAGACAAACACAGAATTTATTCTATATATTCCGATTTCAGCACAACATTTGACAAAATCGATCACCCAGTCTTCCTACAAGTGCACGCTGGAGTCAAGATAAATCTTCTAAACTGACAATCTACTATACTAGCTTTGAATTTTTATGTGATATGAACCTGCAAACGAAATATATGAATAAGTGAGGTCACTGAATCAGATTATATCACAAATCACCTTCGATGACCCTCAAATACCAACGTTGGGGCTGCACTTTTAACTAATATTTATATATGATATTTCTCTTTAATCCGATTCGCCAATTTTCTGATTTATGCGAATGATCTAAAAATACTCCACTCAATTCATGATGCTGACGATATCAATAATCTTCTTGATTACTGTGAGGTGAATAATCTATATCAATATTTTGAAAAGTGTTACCATATTCCATTTGGACGCGGATGAAGCATTCCAAATCACTTCCATGGAATATCTTCTCATCCTTCGAAAACTGCCACGAAAATAACGACTTAAGGATAATTTTCGATGAAATATTTTTACATCACTGAGAGGCTTATAAAATGTAGTTTCATAATGAGAACTCAAAAGTTCAGGAGAGTCTGTGAACTCTCTATATGCCATACGTCAATAGTGCTTTGAATTATGGTTCTGCGATATAGAACCCTGGAAACGAATTTATATGAATAAACTTGAACGGGCTCATGACGTATTTGCAGATTATATTAATCCAATTTTATATTGTATGCAACCCCAGCAACCGTACCTAGTTCGGCATGACTGCACTTATAACTGTAGATAAAAGAAAATTTTAGACGTGAAGTTTCTCTTAAAATCATAATAATCAGTGATTCGCCTACTAGGCCTGGTAAATTAATCTCATACTCCACATATATACCAGGCATCACATCTTTTCTCATACATAGATGCAACATATCACACAACACGCTATCTATTTCTATCAATCCTGATATTTTCTTTTACTCACTCTCAAAGTTCTCCTACATTTTGAAAAAGCAGTTTCTCGCTTCACACACTTAATTGATGAATGAATATTTTTTCTCATAAGTTAAGTTAGGTTCACATTAGTTTTTCCATCACATATAGAATAAATATGGAAATCCCACAGAAGGGTTAACCTTTGCGTGGGATTAGGTATTGTATAATACAATCTTAAAAATATTTAAAAAAACTGATTTATATAAGTGAATAAAATTTAAGTAGGATTAAAAAGTTGAAGAGTCTACAGGAGGCGAGACCTGTGCACAGAGTTCATCTACTATTCCATTACAGTAGTATAAAAGATCGTATTCTAGATTATTTATCGCTCTCATAACTTGATGGGTATTTCACTTTCTTATATATGAATCAGGTTTCGTGTGTGTGCTGGATGTACCTTGTTTATCACTGGAATATTTCAAATTTCAATTGTTGAGTGACTTTGTCGATATATTAAAATAAAAGGGATGACATTGAATTGTTGAAATATAAATGTATAAAATATAAGTTGAAATAATTTTAAAATATTATTAAAATCCCATATCTTTTTCATATATTTGTTTTCGGATAATCAGTTTATGACATTCTGTTCGAGGTTTTGAAATGATCCATTTACTCAGTAATTTTTTGTAGAGATTAAGTTTTTTTTATTTTCATTTCTCATCCACACATTATTTCATTACATGTACTCATTCATTACTTCAATTGATATTTTGATTTTTATGTCTATCACCAATTTTCGTAATTCATTTCATAATTATATAGATTCTGTCCTTTGAGAAATCGTGTATACTGTTTTCAGTCTGTCCGTTTTGCATTTCCCTTTGTGAATGAATGAATAAATATATTTTTACAAGCTTTTACTTCACATTTGTATGTATATTTAGTTCAAATCTTGAGAATAAATTTTGACCCCCTTCTAGTTGCCCGATTCAGCTGAAATTTGGCAGGTGTTCATAATCCTAGTGAAAATGTATTAAGGAAGTTTTGCTAGAGAATAAAATGAAATGGGGCTCCAATATGGTGGACGAGTTCTGTGATTATGATTCGATTATTCAAAATTGGTATGTGGGGTTTTCGGGGACAGAGATAACGAATTATCTGTCAAAATTTATAAATTTGAAAGATTTAGGCCGATTCCAATGAAAATTGGTATTGGTATGATTTTCCAGAATTCTGTGGCGGTCCAAGATGGCGACGACTTTGTAATTATAACCCGATTAATTCAAATTTGGTGTCTGGGGGTTTTTGGGGTCGGACATCATGATGATTTTGTCAAAATTAATGAATTCAAGATGGCGGCTCCAAGATGGCGACGTGTTCTGTTATCATGGCCCGATTCCTTTCCAAATTGGTATTTGGGTATTTTTGGGGTCGGAGATTATACATTTTTATCAGAATTCAATGGGATGACGGATTTCATACTATGGAAGCAAGGAGGGACATTTGAAGGCAGGCGGGTGAATGTTATGTAGCAACCAAAAAGCACATGCGGGGAGAGGAGTTTTTACAGAGTAGTATGGAAACTCAAAAACGGTGTGAAAAGCGACAGGTTTCACATTACAGTGCTTCGAGTGGAAGTTGGTATCAAATGCAAGCTTACAGATGATCAGAGCAACAAACTTTAGGTAACAGTTCATGATGCTCCGCGTGAACGGTTAACCATCTATCTTACTTGCAAGTATTGATACTTTGGATCGTATGAAGCAAGATACGAGAAGTGTCAATCCCTTCAGTGACCGTATCCACTTGTGCTTCCTACCCTTTTATCTACTCTACCATTTCCTGAAAGCCACGCTGGATCGTTGAAGCAGAACGTAGAAATGTCTACCCTTCAGTGACCGTATCCACTTGTGCTCCTATCACTTTTTTTACTCTTTTATTCCCTGGAAAGCCAGCTGGATCGTATGAAGCGGGTCGCGAGAAATGTCTACTTCCTCAGTGACCGTATCCACTCGTGCTTCCTACTCCTTTCATCATACTCCCTTTTTTCTCTGAAAAGCCACGCTGGATCGTATAAGCGAGGCGTGAGAAATGTCTACTCCTTAGTGACCGTATCCGTTTGTGCTTCCTACCCCTTTCATCTTACTCTTTTATTTCCCTGAAGCTAATCCCACATCGCATCAATGAACTGTACCTCAAAAAAAAAATGCTCACCGGTTTCCTAGTCCACTTGACAATACTGTGAAACACTATTTTCTGAATTTGTTGTTCGCGCGCGTGGTGACTCGGATCGGGTCTCAAACAATACTGAGCTAGAAATCTCTAGCGCGGAATTAAAACGAATCTGGGCCTCTCAAAAATGTGGCTTGATCATGCGCGACTGACAATTACGGTACCTTCCGAAACTTTCAACCTCATATGTTATATTTATCAAACTGCAAGATTTTCTGCCAACACAGTTTCGGCAACGTGGTCGGCATGACTCGGAATCGGTGGTGGTCTCCGCCGTTTGCTGGTTTACAACTTGGACTGTTTATTGCGCGCGTGACTGCTTGAGTTTTATGCGCAGACCGTTCATTCATCAACTCTGCAATTTCTCAAATAAGTTTTACCTCGAACATAATATCCACCAACTTGTTAAATTTTGGTGACGTCGATTTCTGGTACGCGGTACTCGTCTTCGATGGCACACGACAGGACGGCTCCTTGTTCGGTAGACCCCGGCTCTGTATTCGCACCCTTGATCCAACTGAGCTATCCAATGCCCGTTGTATGAACTCTCAGTTCGAACCGGCGCAGTTTCAGTTTCTCCGATTCGTAAGGTGGATCCATACAAAGCGTGCTGCACCGCGCTGCGCCGTTCAAATCAGTTCAGGGCAGAGCAGCGCTTTGGGTATGAACGACAACCCGCGCTGATTCGCGCCTACTTGCGCTACCTGCAACAAGAGCGAGGCGATCCGGCAGATGTCGGTACATCAGAGAAAAACGAATGTTTGTGATCGTTTGTTTTGGACGTGAAAACGTTTACGCTGATTATTTGATTAAGTGTTTTGAGTTTTGACAAAGTTTTACAGAAGTGGAATAAAACATGAGTGCTTCGATTGAATGGACACATGAGGCTATTGAAAAATTGATAGACCTATATCGCAAAAACCGGAATTGTGGGATCCCAAAGAGAACACATATCACATTAATACTAAAAAACATGATGTTCGGACCAACATTTCTTTGGACATGGGAATCGATGTTGATGGTGTTGAATCCAAAATAACTTCTTTATTGTCTTCGTAAAGAAGGAAAGAAGGAAAAATAAAAAAAATCGACTGACACTGAAAAAAGTAGGAATAATACCTATATTTTATATCCCATATAATATATCTGATATACACTTTCAGGGCGGGAGGATATTTACATCTCAAACTGGTTTGCATTGAAGTTTCTAAATTTTTTGTGAAAGGACACACCAAGGACACTCTAACACAGAAGGAGTAGTAAAACAATATATTTTTTTATCATTCAGAATATTTATTTAGCACGGTCATTTGCCAAGGTATACGCCCGTTTAAAAATTTTTTGTCAGAGAAGGACACACCAACGCACCTGAATAGGTTAAAATATTCTGCAAATTCTGCCGTATTGCTTCGCCTTTGATGGACTTCTCTTGGTTTGTTTCATACTCTTGAGGTTTGGCTTACATCATCCCTCCGCCAGGTTCCAGCAACAACTGTCCCATCATTTAGCTCACTATCAAAAGTTCCTGCAGGAGTATATGTATTTCTGGAAATTTTACTTCTTCTCAAGTACTTGGGTAGATAAATAGTCGTCAATACTACATCTCTAGCTTTGTTAGGTTCACTGAGCATGGGTTTTCTCAAAACTCTAAATACTGCACTAGGTATTCCAAACGCATTTTTTGAAACTCGCCGTGCTCTTGACAATCGATAATTGAAGATCCTTCCTTTCGATCCTCTTTCATAAAGACCAAGAATAGGGTTCAATTACATTTTCATGGAGAGCAAATCCTTCGTCATCCAGTATGACGTAAAGAATACGTTTTTCCCGCCCAGGAAGTTCTTTCGGTTCTGGCAAACTCAAACTTCTTTTCCATATTGAACTATGTTTGAAAATTCCTCCATCAGATATACGACCCTGAGTTACCACATCCGCGAAAATGAAATTATAATTTGCATCCACAAGTGCAAATAACACAATGCTGAAATATGACTTATAATTGTAGTATTCGCTGCCACTGTTTATGGGTGCTTGTAACATCACATGCTTTCCATCCATAGCTGCTACGCAATGCGGATGATTCCAATGTCCCTCAAATTCTTTAGCACATTGTAGCCATCCTTCTGTAGTATTTGGCATCTGAAAAAAAATTATAGATGATTTTCAAATGAAATTTTTTTTATTTGCAGATATACGCCGAAGAAAATTTGCAAGATAATTTGCAACCTTCTGTTGATGATGCCAATGATCAAAGTGAACTAAAAATAGAAAAAGAAACCACTGAGCAATCTATGAAAAATGTCATTGAATCCCCCTCTCGAAGCAATGGGAAACATACAATAGCCAAGCAAAAGATATTTGTCTCCCTAAAAAAAATGCAAGACGTAAAATGGTAACAGAAGACCGTAGATTGAGTAAAGCATATGACATCATCGATAGCATTTCAAGTGAACCAGCGTCCAGTCGCAATTAATGCTCAGTATGAGGAGAACATGTCGCTAATAAGCTACGAAAATTAAATGAAAGAAGTAGAGCCATCCTTATCAATTAAATCAACAGCTCGATCTCCGAAGCTGAGAGTTCGATGAACTGCACAGGTATACATATCAGAATGTATACTCATCAATCAACGCTTCCCTAATTGTTGGTACGTCTCTTACCAGTCCTATTCCTCCACAATTATCTACAACTCAGTCTATGTCTATATATAACATGGATGAACCTTCACCGTCCCAATATGGTACAGCACAAAGTTTTCTCTCAAATTTCAGTGTATAGAATACATTTTAAATAAAGGGGACTTACCTGAACTTGGTGTTTCAATGCTTCATTAGGAGCCCCGCAAACTTCAATAACTATAGTTGAAATACTTTGTTTAGATATTTTGAAAAGGTACATTAAACTGGTGAATTAATCTCCCGTGGCCAGGAAGCGTAGAGTTACAGCTAATCTTTCTTTGGGAGAGATAGATTCCCTATAGTTTGTATCTTTTCTTCGTATTACTGGCTCAATTGAATATAATAAGATTTCGAAATCCGCTGACGACATACGGCAAACATTTTCAAATTGTCCGATATTACCAATTAACATGCCACTTGATAGATTTGTTCCACTATAAACTGATCTATTTCTGAACATCGGTGTTACCCAATGTCGAAGTTTTCTATTTTGTCTTTTTCTATTTGAATGTTGATTAATAATAATAATAGCAGCAGCAATTTTTACTTATTTAGAATACTCCATATCAATCCAAAACGCGCGCGAGCCAGTTCGAACACTGACGAATAAATTTTCCTCTTTGCGGTGTTCTGCGCCGCTCTGCATCAATTCACAAGCTGCGCGGTATTTTTCGGCACGGAGCAGCGCGCTTGCTCTGTACCCGCCTTAATTTTCATACTCGCTATGCTTTGCTACCGCTCGCTACTTTGATCACGGTGTGCGCCGTGACAGATTATGTAATGGTGCAGAGGGGATCTATCTTGCCTATCAGGAGAGGTTTAATCCACGAATTTATTGCGAACATGAATGGTATTTTTATGCCTCTTAATAAAAGAGATATGCATTTAAACTTTACAGGGGCATTTTGGTTGTCTAACTGAAACTGAAAACAAGTAACTTCGTTACACACCCTTGCCACTTTGGGAAAAAAATTAAACAATTATTCTTTAACTTTGACTTATGCGGTCCTAGGTACACTTTTATCTAAAATTATATCATTTGACAAACTTTCATTCTACGTGGTGAACATTTAGAAAAAAACGCAGGGAAGAAGACGGATAGAAAACTTACTTTCTAATTCTCTTACATAACAGAAGAATACAACTTCGGCAGAATAAATGGTGAATAACAAAAAATAATAAAAACCCTTTAACAAAAAATTAAACCGACCAAATACGGAACTGAAAAGTAAAAAATAAAATGAACCTTCTTAGTCTCAGTAACTAATGTAAGTAACTAATTTTGAGTCGGCGCCAAACAAACAAGCAAATGAAGTAGGTAAGGCGTAAAATGTTGGCATCGAGTTTCGCGGTGACATTCTGATAATTTTTTTGAAGTAATTCGAAGATGTTCGTTGATTGTTTGTTTAGCGCTGACTCAAAATTAGTTACTTACATTAGTTCAGGAGCTTAGTTACTGAGACTGAGAAGGTTTATTTAATTTTTTACTTTTCAGTTCCGTATTTCGTTGGTTTAATTTTTTGTTAAGAAGTTTTTATTTTTCAATTTTTTATGGCTAAAATATACTAATTACCACTTATTTGTTTTTTGATTACTTCCAAAATACTAACTTACCCACCTTACTTCAACTATCACCAGTTAAATAATATGATTATCTACTTTTACTATTTGTTGTTATATAAATTATTTTTGTTGTTCTGGTCAGTTTATTTCATTACTTTGTATATCATTCCATCCTCACATAGAATATAATGGTCAACTACGTATGTGTGTGCCAATGTTCATAAGTGAAAAATCAATTATCCCCTATTTTTCCACCCGTAAGGATATATAATTCCATCTGAAATCTGAATATAAGGTATACCCAATCTATTAAAAAAAAAACATCCAAATCGAAGAACCCAGTACAAAGTTATGCCTGATAGAATCGGTTAACGGACCAGAATTCAGAGGGTGAGTGATCAATATCCTTCATGTTGCTACCCTTAGGTGTAGATTTCATCTTTCAATTTCGAATGGGACCACCTTCGAAGTTCACCCTATCTAGTAAAAGAAGAATTATCGGAATCGGACACCTCAGTAAAAAGTTATGCGTGATCATACATAAGAAAATATGATGAAAAAAAAATATACGGGTCGACTAGAAAACCTCCTCCTTTTCGGTTTCGTCGGTTAAAAATATGATCATCATCACAAGCCTTATATCTTCGAATATGTCCATTTGGTATACAACATGATGTCCCACAGGTTCCTACCTCCCCTAATAGTCGAACCCTTTATTCGAGGTATGTCCACCTGATACATCAAATACGGAATATATTATGAGAATATTGAAATAAAATGAAATATTTATCTTCAATAATTAAAAAAAAACTTGTGTCCAAAAAATTACGAGATCATCAATACTCGAACATGATAATCATAGTGGAAAAAACAAAATATAAATAAACCAAAACACGCTATAGTTAATAGTCATACCCGGAAGAAACTATCCTTCCTGGATTGGATACTGGCATCCGCATCCTGATCCTGGAGATCTGTCTACGGAATCAATCTTATGGGTGCTGAACATCCGCATCGGGGACAGGGGGGCAGGTTACGACATCAACATCAGGGCACGGAGCGTCGTCTTTCCTGGACAGGTTTCCTCTGGGTGGCTGACTCTGTGACGGGGACGTTTCTGGAGAAGCATGTTCCTCAGTCCACCTCGGAGTCTGGGCTATGAGCCTGGCGCAGATCTTCAACGTGGATCCGTAGGAGTGAAGACCTGAATCACCGTGTATGAACCGGAGTATTTTGACCCCCTTTTCGCGGCATAACCCTTCTTGGCTGATGACAGGTGATGCTCTCTCCATCAATTGGTCACCCACATAACATCGCCATTCTCGGCGTCGGAGATTATGGTGGCGGCTCTGAGTGGTAAAGGCTTTGGCAAGGTTCATCTGGACCATCTCGAACATTTCCTGTACGCGTTTGAGCCTTTCTGTTTGATTGGTAATTTGTCTGATTCCCTCTTTGTCTTCTTGGTGGCCGGTATATTGCTTCCGGTACTTCAAACTCTCTTCCAAAGTTCAGGAATGCGGAAGAGTATCGATAAGGCATCTGCCACCTAATTCAGCCCTCCTCGCCGGTACTTGACTTCAAAGTCATATTGCTGCAGAAACATACTCCAGTGGGTGAGGCGTTCTGCAGGGCTCTTGATGGAATACAGCCAGCGAATAGACTGATGGTCGTTGATGACCGTGAAGTGGTATCTGTCCAAGTAAGGCGAGAGTTTCTCGATACTCCATACAATCGCTAGGCATTCCTGCGGATGTCAAGGATCGTCTAGCATCCGTGGATTGCGTTAGAATCACTCTTAAGCCTTGGTCCGAAGCATCTGTCTGCATGGTGAACGGCCTGTCATAGTTGAGGCAGGTGGGGACTGGTGCTTCTGTGAGGCAAGTTTTCAATTTATGGAGAGCTTCCTCTTGTTCATTGTTCAGACGGTTCAGACGGTGCAGCAGTACTGCCACCTCAGAAAATGCTGGCACAAATCGTCCGTACCATGATGCAATTCCAAAAAAACGTCTTGAACCTCGCACGTTGGTGGGAGCGGTCAATTCCACAATAGAGGCCACTCTCTGGGGGTCCGTTCGGATGCCTCCTGACGTCACTAGGTGTATGGGATATTTGAGTGATCTCTTCCCAAACTGGCACTTCTTCCGATTGACTCATAGATTAGCAGCACGAAGGCGGCGGAACACTTCCTGTAGGTTAGCGAGATGCTCTCCAAACGTGCTGTCGTCCAGGTATGCGGAACAGAACGGGTCCATCTCCGGTCCGATGATCGTGTTCATCAGGCGTTGAAGTATCTCAGGGGCGTCGTGGAGGCCAAACGGCATAACTCTGAACCTGAATAGCCAGTAAACTGCCTTTAGATAGTGCGACCTGCCAATATCCTTGTCTCAAGTCGATACTGGAAATATATCGGGCGCGGCGTAGTTGGACCAGGACGGCATTAATTAAGGGCATCATCATGTAGTACACGAATTGGAGTGTATATCCTGCTAAATTCATCAATAAAACATATTCGTTTCAAAGTGATTATTTCCTTTCGGAATAAATCCTCTTGAATTTTACTTAATAACAAATTATCTGATTGAGAAATTCCATCACCTTCTAGTTCCAATATATTTTCAAATGGGGATTTTCAATTGGAATTCGTTCTTGAAATACTTTTACCACTTTAAAAAAATCTGAGGAACCTCAGCATCCCCTGCGGTCTGAACCAACCTGAGCCATTTTGAAAATATTTCCGGGCCCAGTAGTGGTAAATTTGTATTTTGAATATTGAGAAAAACTGAAGTATGTTTGCTCTTCTAAATGTTTATCAATTGTTTCTGATGAGTTATCTTCATTTTGTGGAGGCCAAAATTGAAATCAAGGAAATCAATTATATATGAGTGCATAAAAATATATAATCACCTACCCTCACACATAAAGTGTATCAACTCTTTTGAAAAATCGGAAGTCTGTTGAAGATATATTACTTGAGGAAGCTTACTATAATTTGGAAGAGTACTATTCAGAGAATTGGTAGAGTATGCAGTTTCGTATAATTGTACAGCTATATATGTGTGTTTCTATATGTTAATGTCAATGAGAACATATTTATTCTTTGACAATAAAGTATATTTTCTCTCTCTCTCTCTTTTTCTCATAGAGTTCATCTGTGATTCCATCATCCCATCCCAATTTACTTCAGCAAATATCTTGAAGAAGAATGTTTCCTTGGATGAGAAAATGGGAGAGAAAACCATTAGGATCAGGAATGGACATAACGACTTTTAGTATGTTTTGTTTGTTTGGTCGCCTTTTGTGTTCCAATTTGGTGAAATAGGATCAATATTGTCAAGTATTCCATCTGAGTTGGACGATTAGTTACAGATGGTTGAATTTCCTTCCGAATGTACATAAATAACATCATTCATCCTTTTTTTCAATCATCAATAGAGTCTGGATAGTGATTCTCTATGTGGCTTTTGCAGCTTCTGTATATTCCTTCTCGAAATGTCTAGCATTCTTATATTTCGCTTCTTGGGCGAGACATGGTCCGTCTGTGGATCCGTGAATTAACACATCTATTTCATTAGTATCTGGATAACGAGTTCATTTCATATCACGCCATAATGCCATAATATTCCTTGAGCTGGACAATCTTCTCCACGCACCTTAACTCTTAGAAACATTTCTTTGATAACAGCAACGAATGCATACATTTTCATTTAGAAGTTTATGAAAATTGTGAATGAATAAATAGAGATCAGCCCCTATCAATTTAGACTGATGCCAGTTGATTTGGCGGATGCATCAAACACGATTCTCAATTTTCCAGGTTTATGAATTAGTTATGCTTAAATGAGAGAAATACCAGATTTTTGGGTTGACTCCATCGATTTCTTCAACGGTTAGTTTTCTGATGTAATTTTTGTTAAGGAGACCTTGCATTTTTGCACATTAGGCCATACATGTGGTTCTTGTCCATCTTTCTTTCTGTGTACAAAAGCCTTTTCAATCCTTTTTTTTAATATCAGAAAAAACCATTTTCACATCTCTTCTATAATAACCTAGTCTCATATCCATCACCAATTCTTCTAATGAAGTGAATTATATCAATGTGTATGCCTGAGATGTTGTGTTCGACATGTGTTCTATCCACATCATTTTATAGAAGTTTGAAAGTTTGTTAAAAAGTTGTTGTAGAAGAAATGGGTTCTGTAGATGATCGATTGCGTTCAAAGATTCGATTCTTCCAATCAAATATTTTACGGAAGTTCATCGACTTTCTGATTTCTCCCCTTTACTGCAAGAATATTTTATTTTGAAGAGGAGAAAAGATTATTTGTTTTGGTTGACCTTATCTATTTTCTAAAATTTTGCGGCATTATCGGTAAACTTTGAACAACCTCCTTAGCAATACATTCCAAACATTTTTGAAGTCGTCAATGATTTTCCTCTTGTAAATATCCACAAATAGCAGTAGAGAAATTGGCAGATCCTTTGGCATAGATTGACGTGTCAAGAATTTTTCAAACCAAGAATGAACCCATTTGGTGGGAACATAATCGTTTGGTGAGTTTGAAAGCAAAGGAATGGAAAAGCAGTTTTCTATTCCTTTTTGTAGTGATTGTCAAGTAGGCGAATCCTTCGTTTCGATATTTCGTTTATTTTCCCAAGGATATTCACCTTTTACCTACCTTTCGATGTCCGGACCACGATTTGACTTACTCGACACAGAATCTTCCTTAGCTCCCTCCTCTCCATCAATTTTTGATAAACGAAGAGCTAATTAATGAACCAGAATACCTTCTTGACTCAGTGACCCTACCACTGAGTACTTCAATTCTGACTGCTCACTACCTTCTGAACCACATGGATACGATGGAACTTGATTTGACGTGTTAGCTTGATTACCTTCTTTTTTTTCCAAAAATTTTTTCGGACCACCTATGATGCCCCACAAGTTGAAAAATGGCAGAATGATGAATTTTTGAAAAAAAAAAGTTTTTTTTTTGGTTTTTTCCGTTTTTTCCGTTACTAATAATCCGATCGAGTCGTGCTAGGGCTGATTTATTTGTATTTTGATTTTCAACAATTTGTACATTGGAAGCATCGAGATTGCTTCATAAGTTCATGTTAAAAAAAAAACCCATTTTTTCTCTTAAAATTTATAACTTTGGTCTTCCAAGGTTTCCTACTATTTTTGTATCTCTAATGATTGGTCTAGTTAGTTATTAAGGTCCCCTATTTTTTTTTAATTGAAGCCTGCTAATAGTTTGATTTTTATTTATTTTTTATGTTCTGGTTCCCACGAAAAAGGATATCCTGTAATGTTCAGAGAACATCGTGGGAACCAAGGGAAAGAAGGTAGGAGTTGGTGTTCTTCTTGAATTTCTGGAGGTTGTATGCCTCGGGGAACACCTCCCTAGGCAATGAGTTAGAAAGCCTCGCTGTTCGTTGGATAAACGAGTCTTCGGAAAGTGATGTTCTGCAGGTCTCCAAAGTGACCACGAAGGGGTGTGATGACTGAATTCGAAGGGTTAGTCTCGAAGAGACTGCCAAAGCACGAACGATTGTTGATATTTCAGAAGAGCAATTGGTGAAGATGGAGTTTTCGTAAAAAACAATCTTGACTTCCATTCCCGATGGTAGCGACAATATTCAACGAAATGCTTGGAAATATTTTCATAATATTTGTTTTCAAATATTCTTATGGGTAGGATTTTTCGGATGATAAAAATAAGTAATTATCTGGAAAAACGAGCTCATTTTGAATATAACAAGCCATACCCCCCTTGTTTCTGACTTTCCATGAAATCCCAATATTCTGAAAGATATTGCACCAATTCCCGTATCCTTCTATAATAAAATCCTCTTTACCTTTCGATTCCCAATTCGATTTCATAGTCGGCGTTCAATTCGAAGAATCCCTGGCAAAGCAAGGCCCACTGAATAATAAAAGATGCCAATAATAATGTAAATCCGACGCTGCTATATCCATAACGCTTCAGAAATGTCATTAAAAATCCAAATCCGATGAATATCATAACGTGGATGTCCTGGAAAACTGAAACAAAAATGAAATCGCATTATACAAATGGAAAATATTGCCATCAATGGTGTGTTTGCGGCAAAAAGGATTTTGTGTTGGGGGGGTATTATAGGATGGTTTACAAATCAGTAAAGTATTGAAAAAAAAATATTCAGGTTAATTCAGGAGTGTATTCAATAACGGAAGATCGCAATAATCTGAATGCCTCGTATACCGTCAGTTGGAATACTCAACTAAATATCAACATTATAAATACTTGATTTAAGATTAAATTTATACAAGCTTATATTGATTGGGGAAATGATTTTATCAATGATGAAAAGGATTCGCTTTCTTCAAAAAGGAAAGGAAATTGAATTTGACATGCTACAAGAGTTCAGAAATTTCACTATTTGATATTGTCGATGAAAGGCCATGCTGCGAGCATTATAAAATGTCACGAAATTTGCGAAGGTAATCATGAAACTGCGTGAACTTGTTCCATGAAATGATATGAGAACAGCTAACTGCTAATTTGGAATCACATAAAGGCATTTCTTAGTAAACCTTCAGTGCCGAACGAATTATGCGAATTTATTACGTCAGATACTCGATGGTACAATTCCCTGATATATTTTTTATCTTATTTTATTTTTAATTTATCTTTCTCTCAGACGGATAACCTGGTAGGGAATCCAATATAATGAACAAATTGCAATTAACAAATAGTTCAAACTTGATGGGTGAATTTCGAAAAAAACCCAAATCAAAATTATTTTCTACTCAAAGATATAATGAATAACATAATTTGGAAGTTATTTCATGTTTTGGCCAATCTACCGAATGAGGCTCTACTTTCTCACGTCAGAATAATTTCAATATTGCATACAGAACTGATAATAATTTAGGTAAATTCAGTCAGAAAAATAAAGATAAAACCAAGAAATCTGAGGAATACGTAGTATAAAACATGACTTGTGGTTCTTGTATGAGTTTTTACATAGGCCCAACAGAAAAAACATACAAAAACCGAATATCCGAACACAGGAAATGTGTCGTCAATGGTAAAACAAATTCAACTTTCAACTGAGAAATATTGTTTTGCTAACGAGTTTAGAATGTTATAGGTAGGTATTGTGAACTCGATCTTCCGGAGAGTTTGGGAAACCAGAAGTCCCAATATTTACTCAATTACTAGTTTAATTGAAATCATTCTCGTTTGTTGAATTTCGTTTATTGGAGATTAAATTGCTACATTTCACATTGTATTCAATCTTCAATGGGAATATCCTTGATTGCATTCTCATATCTACTACAACCTGTTCTGTCCAATCAACATAGAACTCCGTGATTGTTGAGTTAGTATCATTTCCACCCGAATAAACTATTGTATAGCGAAACAAGTTTCATGGTTCTGTTAACCTAATCCAGTGAAAATCATGTAGTGAAGGGTATTTGGTTTACATTAACATTGAGATATTTTCACAGACGAAATTGCCGTTATTGGAGTGACACCAACCCTCACATTTTCCGGGAAAGTCATACTCAATATCCAGAAAAAATTAACGCCTGGGCAGGAATATTGTGAAACCATGTTGTAGGACCTCTATTCATTCAACAAAATTTAACAGGGGAATTGTATTTGAACATGCTGGAAAATACTGTTGACCCTCTAATCACCAAAATCGTCGGAGTGAATCCTAATGAATTCGATATGGATATTGTATTCCAACAAGATGGAGCACCACCACATCACTACGGACAAGTAAGAAACTATTTGGATAATACTTTCCCCGGTCGTTGGATTGGCCGTCGAGGTTCTACGGAATGGCCAGTTCGCTCGCCAGATTTAACACCTGTAGACCTTTTTTTATGAGGGCTATTCGAAGCAGAAGGTGTACGGCACTGAACCTGCTTCAATATTGGATATACGGCAGAGAATAATAAATATTTGTAGAAATATCGACGTTACTGTGTTCGAAAATGTTCGGCGTGAAATATTGGATAGGCTGTTCTTATGTCAAGCAGTTCAAGGCAACCATTTCGAGCATTTTCTGAACTGAACTCAGCTTCTTTCCTCAAATTATGAAGTTAAACGTCGATGTATTCAGGCGATTATTAAATGTTCCGCCATTTTGTAGTAGGTGGAGATATTGACTTTATATTCTAGGGTTGTGAAGTATTCGTCAGGAGCTTCAAAAGGATGTTTCAATGTATTGATTAATTCAATTTAATTTTTTTCTCAGATGGCGCCCAGTCGCCATTTTGAAAGTTTCATCTGTCAATTTTACTCCAAAGTATAGTATTCATGCATCAATTTCATTATCTCAAGTTTCAATTTTTTGAGTTGACCCGTTCAAAAAATAAAAGGGTGGGGGGGGACATTAAAGAAAAGCACTGTATATATATATATATATATATATATATATATATATATATATGAATATTTTAGTTTTACTTCCGCCGACAAACAGCACATCTTTGTATTTTAACATTTATCTGATTCAAAGTTAAACTATATGCATAAACAATAGTTAATATTTTTCTAAGTGATATCAAGTTGAGATTGAAACCCAAGTTGGTGCTGTGAATATCCTTGTGTGATGTATATTTTATTTTTATTTTCATTTGAAACATATTACATAGAAATATTGGGAAGTATTCAGGAAGATATGAATGCTTCTCCAACTTTTGATTCAAAAGTTATACAAAAATAAGAATTCCGTTCTTGTTTCCAATGAAAATGTTCCTTTTTTCCTGAGACACGATTCTTTAGCTTGATTGATGGAAATATCAGAATCAATTGATAAATTCTGAAATCTACCTTTCCGACTTTTTCCTATTTGACTTTGTCAACCGGTTGTTTTCTGTAACGTCGAAGTTGATTTCTACAGTAGAGGTATTCTGCAGGAGGGCAAATTTCAACAGTTGATAAGCTTGTTTTCTCAGAAAGTGGGAATCCAGATTTTAGTGCATCATTGGTGAACTTTTTTACAAGCTTTTATTTAGTTCCACCTCATCGCTGTGGGTTTGTTATCAAATCTTACAAGTTTAATTTGACCCACTTCCCGTCGTCCGATTACCTTGAAATTTGGCAGGTGTTCATAATTCCGGTAACAATACATCATGGAATTATAAAAAAAAAAACAAATGGCGGACGAGATTTGTGTTTATGGTCCGATTTGATTTGGTATGTGGAGGTTTTCGGGGTCGAAGATTTTCAATCAAGGATAATATATGTGCTAGGGGTTTTATCGCTCAAAAATTTTTGAAATTTTCGAGGAAGCATTTTGCTCTGAAATTTTACTGAGTGCGATTTGCGGTCTCATTATCTAATCAAACCACGAAAGCAAAGTTTGAGTAGTACTTTTGATAATAAGGCCGCAAATTGCACGAGTTAAATTTCCTAGAGGCAAAATGCTTGAGGGAAAATTTCATAATTTTGCGATAAAATCCTCAGCACGGATGATATTTGATAAGAATATTTTGCGAATCACATTTAAAACTGGATAAAATTACCAGAATTCATGTCATATCTGAATTTCCAACGGGGAAAATTACAACAAATCTTCTCGTTCCAAAATTGAAGGATTCACGTGTCCGTTTCTGAATGCGTTGTTTCACAGATTCATTAGTCTATAATGATCATTCACTGCTCGTGAACTCGCTCGAAAACCTAAAATATATATGAATTTTTCACTATAAAATATGTTCGTGTTTGAAACCGATTAAAAATAAATAATAGTTTAAAAAAACTAAAGAACACGCTTTTGTAGAAAACCAGACAAAAAAATAGAAAAAAAAAATGTATTTTATTTGAAAAAAAGCGTGGGGTGCATGGTATCGCCTCGGTGTGTAATGTACTATCATTGATACCATGCACCCCATGCTTTTTTTTAAATGAAATACTTTTTTTTTTTTTTCTATTTTTTTAGTCTGGTTTTCTATAAAAGCGTGTATTTTAATTTTTTCAAACTATTATTTATTTCCTACTTTTCAGTGTGGTTTATTCATGAAAGGGTGTTTTTTAAGTTTTTTTTAAACTATTATTTTTATAATTTTTTTGCAAATAAAAAAATGGAATAATCTTATCAAATCAGGTAATCATAATCTCCGACCCCAAAAACCCTCACATACCAATTTTGAATAGGATCAGACCATAATCACAAATATTGGCCGCCATTTTAAAGCCGCCATCTTGAATTTTTTAATTTTTACAAAAGAATCATAATATTCGACCTCAAAAACCCCACATACCAATTTTGAATAGAGTCAGACCATAATCACAAATATTGGCCGCCATTTTAAAAGCCGCCATCTTGAATTTTTTAATTTTTACGAAAGAATCATAATATTCGAACCCAAAAACCCCACATACCAATTTTGCATAGTCTCAGACCATAACCACCCAACTGAGCCGCCATCTGAATTTTCCAATTTTGACAAAAGAATCATAATCTCCGACCACGAAAACCATCAGATACCAAATTTGAAGCGAATCGGGTCATAATCACAAACATCAGCCGCCATTTTGAGGCCGCCATCTTGAATTATTCAATTTTTACAAAAGAATCATGATATTTGACCTCAAGAACCCCCACATACCAATTTTGAATGAAATCAGACCATAATCACAAAACTCGTCCACCATTTTGAAGCCGCCATCTTGAATTTTTCAATTTTGACAAGAGAATCATAATCTCCGACCACAAAAACCCTCGGATACCAATTTTGAAGCGAATCGGACCATAATCATAAAACTCGTACGCCATATTGGAGGCACCATTTTGTTTTTCTTCACACAAAAATTTATTAATGCATTGTCACCGGAGTTATGTACATTTGCCAAATTTCAAATCATTCGGACGTCTGGAAGTGGGTCAAAATCGCGCCAAAAGGAGTCGGTTACAAACAAACAAACAAACAAACAAATATACAAGTGAAGCTAATATAAAGCGTGTAAAAAGGTCCTGGATACGGAATCGAACCCGAGCCTTTCCGGCAAGAGACTGATGCGGTCCATGAGAATTATTGTTGATGTTATGGAAATAACGGGTTTCAATTATTCATTGCCTTACTTGAAAATCTGGGGTTTTTAACGTGCTGAAAAAGGTACCTATATTCCAATTAAAATATCAAATTACTGTAATAGTGAGTTGAAAATTCCTTATTCAATCAATTTTGCCTATATAGCACCGCAAAACAATATCGAATCTATTAGTGGTTTTATCAACAGTAAAAACACAAGATCTTTGTTTTTATCGGATAAATTTCTTTTTGTAACGAAATAATTTTGCCAATCAGTAAATTTACGAGAAAAACTGACATGACAAAATCGCGAGACCGAAGGTCGAGTGATTTTGTCAAATGTCAGTTTTTCGAGCAAAATTACTGATGGAAAAATTTTGAGTTGGAAAGAAATTTATCCTTAAAAGAAAAGCTCGAGTGTTTTTTGGCAAGATAAATTAACGACCTAATATATGAATGAACAACAACAATAATTATCTTTATTGATACAATTAAATTATTTAAATGAACAGTTATTGAATACACAATTGTTATAAATTGTTTGGTTTGGTGTACTGATTTCAAAATTTTCTTCTCTGGTATTCACACATGTAGAATTTTCATTTTGATTTTTTTCACTCGAGGCTCGTAAGGAAATACGATTTTCGTGATGTTCAGGATCAATTTGGAGGTAGGGTTTAATAGAAGATGATGATGAGTGTCCCGTTATCTTTACAAGTTGATGGTCCTGCTTTGGCTAACTGGGAAACTGTACTAGCACGGTTCGAATGATTGGTAATTTTATTATTTGTAATGTCGAGTCCAATTTTAGTTGCAGAATATTTGGTCCGAGTGGAAATCGTATTAATACCCAGTGGAACATTTTTGTACCAACCTTTAAAATTTTTGTTTTTCCAAAAGGGATTTGGAGTTAAAAAAAGTCGTTCAGATGTTATCTTCTCATTTCTTTTTTGTAACAGTAATTTTAACAATGCAACGGGACAAATACCTTCATCCATTTCATTTTTTGTTATCCATTTGCTGTCTGCCAATTTTTTCGACCCACCCTGTTTCGTCTTTGAAAATATTGTATTGTATTCAAATCTTCTTGTTGAAGTTCCATCTTGATATTTTTCTTCTTTAAAATGGTAAATTTCACAGTTTGCAGCTTCTCCCCCCCTCCAAGCTAATTCATAAGAAGCTATATGAAAGAATCTTTTTTGTAATCCCTCTGGGTTGTCTATATTCCACAATTTTGCCATTTTTACTATATGTTTTTTGTTCAATGCTACAGAACTTACTTTTCTTTTTTCTGGAATAACTTGTAATTCTTTCCGTTTACTATTTCTTGCATCACGAGCTTCTTTAAAAGTTATGTCGGCAAAAGGATCAAATTTAATATTGTATTCAGTGAAATATTTTTCTTGAATCATCTTCGCAGTTGAATTCCAAATTGATTTAACTGCATATTCTTTATAATCTTTTCCATTCCTCTTTTCCATATTATAGACCCATTCCTTCAATATATCTGCTACTTTTTGTAAGGGAGTTATTTTCCATAACTCCATAAATTGTCTCCATATTGACGCTTTAGTATTTTTTGTGGATTGCGGGACTGCTTTTTCTATATTTTTTGTTATTTGTTGAGTCGAAACTTCCCCAAAACGACTCATGTTGTAATGTTTTAGTAAGTTAAGTATTCGGAACTGGAAATTACCTTTTTAAAAAACACAAGTTTGGAAAACTGAGCAAACATACAGCTTGGTGTCTCTATGTGAACTGATTTATTTTCATCATTTGAATACATTGGAAAGAAGCACACCTGCTTATCTAAAAAGTAACATTCAGCAATTTATACATTCTGCGCTACAAATAAACAGATATGATTCATCTTAAATAGCATTATTGTTCCTATAACTAGTATCAATTATCAACAATACTTAAATAACTGACAGGGCAGACATTAAAGTGACGTAAGCATACTGGATGTAGACGCTAAGAGGAACAGGCGTTTTTATCGGTGATAAAAAACGATGCACCTTTTTTATTGCTGTCAAAATGATAAAACAGTCTTCTTTAAATGACACATTTCATATAGGAGTTAATTTATCAGTATAAAACACACGCCAGACCTGGAGCCGCATCAACCGATTCAGAACTGGTCATGGGCGTTGTCGAAACATAATTCAAAAATGGGGCATAGAGGACTCGCCGGAATGCGACTTCGGTGCTCCTAGACCACATCTTACATGAATGCCCAACGATATTTTTTCCCTGGAGGGCTTCAAGAACTTCTCACAGTTTCCCAAACGGCGATTAACTGGATAAATGATCTGGATATCAATGTCTAACTCATATCTGTTTTTTACAATTCCTTTATCTGCCTGGACTACGTATGAGTCATATTTTATATTTTTAATATTATTTTGTATATTTGTTGTATACGTTACTGTCAATATCTTATTGAATCTATGTTTGTTATGTGCTTCGCATACCAAATAAGCGAAAAGACCTTTTATCACTATAAAACTGACCTGACGATCTCTGTAATTATGGTCCGCTTCGATTCAAAATTGGTATGTGGAGATTTTTGGGGTAGAAGATTATGAATTTTCTGTCAAAATTCATAAAATCAAAATGGCGGCTCCAAGATGGCGGACGATCTATGTGATTACGCTCAGATTCAAAATTGGTATGTAAAGCTTTTCAGGGTGGGAAATTATGAATAATTTGTCAAAATTCATAAATTGAAGATGGCGGATGAGTTTTGTAATTATGGTCGGATTCTATTCATAATTGGTATGTGGAGGTTTTTGGGTCGGAGATCATTAATTTATTGTCAAATTTCATAATTTCGAGATGACGGCCCCAAGATGGTGAACGAGTGTTGTGATTATGGAACGTTTCTATTTAGAATTGTTATGTCGAAGTTTTTGGGGTCGTGGATTATCAATTTAGTTGAAGATCATCGATTTCTTGTTGAAATTCATGAACTGAAGGGCCGGTGTGAAGTTAGCCACATCCACAGGTATACTCGAAGAAAAAAGTTAGGTCAATACTTTTTCAGCTTTTACAAAAGGAATTACGCCAAAACAATTAATTAAATAAAGCAATTCAATCACGATAACATCATCCCACCCCCCTTGACTACACACCTTTGACCGTTTGTCAGGACTTTAGAGATTATATGGGGGTACTTTCTGGAAAATAATTCAATAACTTTCCTCGATGGAAGAGTACCGCATTCTGCTTTCAGGTGTGTTTGAGAAG
Organism: Gonioctena quinquepunctata; assembly: GCA_018342105.1. Lineage (NCBI taxonomy): Eukaryota > Metazoa > Arthropoda > Insecta > Coleoptera > Chrysomelidae > Gonioctena > Gonioctena quinquepunctata. The sequence continues at coordinate 167,697 of JAFIRS010001257.1, read as the reverse complement.
GAAGGGGTATTTCTGGAAATAATTCAATAACTTTCCCAAATTAAAGAGTACCGCATTCTTTCTAGGATGTGTTCATGAAGGAAAAATAAATCGATGACATCCCCCCTATGGTTTTCAGCCCTTCAGAGGGTGGTAGGGGGGGTAATTTCCAGGAAATAATTCAATAACTTTCCCAAATCGAAGAGTACCGCATTCGGCCTTCGAGATGTGTTTCTTGAAGGGATAATGAATCGAATGAAATATTCCCAATAGTTTGTCAGCCCTTCAGAGGGGTGGTAGAGGGGGTAGTTTCCAGGAAATATTTCAATAACTTTCCCAAATTGAAGAGTACAGCATTTCACTTCCGGGATATGTTTCATGAAAGAAAAATAAATCGAATGACATCACCCTTATAGTTTGTCAGGCCTTCAGAGTGTGGAAGGGGGGGTAATTTCTAGGAAATAATTCAATAACTTTCCCAAATTGAAGAGTACCGCATTCTGCCTTCAGGATATGTTTCTTGAAGGGAAAATTAATTGAATGACAACCCCCCTATAGTTTGTCAGCCCTTCAGAGGGGTGGTAGAGGGGGTAGTTTCTGGAAAATAATTCAATAACTTCCCTAAATGAAAGAGTGTGTTTCATGAAACACATCCTCAAATCAGAATGCGGTACTCTTCAATTTGAGAAAGTTATTGAATTATTTCCTAGAAACTACCCCCTCCACCACCCTCTGGAGGGCTTACAAACTATGGGGAGGCTTTCGTTCGATTTATTTTTCCTTCATGAAACACTTCCTGAAAGCAGTTAAATTCGACCCACTTCTAGTTATTCGATTAACAGGAAATTTGGCAGGTGTTCTCAATTCCGGTTACAATGCATTATGAAATTTCTACAGAAAAAACAGAATGGTGGCCCCAATATGACGAGTTTTGTGGTTTTAGTCCGATTCCAATAAAAATTGGTGTTTATTGGGGTCAGAAATCATGCTTTTCACGTCAAAATCCACGGATTCAAGATGGCCGCTCCAAGATGGCGACAAATTTTGTGATTATTGCCCGATTCCATTCGAAATTGGTGTGTGAGGGATATCGGGTGGTACATCATGATGTTTTTGTCAAAATTCATGAATTCAAGATGGCGGCTCCAAGATGGCGACGTGTTCTTTCATTATGTCCCGATTCTATTCAAATTGGTATGTGGGTTTTTTTGGGTCGGTGATTATGTATTTCTGTCAGAATTCAATAAGATGACGGATTTTATGAATGACTGAAACATTTCTAAGACAAGCTTTTATACAATTGCCCTAAAAAGAAAAAATAATTCCTTCAATTGTCATTTTATGATTAGCAGATTCAGAAGCTTGGCGCGAATATAAATTAGGTATTCTTGCGCGGCAAGATTTTGAAACTGCTCCTCTCAGAATAATCTAGGTCAAACAGTTAAATAAATTATTTAAGCCTTCTCAGTGCATTTGTATAAAAGCTTCCCAAGCAGCATTATAGTGACGGAAACTGATATTGCAACTAGACTCGGTGGTTATCTCGTAATTACCATCAAATCTACCACTATACAGTAAGAATAACTGAAATTATAGTTGTACTCACGTAATTCCCATCTATGGTAGCCACCCCAAGTTCTATAACTTATTTGTCATTTGAGGTGTCTGAAACATTATGGCCACTGAGCAAATCACGTTAAAGGCTTTCAAACTTTAAAGTGGAAGATAACCGTTGCGGTTACCATCATGTACCACTTGAATATCACTTAGAAGTCACAGTCACTTCCAAGAGAGTATGATAGTTTCGATGACGTTTTGGTAACTTCCATGGAACCTTCAATGTGGCAGGCACTTGATTGTGATATGTGGTGATGGTTGCCACGTTCTTGCTATCTCTATAAGTTCGCATTTGATAAAAGTTACTACAAATTACAATAACCTCTAAAATTCACCATTCCGCGCGATAACGAAAGCTAATCTAAGTTTTCTCAAATTATTTTATTGTGGCTTACGAATAGTTTTTTCAACCTGTTAGTAAACATGATGAATAATATGAAATGGGTTAGCGTTTTCAATAGACAATTTTCCTTGATTTTGAAGTGCCGTGGATTGGTCCGTGCGATGATGAAAACTAACCTAACTTTCTCAAATAATTTTATTGTGCTACAAAAAGTCGTTTTATCTGTTAGGTGAAACGTAATGATATTCATTCAATATGAAATGGGTTATGCGGTTTCAATACACAATTTTCCTTAATTTTGAAGTGGTCGTGGATTGGTCAGGCGATGACGAAAACTAACCTTACTTTTCTCAAATTATTTACCTATTACGTGAAACGTGACTGATATTCATCGAAATACAATGGGTTATGCGTTTTCAATGAACAATTTATTTGATTTTGTAAAAAAGGTTAATTTAAATAGATCGGATCTCTGACTTTGCTCCTGCTTAATATTTATACTCTAATTGTTATTCTGTTGCATAAATGCCATCATTTCCATTACGTGTTGATTGATAATTGTTATTTGATACTTGATAATCGTTGATTGGAGTTGCATAAATCCACTATACTTGCTACATATCCTTTTTTAACAATTAATGAACATGTACCCGAAATTTCGAGGTTATAACTTTGAAGTGGCAGGTTATAATAGCCCGACGTGTTCGCCTCTCTCAAGGGTATAGGACCTTTCGTAATTTTTAGGTTATAACTTTGGAGTGGTGAGTCATGGCCTGCGACGTGGGTGCCACTTTCCAGTGGTGGAAAAGTTAATAATTTAGTTACTGGGCACTTTATGGTGGGAGGAGTTCGAGAGTGGTATATTTACACTTTCTGCCATTTTAAAGTTATATTCTCCAAAAGCCGCGATATTTACAGAAATATGCTGGGTGCCATTATTAGAGAAATGATCGAAATATTCAATAAAGATTTATATGTCATCAGCACTGCATCAAAATTTTTAATTTTTTAAAAAAATTAAAAATTATATAAATTTTTTTCACAAATGAAGTGTATTCAGATGGCGCGTCCACAATTGAGCTACAACACCATATTTACATAAACTTTCAATCGTTTTGATTTTATCCGATCAAAGTATTCAAATTCAATATCTCACTCAGAGTTTGAACGTTTATAAGTTATATATTTTTTATAGTTGATCGAGTGTTAGAAATGAATCAGGCAAAATGGAAGAATGAGAACATTCATCTCAAAATATGTTGCTGATACGATAGAGCTACATATTTTAACACAAACGCAGTCAGTTGTTCAACGTGTCTAGTGTCGGCATAAATCCATTTTGCCAGGTGACCACAACGTGGTTGGAATATTGCTATCTAAGATTCAGGAACGTGGATCGGAACACAGCAGCCACCAAAAAAGTGTTACCCATTTTGGTAGCCGTCCCGTGATAGAACCGTGTATATTACGTGGCAGTGGTTGTGGTCAAACACTCCAAAATTTTCCAGAATCGTGGCCACTACGTTCCGTCCACTCAAAATTCCACTTGAGATTATGTTCAAATTTGTTTTAATAATTTTTTTGTGACATGTTGATGTAAAATTCCTAGAAATGAGCTGACTACCGTGGAGTGGTGATAAAGATTCCAACATTTTCAATACAAGGATGAAATAATCTTATCTATACTGATTATTATATTCAAAGATATAATATGTGAATGTTGATTCAAATTTTCACAATTTTTCTAATCTTTTGATTAGACCCAGACACTTATATTTTACAAGGATTTTTCGGGAAGCAAACTTTCTGTCTCGATAATTCCATTATAATTCTGGAAGATATATTCAGGTGAAAATTTTATACCAGTCATTTTCATTGGCATGTAGACGTAAAATTAATAAATGGAAATTTCCCGGCACATAACAGCTATCATATAATTGGACAAAAATAATATTGAAATAATATTGACAATATTTTTTATTTACTTACTTTATAAGTTGGAAATATGACAACAATTTATCAAGGTGTACATTCTATAATATCATTAATTAATTTTGAATCCATCAAAAATTCCACTTCTACCTCGTCTTTCCTTAGAGGTGAATAAAACACAGAACCGATGTTTTTTTTAACAATATGCCTGTGTTTCATAAAATTAAAATAATACTGAGACACCAGTTTATTTCTTTGAGTATTAGATTTGTGTTCAAAAGCAGGCACAGTATCACGCAGAATGTTGCCAATCTCTTTAAATAAGTTTCCTTGCTCAGAATTTAATCCAGATTCTTCCACTAGATATGTTAGATATTTTACATTTTTATGGTACATTTCAATGTGCTGTGATTCTTTGCAAAAGGAACACAATTCATACGATTGAAAGTTCATTTTATTATAACTTTTCACTAACTTATGATTGTATACAATGTTATGAGGAACGTATAATGCCACAAATAAAATATCGATTGACAGGAGTAGTGAATGTCAAATCCATGGCTAACTTTACAAAATATTTTTTTAACCGGCAACATACGCCACCAACGTTCTATTTGGAATACAGAATAAAATATCCCGATTTCCTGAATTATTTGAAAAACAAATTATTACCGCTAATATTGATTTTTCTTAGAATTAAACCTAAAAGAATATGAAAAATATTTAATAATATATGTATAAGTATAGTTATATAATTTTTGCTGTATATCACCTTTGTTTGTATTCGATATTGACATTTCCATGAAACCTTGTAAGAAAATTGTATGAAATCAATTAATTTTACAAAATAGTTTATCTGATATTATATATTTTATTTTACTAGGGAACGGGGAAAATCAGAAAAAAATCTCCCACAAAACTCCCATTACACACAGCCTTCTATTTTTTTGTGAATAACGTCGAAATAAATATTTACTTAATGTTTTCTATTTAAATATAATTCCGGTATACAATTTTCATACCGAATCCCCCACGTGCTTGAATTAATTGCGGGAAATTTGTCTTTGAAAATTCATGTACTCAAAAATTTCCGGCAATAATTCATGCTCTAGGGAGATTATAAGTGAGAATTTTTTGCAGACCACAGAAACTATTCTTCAATATTAACACCAATACATTTTTTTTCATATCGTTCAAAACAGACTAATTAATAATGTCGGCTTCGAAACTGTACAGAATCTTTCGGAACCTAGGAGTAGTTTTGGAATGAAAGCTCTTGTTATTATCAGCAACTTCCCAGTAAACTCATTCAGGACTGATTTGAATAAACGGATTTCGCATAATATTCCTCACCACACATCGATTTTTCCACTTCGTTCCCCTAACACCCGTTATGCAATTTTAAAGGGTTCAGAAAAAAACCATCAGTACTTTATGAATTCAATAAGCCGTCTCTGTAAATTATGTTCTCAGGATCCCTTTTGAAGCAGAGAGGTTAACGATGAATGTAAAATTTGGCATGAAAAGGAATCTTACTGACATGCATATTTTCATGGAATAGCTAATGCCCCGACGTGCGTTGAATTAAATACTATGAATATTTTTCTTCAGTTTTGATCGACTAAGGAGATTTTTCCCATAGTCTCTGAAGCAGAAAGTGCGGGGAAAAATATATTGAACTCACTTGGATATTTACTGGCGTCGTATCCAACTTTATAAGTAGCGAAAATGAAAAACAAAATCACTAAAACAGTTTGCACAGCCACCAAGGGTAAAACACCTTCCTTAACACTCATGTTCAATCACTTGAATGTCTACTATTGGTAAAACTCAATTTGTTTGTGATATACTTCAACAGCGATTACGCTCCAAAATTGACGAAATTAGTCCCAAACGTGATCTAGGATACAACAACGAACTTTTCGATAATAAGAGCTCTGCATGCACACTCTCGACGTTTTAAAGTATAATGATACGAGTTACAGTGCGGAGAACGGGTATATATATTTTGTTACAGGAAATTAATAGGACAAATAAATTTAGAGGCGACGGTAGATTTCTGAACAACATCATACATATACCAATAAACTGTGCGCCATCGGGACATTTTTTATTGAATTAATTTAATGGCTTCCGACGAAAAATTTCAGCTTTCAATAAAAGCACTCAAGTGCTAGTGGAATTGGTACACCTAGGGTTCCGTACCATTTATTATTTTATTTAAGTGCAATAGTTAGCTCGTGTATTTCTCTATACCGGCCAATTTACCAAAGTTGAATGTAAGTAGGGTTACAAAATGGGCTATTTCGATACATAATAATGAAGTAGCCTCACAGCGGCCGTTCATCGAAATATTCTGGGAAACAATGTCATTCAAATCAGGTGCCATATTGTATTCAGATGAAAATAGAATTGCGCAAACGCTAAAATAGAATTGCGCTAACTAAAATCACCTGAATTATAATTTTCGAATGACCAATTACCCTCATTGAACATTTTATTGAGTAAATTCTGCCCAAACTGAATGACGAATAAAAATAAATTGATGAAATTTTCATCATTGAGTTCTTCAGATTTATTTATTTTTCCTCAGAAATTACACCCTTGATCATCTCCAACAATATCCCAACAGTATTCGTTTTTGTTATTATCAGATCGACTAGCCTGCAAACTTCTTTGTTCAAAATTATTTCTGGTTTTCCCACGACAAATGAGAAAGGTTATCTTTGAGGAAGAGGAGAAGTCCAAAATAGAAATTCAATACGGATAACTGAGTATTCGAAACAGTTATTGATATGGAATAATTATTCATTTTGATATATCAATAACGTGTGGGGGATTTTAAAAATATATATTCGATCAAATCAATCAAATCAAAATATGCTTTATTGCTGAAGATGTAGATACACAATATAGTCAGTCATTATCACAATGAAAAACAGAGAGAGAGAGAGAGAGAGAGACATAGTCAAAGAAAATAATGTTATTATTGACAAAAGTTTAGAAGAATTAAAAAAAAAAACTGTTGTATCTACTAAACATCGATGTTGTTTTATATATCACAGCAATTATTTCCAAACATATAAGAATACAGTACATTGTTTTACAATTGCACGAAACTATTTGCATGGATTGCCTTTACCAAGTCTCAGAATAGTACTCCTCCAAACTATAGTAAGCTCCCTTGAGTAATGCTTCTTTGACGAACTTTCAGAATTTTTTGAAAGAGGTAATAGCCTTTAAGTGAATAGATAGATGGCTGTATATTCTCATGCCTTCTATTCAAATAGAAATAAGAGTTTTGGAACATGTTGAACTAATTGAGAGTTCTAGAAACCCACACACTATATATATATTATAATACTAAAAGTTCATTTGCTAACCATATTCTCAACCATCATCACAGCTTTGATATTGATACTGATTTAGATATTTCGCACGTTTGCCAAAAAGGTTCTCTACCCAATTTTCCTGAAATTTTTTAGATCAATTCTGCTATAATCAATCCGAATGTTGTTTATCTAAACGAACAAGTACAATTTGATTGCCAATAGTTTTTTAATTCCCTTTCTTTTCATTAGATTTCTCTCTTGCCTTGATCTACGATAAACGGATTGTTCTATGTCATTGAAGAGCCGTTCGTTTGGACAGATGTTAGTCTGGTTGGCTCCGTGATGTGGTATTCCTTTTTTCTGTAGAGGTCGCACTTCATGGCGTTCGTTGGAATAACCAGTCTGTCATAAACGCACCGATCTTTGATTCAATACATGAATATTCTACTCTTAGCTATAATCATATATTTGTTACAAATATGGATAGGAAACATCTGAGCTCTTCGCACAGAATACTATTCGCTTCCATTTCATCATTGTTCTGTACATGTTGTTCTTCCGTCATCGTTCCATGGTGGTGTTTTGACAATTCAGTTTGCTTGATGGATGCCCTCTTGTGTGCTGTCATTGCTACCATTGTTCCACATGTCGTTAATGGCAAACCTTCACTCTGTCATTTGTTTTGAATATGAGACTCCTGACTCATAAATAATATCTATATTTTTTTACCCATCATTTTTTCTTCTCCATGTAAGTAACACATATTGTACTTCATTACCTATGGTTTTACTTCCTTTCTCTTCTTTTATTGTAGAATTTTACATTCAGCTGATGATGAACCTATAGTACTAATCGATGAATTGTGGAGATTGACTTTGAGTTTTTCTACTTCGTGATAATCTATTTATTTTCCACGTTAAAGGTACGTTCGTCTTCCGGATATTTCTTTGGTACGCTGGTAAGCCCCTTTTTCTATACACATGCAAGTGGATATTGCCATTTTTTCACCATTTCGTTTTTCACGAAGCTGGTTTTCAAAGTTCCTGATCCACTTGTAATGTGTGTTAGTAGTTTCTCCCGCGTTTCAATATAGTGGCCAGCAGGAGTAAAAATTGGTGGCTTGTCACAAAAACAATATTATTTTAGGATGAAAACGGAAGTGAGTATTATACACTGTAATCAGTTTGATTATGAATATCCAATTCATTATTGTCATTGATTAACGCCTTCAAGCCCATGTTGCCACATGTGGCAACAAGCTCAAATTGATCTATATCCCAGAGTGCCACTTGTGGCAACAAATACCATATTTAAAATAAACGTTGGAATAATATCGTAGTTGAGTAGTATACCCTGGAATGGGATCCTTAGGTGGGCGGGAATAAATTTGAAATGAAGGTCAAACGCATGTATAGTCCACATCCGTATTTTTGGCGGTCTCCAGTATAAAATGTCATTTGCAACGGTGCAGTGCTGTAGTTTTTGGTGCGTTTTACGTATTAGGATGTTTCATAGCATTAGTTACTGCTTTTTCTATTTCGATTGCATATCATTTACGTTGAAAATATACTAATTTTTGAGATAGTCAGTCCCCCATAGTAACGCCACTGGCTAAAAATCAATAATTTCACTTTTAAGATAACTAGAAAAACTTTCCTAATATAGTGCCACCATAATCAGTGGATCACAAAAAAAAATAAATACACAATTTTTCACGTTATCTGGGATATAGGAAGCGACTTAAAAAATTAACCTGGGCATAATGTCGTATGGGGTCGGCTTAAGAATAGCCCCATGGTAAATCCTGCCTGTCGTAAGAGGCGACTAAAAGGATAACCATAGGTGGAAGATGGTCTCATCGCCCGGTGAAATACCACCATATCGACTTTGTGTGCTGTGAAATGGACCATTCCATGTTTCAGTGTTCGGTCGATACTTTCCGGTCTCCCTCTTTCCTTTTCCCCAATTCCTCCTTTATTTTCAGGTGCATCCTAATAGTAATAATGATGAAGTCTCCTAGAGTAAAACACTCCGGAAGTAAAATACCTCTCCATTCGGATTTCCGGGCGAGAGGTACTCGAGGGGACTCAACATTAAAAATTAATTTTTGCAACATCCGCGGACTCAACAAGAACATCAATGACGTCCACCATCACCTACAGACGGAAAAACCGGATATTCTGGCTCTAACAGAAACACAAGTAAACTCGTCCACCAACAAGGTCCATATGCTTTGTCCTGGTTACGAACTCCATTCTCGATTCAGGTTCAAAGGTGGAGTCTGCCTTTACGCCAAGGCTAACCTTTCATGCCAGTGTGAAGAGAGTTTGGAACCGAAAGACTTTGATGTGATGTGGTTCAAGCTATCTGATACCAAACTGACTAAGTTCCTCTGCTGCCTTTACCTATCACCTAATGAACCTTCATATAACGACCTCTTTGAGTTTTTATCACTCAAACTGGACTACATTCAGGAGAACCATCCAACAGCTGAAACCATAATCATGGAGACTTTAATGTACATAACGCTGCCTGGCTCAAATTCTCTAACAAAACAGATGATGCAGGTCGTCAAGCCGAGGCCTTCGCCATCACTCATGGTCTAGAACAACTGGTCGAGCTACCAACCCGCATCCCTGATGTCAACAACCAGTCTGCCAATACACTAGATCTTTTCCTCACCACCAATCCTGACCCGTATAGAATAGAAGTTTGTGCCCCACTTGGAAACTCTGACCACACCCTCATCTCCACAACATGCTCTTTTCATTTACCATCGAGCTGCACAATACCACCCCGTCTCATGTGGCATTACAATTCGGCCGACTGGGAAGGTCTTCGTATGTTTTTCTCAGCGTTTTCATGGAAGAGAGTTTGTTTCTCTTTAGTAGATCCAACACGATGTGCTGAGACAATTTCTGAAATCATCATGTTGGGGATGCAAACTTACATACCGAATACCGAAAGAAGAACATCATCCGATAAGACCTGGTTTAACAGAAACTGCTCTAGAGCTGTGGCTTCCAAACAGGCAGCATACCATCGATGGCTAAAAAATCCAGGCCCTGAGACCAGAGCAGCATATGTCGAGGCTAGAGGCATATGTAAAGAGACAATAGAATGCTCAAAAGATGCCCACAAAGCCAAAATAAGATCAAAACTTGCTGAATGTCCTAACGGATCCCGTCCATTTTGGTCTTTCGCCAAAGCTGTGGGAAGAAACTTCACTTCCAGCTCATTTCCTCCCCTAACCAAAGAAGATGGAACACTAGCAACGACTGCCCAGGAAAAAGCCAATATCTTTGCGCACCTATTTGCTGGAAATTCCACTCTGGATTCATCGGGAAAACAACCCCCGAACATTACACTCATTGACAGTCACATGCCCGAGATCACCTTTCGCCAACGTACTATCAGAAAGATTTTGCTGGGTCTCAACACCAACAAAGCCCGTGGATCTGACGGAATCCCGCCGATTGTTCTCAAGAAATGTGCCCCCGAACTAACACCTGTTCTTTGCAAGTTGTTCAACCACTCTTACAATTTGGGGGTATTTCCGTCCAATTGGAAAATTGCAAGAGTACAGCCAGTCCCTAAAAATGGCAAAAAGGCCCTACCTAGCAACTACAGACCTATCGCACTGCTCTCTATTATTTCAAAGGTCATGGAAAAAACCATCAACATCGAGCTCATGAAATATCTGGAAGACTCAGGAATTGTCAACGATAGGCAATATGGCTTCCGCCATCAGAGATCAACTGGTGACCTGCTCGCTTACGTCTCACATATATGGCAGCTATCTATTGAAAAGTATGGAGAAAATTCAGCTGTGGCATTAGATATCTCCAAGGCGTTCGATCGAGTTTGGCACCGGACACTCCTCGCCAAGCTTCCGTCTTATGGCTTGCCCCCTCAGCTGTGTTCTCTGTTGCTAGTTTCTCTCAAACAAGTCTCTCCATGTAGTGGTCGATGGAGTTTCATCTGACACTCTACTCATAAATGCTGGTGTTCCGCAAGGATCCATTCTCGCACCAACACTATTTCTACTTCACATCAACGACCTGTTGAAAGCAACTTCATGTCCAGTACACAGCTTTGCCGATGATAGTTCCCTCCATACCGCTTTCTCTTCCAGGGCCCCTATATCAGCCCGTGAAACCAGAAATGAACGAGGAAGAAATGTTAATAATATAAATATGGACTTAGCAACAATTCTTGAATGGGGATCTAATAACTTGGTAGAATTCAATGCAAACAAAACAGAAGCATGTCTTTTCTCTAGAAAAGCCGATCTCACTGTGCCTAACATAACTTTGTCAGGAGTAACCATACCACTGAAGCCATCCATATCGATGCTTGGTATTACTATCAGCAATAACCTTTCCTGGGAAAATCACGTGAGGTCCATTGCCAAAAGTGCATCCCATAAACTTGGTTTTCTGTTTCGTGCCAAGAGATATTTCACCCCCAGTCAGCTGCTTATGATCTATAAGGCACATATCCGACCTGTCCTGGAATACTGTTCCCATATTTGGAGTGCGGCACCTAAACATATCCTGAGGCTATTCGATTCTGTCCAAAAAAGGGCAATTCGTCTCGTCGGTGATGCCTCGCTTACAAACTCGCTCACTTGTCTGGAACACCGTAGAAAAGTTGGCGATTTGTCTCTATTTTATAGATATTTTCATGGGCGATGCTCTTCTGAAATATCAACAATCGTTCCTTTGGTTAACCCTCAATTCATCATCAACCCCTTCTGGTCTTTGGCCTGAGACCATCTTTTTCCAATGCCTCGTTTCATCCCAACGAACAGCGAGGCTTTGGAACTCTTTGCCTAGGGAGGTGTTCCCCGAGGCATACAACCTTCAGAAATTTAAGAAGAACACCAACTCCTACCTTCTTTCCCTAGGTTCCCACGATGTTCTCTGAACATTACAGGATATCCCTTTTGGTGGGAACCAAAACATAAAAAAAAAAAAAAAATCAAGGGGTTAAATCCTTTCACCAATGGCAAACAACACCGTGCTTCCGCCTGAAACATGTAAAAATGGGCAGATAAGTTGTGTGTAGGGGTTAGTAAGATGGAGGTTTCTCTGAAGGAATCTCTTATCATTTCCCATTATATTCAGCCCGTAATCGGGACGACGAACGTTGGATTGAGCTGACCTACGACCTGTTCACATAATATACGGACTGCAGATGGCCCATTGAACTCATTATAATTCAGGGGTAAACAAGAGCAATCATCGAATTTGTCACTAACTCATCGTAATATCGAATTCATCTACTGGAGAATTGAATTCCCACTCCTTATCAAGTGTGCCTCTAGATTTATGTTCAACGTATATCAATTGAGAACTACCATATTCTTTGAGATAACGCAGTTGCTATGTTAACACATAGGGTGTTTGGTATCAATTCACCACAATTTTGCCATTTGTTACTTCTTTCCTGAGCCCTCTTTGAAAAGCATTTGTTTGACAAGAGAATGCGGATATTTTTTTCTATTTCTACTTTCTCCATATGGTTGTCTCATATTTTATCATTCCATCACGTGATTCACATGAGATTTGAGGATGTCATCTGATATTTTTTATCCAATTGAATATTTATTCATTTCTTGTATAATTATTACGATCTTCATGTAGTACTGCCAATGGTCTCAATCATTACTGTAGAAAAAAAAACCGCCGATTGGACTATTTACCCTTCTCATATTCACTGTCCAGTTTCACGTTTATTCCCAGTTCGCGTGATATAACAGATTTTATTTGCCTTTCATCTTGATGCCATGTCTTTCGTGATATGATTGGGATACATTGTCCTTCAGAATGAGATTCACTTGCCTTTTTGTAGGTGGACATTTTCCAAGGATAGTTTGAATATCCAACCGTATCGAGTTCAAGCTCCAACGAGTTTCACTTGTCCATCGATTATAAGGCAACACTTTTCAGCTCCTGGAATGAATTCACTCTTGAGATGTTCATCTTGTATAGATAGAACAGAAAACATATTTTTCTTCATACTGGGAACATACCAAACATGGGTTAGCGTGAATTCCTGTGATTTGCCTTCATTGCATGCTTCTATCGTTACCTTTTATATAGTTTCAATGGAATCTCCATTCGCTGTGGTGACCATGTGGGTTCCATCGAATGATTTGAATTCTCCAAAGGAAGCATTTCGGTTGATGATTACTTGCACCGTTATCATGGAACCAATTATCTTGATCACAACCGACAAGAAGTATGATATTGGTAACTGAAAGATAAGACATATCTGCCTTGACTTTTTGTATTACCGCTTGTATACTTCTTTAGTTCTGAAGGTGTTCCATCAGATTTCTACTCCATACAATAATAATAATAATAATAACTTTATTCGCTGCAATAATTAAATACAATGATAAGTACATGGTGGAAGTGAATGAGAAACTTACGCGATAAGTGCAAGCACTTGTTTTGCGGAGAAAATATAAGATGTGAAAAAAGTGAACTATAAGATATGAAGTGTTAGTTATAAAATGTAAAAATCTAATTGAGTTAATGTAAATATGTAAAATATAAAATGTAAAATGTAGAATGTAAGAATATGGAATGTAAATAAAATGTAGATAATATACAAACAATGAATAATGTACATTACAATATTGCAATACAATGAAAAAATGAACAATAAACATCATGAAATATGATACAAAAGGTACGAAAAAATAATGAAAGATAATAATAGCAATAAGAGTGTACAATAACATGTCTAATAGATATAAGATAGGGTACGCATGTGAAAGATACGCAATTGAAACAACACATTTCTAGTTGGATCTAAAATTTGAAATTATGAATTTATGAACCAAGACCTTTTTTTTATCAGTTACTCGAATAGTCGTAGCAGCTCAGTTCTTTGGCTTCGAAGGATGTGTTTTTTCAATGCTCTTCTGAAGCTGTCGATATTTACTATAGATTTCATTATTTCAGGTATGTTATTGTATAATTTAGGGGCGAAATAAGTATACGAGCGTTGAGCTACGACCCCAACCATTAGATGTGTGATAAAGTGATTTCTCTGGCGAGTATTATACTGATGAGAAGGGAGCAATGCTGTATGTTTGCTTGCGTGGTATTTAATACTGGTGCATGAAAAATACAATTGTCTTATGCCTAACATTTGTGTTTCGGAGTATAGATCATCAGAGGGATATCTATTGTTCTGGGAAAATATCAGTTTTGAAAATCGCCTTTGCATAACTCCAATAACATGAATATGAGTATTATACCATACTGCTATTCCATAACGAATGTGGCTTTTCGCAAGAGAATAGTACAAAGTTTTTAAGTACTTCAGCAGCGGGATTCCTTTGAGTTTCCTGAATTTGAATAAAATTGTCCTCAGTTTATTAACAGTATACTTCATACGAAGATCCCATTTCAGATGACTATCGATAACTATACCTAAATATTTCACTTTATGCTCTTGTTGTATGTGGAATAGTGTATCAGTATCGATCGTTATGTGATCGAATATGGGCATTCCGACAGAGTAACAACAGAATGGAGGGCAACATGTTTTATCGACATTAACAGTTAATAACTTTTTATCCAACCACTGTTTGATAAGAGGAAATTCGGTTTCAGCTTTAATTTTCAAAGAATTCCAGTTATCAGCTTCAAAAAAGATGGCTGTGTCATCTGCAAATCCATTTATGTTTCCATTGTTGTTTGATGAGAAAATTTCGTTGATATATACATTGAATGAAAATGGTCCCAGCACAGATCCTTGAGGTACGCCACAGTCGATCTCCATTTCACTACTCAATACGTCATCAATTCCAACTCTCTGGCTTCTGCCCGTCAAATAACTTTCAAACAATTTCAAAATATTACCCCGCATACCAATATCCTCTAAAGACTGTAGGGGAAGATGATGACTGACAGTGTCAAAAGCTTTCGATAAGTCTATGAATATGCACAGAGACGGTTTACTTCCATTCAAAGCATCGGTAACTTTCGATGTTAACGACAGAACAGCATCTTGAGTCGAAATGTTTTCTCTAATCAAATTGGTGTGTGAAATTATTTTATATTTATTCAGAAATGAGACAAGCCTCTTTCTAATACTCATTTCAAATATTTTCGATAGATGGGTAACTAAGGATATTGGGCGATAATTTGTAATAAATGATGAATCCCCCTTCTTTAAAAGTGGTATGATGATCGTAGGGTATACCCCTTCTTTGACTCATCGATTGAGTATATGAGTTAGCGGGTCTTCAATGTAAACTGATATTAGTTTTATAGTTTCCGATTTTAAATCATCACACCCTGTTGCCTTGTTAGTCTTGAGCTGTGATATTATATTTTTTATTTCCTCTGAGTCAATTGGTTCGGAGACGAATGAATTCGAAATGGATGACCTTTTAATTTCGAAATTTGTGTCGTTTTTGATCTTCTTAGCAAGAGTTCTGCCCGTTTCTACAAAGGATGAATTGAATGCGTTTGTAATTTGAGTTTTATCTGTTATAATAGCATTATATGAAGGTTTTTTTTTCTAATATAAATTTTTTTTTTTTTTTGTATTTGATATTTGTTTGGTAATATCCCATAAGATCTTAGAATAATTCTGATTGTTATCGATTTGTTTTTTATAAAAATTGGATTTTGCCTTGTGGATCAATGCAGTTAGCTTGTTTCGATGGGTTTCATATTCTTTGTTCAGATCATTATTCTGTGTTTGCCTTTGCATTTGGCGAAACATTTATTTTTTTTGTTAATGGAATTTAGTAATCCATTCGTTACCCAAGGTGCTATTCTGGTGGTTTTTCTGCGTATTTGGCGCCTCTCTGTGCATTAATGGTAATTTCTATACATTTTTCCGTTGCAGAGTCTGGACTTGGTGCAGAGTACATATCATCCTAGTTAATATTGTTGAATATATTTTGTATTCTATTGACATTCAAGCATTCCATAAATTTGTTGTTTAATTTATCTTTTTCCATTGCAGCAAACACGACCTGGAGTATAGTAGTATGGTGATCTGAAATTGTTGTT
This sequence comes from Gonioctena quinquepunctata, assembly GCA_018342105.1. Taxonomy (NCBI): domain Eukaryota; kingdom Metazoa; phylum Arthropoda; class Insecta; order Coleoptera; family Chrysomelidae; genus Gonioctena; species Gonioctena quinquepunctata. The sequence goes on along the minus strand of JAFIRS010001257.1, from coordinate 151,447 downwards.
TATAGTATGATAGGAATATTTTCTTCATTTAAATCAGGATTTTTGGATTTGGTGAAGATATGGTCCAAACAGGTTTTACTGTTCCCTTGAACCCTAGTCGGTGCGTTCATTGTAGAACTGTAACCAAATTCATTCAATGTATTCAAATATTCAGTAGTATCATTGTCATCGAGATTCGACAAATCAATATTCATATCTCCCAAAAATAGAGAGACATTCGCGTGGTCAGGATGGTTTCCGAAGTAGTTCAATAGATTCAAATTAAATTATATTATACTAGAGTTGGGTGATCTATGTAGGGCTGTTATGAGACATGTATTTTTTATGCCAAGATTGACTTTGATTCGAAGTGCTTTAACCTCATTTGATATTTTTACTGTTTCGTGTGTGTAATTATAACAGGATTTGATATATGCAACAATCCCATCATTCTGGTTGTTACGGCCTTCATTACATATCATGTTGAACCCATTAATATGGAAAATCTCCTGATCGACTATCTCTCTAGTTTCGCTTGGAATCAAACAGTCAATATCAGAGTTCAAGTTTTGTTACTGAGAATTCATCTAGATTTTTATTGATGCTACGAATATTCATTTGGAGAATCTTGAAATTATCAAAGTTTTTATTTATGTCAAGAATTTGGCTGCATTCTTCAGTGGTGTTTATACTATATGTTTCAATATGGTCAAGTTCGAAATCCCGAATGTATTGATCCATTGTAAAAAATATATATTTTTTTTTTGCGAACTATAAGTTCAGGTGCCTTGCAATAATCGAAAATACCAGGATCTTCTATCACTTTTACTAAAAGGCGAGTGTAACCCTGATGCTCTTACCCTTTGGACTGAAGATTGGTCTCCAGCCCTTGCCATAATGGTGATTCTCAAAACTGGCCGAGAAATAATTTTGAATCTGAATTTCGAAAAATTAAATTCTCATAGTAGGTGCAGCTTTTACTACCTGGTATGGGTTGATAGGTAGCACATCACTCCAAGGAGAGCCTGGGTTGTTTGAAGCGCGAGGAGTCGCTTATGTTGTAAACAGTGGCTTCCCTCGCGGGGGAGTTCTCGTGGGTTATTGAGCAATCGAATACTTTCCGATTGCGGTCTCTGATGATACTCCTGATGGAAGGCAGGTACAAGTCTTCGGAGATCCGATCGTTCCGCACATACCACGGAGCGTTCGTAATCACCCTCGAGACTCCCATTTGCGCCAGTTTCAGGACGCGAATGCTTGTCCTGCAGGTTTGGCCCCAGGCGACCAAAACATACAAAATGACAGGCCTGAACATCATTTCATGAATCTTCATTTTGTCTTTGAGAAAAAGTTCACTTCCTTTGGTAATTAGAGGATGGAGCGCGCAGAATTTCTTCGCAATTTTATTCAAACGATCTTCGCGTGTGGCTTCCAGCTGAGCCAACGATATACGGTAACCCCTGGGTACTTGACCTGCTCCGACCATTATATCTCCCTTCCAGATATAATCACACCCCTTTCCGGGTTGTTTCTCTTGACACCCATTCTTTGTTGTTCATCTCTTATGTATGCCTTATTTTAGTTAAATCCGTACGTCTATGCGTGATCAGTTGTTCTTCGTCGATATAGCGGCGAAGTCACTGCTGTCAAATTGAATTGACTCTGAATATATACTCTTGTCAACGTAAGAAATTAAAAAGAATTAGTTAACACAACGTGGAGTGCTGTCTTATTCAAAACCTCATTTTTGGAAACAAGTTACCACAACTCGTCGATCAAACCAACGCGGATGAACGTCCCAAAAATACACCCATCGAGATCGCTTGCGTTTTATCGAGATTCAACTTTATTTTCCACTCCAGGTACCACTGCTAGAGGTCGTTTTATGCATTCTGCAATCAAACGACCACCATCAGGTGGTTGGCTGAGAAAGAAAGTGAAGCCGTATTTTCGGCGAACAGGGAGACCCTTACATGTTCAATTCTTGGTATATCGGAAGTAAAAATGGCGAATCGATTGTCTCAGTAGCACAGTAACATGTCTCCAGAAGCAAACGGAACCTCTCCCAGTCCACCTTGGTACACATACGATCTATCTGGTGCGGTGGATCACCTCCCGAGATTGAAATCACCAGGTTGTGATCAGAGCCCAAGTCAGCGAGAGCGTGAATATCCCAATTCCAGGTGTTGTTCCTTGCCAAAGCAATATCAAGCACATCGGGTCTGAGATCACCGAAATGCGTCGGCTCATCTGGAGCCAACACTTGGTATTAATACCACAGTCGTCTACCGTTCTGATTAGTGACACGACTCCATTGTGTGTGCCCAGCGTTCAGATCACCCATGACCAAAACAGGTTGATCTTTTTTCATCAAGATTGTATCGAGCGCCTCAGCAAGTATTCGATTGTTCGGAGGGTTATAAGCACTCATTGAACGCACTCCTCGTGTTGGAAACAATACCTACTGTTTCCATACCATGGCTGCCATCATTGGAAATGCCAAGCTGAACATGCGGATGGCAGCGCTTCACCAAAATGGCAACGCCGCCACCCGGACTCCCAAGTCAATAATTTCTGAGAAATTTTTAGTTAGTTGGTTTCAGAAGGCCCTTACAATTCCAACTCACAGCTCTGATGAAATTAGGGAGCTGGCATTCACCCATTAGTTAGGGTTGAAACCAGTGGAGAGTGTTGCAGCAGCCTCAGCTAACTGTGCAAGCAGCACCTTCATTTGGTCTTGAGTCGACAAAATGTCTCTGGGACTGTTTAGCTGAGCTGTTTGTGCAGGGGCGTTATCACGAACCACCGCTGCATATGTCATCCCCGCCTGTGTCCTGCCTGAGTTTGCAGGGAAAAATCTCGAATTTTATTAACCCGTGCTTGAGGGATTCACCCTGCCCGCCTCATTCGCAGTTCGCACACTTTGCTTTTTCGGTTTTCGGCTTGATACAATCCTAAGATATGTGATTCTCCCCACATTTGATGCAAGCAGGGGTGGCACAGTGGTTCAACTGACAGTGGCCGAACTTCTGGCAGCGGTGACATTGTCTCACAGAGACCCTAGGCCTCTTTGGTTCCGCTGTCACTCTGACATTGAGTATGTCTTTAACATCAAAGATGTCGCGTTGGTCTTTGCTGATAAGGACGGGAACAAGAGAGAGATATTTTTTTTCTCCATTCATCTTATGCAACGGCCCACTGATTCCGGGGTGAATCCTCTGTCAACGACCTCGACTCAAATATCTTCGCATGTAAGGAATTCGGGAACGCCTCTAAAGACGACCCCGAGTTTCTCATATTCGGGAAGGTGTATTTTGATTCCTGAAGATACTCGATATTCTCTTGTTAACGTCAGGAGAGTTTGGGGAAATTTCAATTCCGTCGAAGACATTATTTGCCGGTTGGTGAAGTTTGATATTGTTCGACTTAAACAGTTACCCAGTTGCTCTTGTCCCTGTCAGTGATAGGAGAAACCTCTTAGTTTTTCGTGATACGTGGCGTTTGTTCCATCTGTGGTCAATTAGAGTCGTTTGTTATGTCATCGTCGGTCAAATTTTGAGAAATTTTGAAATTTTCAATCGTTTGGGAAATGCTAGAATCCTCGATAGAATTTTGGATTTGATTTGGGGAATTTTCCAAGCCCGTATTCAAATTGTGCACATCGGCTGAATTTGCCCCTGGATTTTTTGAAAAATCGATGTGAGGGGTTCTTCTTTCAATTTCTGGTACAAGACCGACTGTTAATCAAAGAAATAATTCGCAAACACCAATTTTTCGCCCGGAGCTATACAGGGCGGGACTGAATTGAAAATTAAAGACTATTTCCGCTTAATTTTAGGTTTATTCGAACTAGCTTTTTCGATGATCAAAGATACTCGATTATGTTCACTACTCCACTACAACTGATCTGTGAGATTGTCGATTTTTTTTCAGCTTTTGCCATCAGTATCCAGCCTGACCAGAACGAAAAATACTCATATGGTGAAGTACCCAACATCTTACATATGAGTGAAATTTCTGGCAAGTTACATGAACATGAACTATTGGCTGCTTCTTTATCCTCGGTCATCTCAACTTATGGTTCATTCCACAAGTTATTTGTGGTGTATCTAGAATTTTGTCACATCACATCAATTTTTCACAAACTTAAAAAAAAAACAAGGACTTTCCGAAAGATAACCCCAATCTGACACTCACTCAGTCAGAAAAAGGAAACATCCCAGTAATTATGGGAAAACAACCATTTTTAAATCTGTCAAATAATATACTATCTAATAACATGTAGAATTGAAAATGGATCCCACTGTATCAGAATAAAAGCAACAAACTAATTGAGTTCTTCCTTAGCACGAACCAAATTGATGATGTGATCAAAAAAAGATCACCAAATGAAGTGGCATTTCTGCAAAATTACATTAATCCACCCTATCAGTCAGACCGATAGTATCATCGGTTGGTTTTCCCCACAGAACCAAACGCATCTTTTTAAACTGATAAAGCCACAAAAGCTTACAATTTTGATAATGTATACTGTATAAAATACTCCTTCGGAATAACGAATCAATTCAATAACTTATCATTACCAGATAACTACGTCTGTGGTATCCCTCTTCAGCAATGTCTACCTTGAAACCTGCCAGAGAGCAGTACACGAATATTGGGATAGTATTCGTTATCATTGTGATATTAACGAAGAACCGTTCATGAAACGTCTAACATTCCTTCTCAAGAAAACATATTTTTCCTTGAATAATATAATCTACAGAAAAACTTTTGGTACCCTAATGGGAGCTTCAATTCCACCTGTCCTCGCGGCATACGTAATGGGCGACCTGTTAGATACTATACTACCAGTCTTATCGTTCAAACCTTTCTTCTTAGGAATATATGTTGATGACATCATTTTCGCATTGCCGAAGGACAGTACAGATGAGATTTTCTTTACCTTCAACAACTATGTCCCGCACATCAAGTTTACTATAGAAACCGAGAACAATCCGTACCATTTCTAGATACCCGATTATTACGTTCCAATTAGAACAAAATACTAATAGATTGGTAACGGGAACCTTGTAGTTCAGGAAGATATTTGAACTTTCTGTCCCACCACAAACATTCGATCGAAGAAAATCTGGGAAAGCAAATAAAAAATAGGACACTGTTTCCACAGAAAAATTTTGAAATCCTTTTAAATCTCGTTTTAGAAAACTCTTACTTCCCAAGTCTAATCGAAAACATATTATTTACCCACATTGTCTATTATAGAGCCCCAACATAGTAACATAATAGTTATTTATGTAATAAGGATCATAAAGACAATGATTATGGTACAAGTCGTGAATGTTATTGGGGGAGGCGTAGCCGAGCACGATAACACGGCGTGTGCCATAATGATTGTTTATGATTCGTATTACATATTTTTTTTTATCTGATAGCATTCAATACAGTTTTGAAAAATTGAAAACTTCATTTTTGGTATGTCACAATGACAACTTTTTTTAAAGGAGTAAGTATATGTGTAGTTCCATATATTGGTAGGTTGGTGAGCTGTGCTTTTCCATTTCCTTGACAACGTCAGGTTGTAACGACAATATTTATTTATCTGCTGTCAAACAAAATTGTCACGTAGAATTGAATATAATTTAAATAATAACGAGTGATCCTGAAACTGGTATTTTACCTTCTGATTTGGAAGAAATGACGCGATATATCGTGGACTCCCTTTTGCCGGAAAAATCACGGAGTGTTTATGAAATAGCGTTTAATCGGTACGAAGAATGGTATTCTACTAAGAAAATCAAGAATATCACTCATGAAAAAGTATTGTTGGCTTACTTTTAATGCTCATCTGAGGAAAGAAAACCATCTTCTTTCTGGTCGTATTATTCGATGATAAGGAGTATTTTATTAACAAGAAAAAACGTCGATTTTAGTAAGTACCTACAGCTGGTTGCATTACTAAAACGTAAATCAGAAGGTTACAGAGCTGAAAAATCCCAAATTTTCACTAAACAAGATGTCACAAAGTTTTTAACGGAAGCATCAGATGATACATATTCATTGAAAGAAGAACTGACAAATATGCTTATTGAAAATGTAATAGATGAAGGATCCGTTTTTAGGAATAAAGGTAAAATAAAGGTAATGCGAGAATTTTTTGTAACATCGGGGAATATCCCTGGATTGAATATGGTAGAACTCGTCAGACAATATGTGAAAATACGACCTTGCAACACAAACCATCGACGTTTTTTTGTCACTTATGAAAATAAGAAATGCACGAAACAACCCGTTGGAATTCAACCTTTGGTAAAATGCCAAAAGTTATTGCCCTTTTTTTAATTCACCTCACCCTGAAGAATATACCGGACATTGTTTTCGGCGATCGTTTGCTTCATTTTTGGCCGTTTCTGGAGCTGATCTATGTACCGTGAAATGCCATGGCGGTTGGAAAAGCAATACTGTTGATAACGGTTACATCGAAAATTCGAAAGAGCAAAGAAAAAATATCAGAAGCAATTTTTGGTGCCAACAACCAAACAGAATTACAAGTTTACCAAAAAGCATCAACTACTGATGTAAAAACTCCAGAATCCATTGGAATTAATATTGCAAATTGTAGCCATTGCTCTTTTACCATTTATAATAAATAGTTTTGTAAATAGTTATGAATTTTGAATTAACTTTTTTGATCCCACCATCACATGTTTCTCATATAGAATTTCATTATGGTGCTTGGTACCATAATGAATTCAATATATGACTAAGTACCATACTGAACTTCCCTATGTCAGCAAAATTGAGTGACATAACCTTGTCATTATGACATGCCATCAGATAAATATGAATATAACACAGTGACCAGTTTTCTCATCTCCTCACCATCCAGAAAAATGTGCTCCGACAGATCATGTGAGATAAGATAAGATTTTTATTTTCCAGTAGACAACATAACATCGCATAGGAGAGTCATACACTCAAATCTAGGTAATTATAAAAATTTAGAAACACACAACAATTCCAAAATTCAGAATTTCAATTTTCAGATAAAACCAAAAAGTTGAAACCACAGGTTTAAAGTAAAAATTATCAACCTCAATTGAAATTGTTCTAAGAACAATTCTCGCAATTGTATTTTGGATATTCCAATACATCTACTTTCTTTTATATATTTTGGCAGTTTATTGAATACCCTGGGCGCCATAGTGGGGGGAGCGTTGAATGAAGCGCTAAATTCATCAGATGCTACATGAAGGTCATTTTTCGTTCGGGTATCAAATTGATGCCTGACTTTCTTGGTACTGAATGGGGTACCTCTATTCTCAAATGAGTGAACAGAGAGTTCAAAAATAAATAATGAAGGAAGTGTTAAAATTTTATGGTACTTGAAGATATCCCTGCAACTTGTACGGCCCGATATACCAACGAGAGAACGCAAAACTCGCTTTTGAGCAATAAAAACATCTTGTGAGGATGCAGATAAACCCCAAAGGCATATACCATATCGCAAACTGCTTTCAGCTTGTGCATAGTAGAGTGGAAGCAGCTGATTTATTTCCAACACTTTCCTAGTGGTTGTGAATTGATATGATAGTGAATTCATTTTTGTCAACACATATGACCATCATATCAACTATGATGACGTGAAAATACCAACTAGTGAACCCCACACTGAGAGAAGTTTTCTAGGAATAGCTTGATATCACAGGAGACACATGGCGGGGAGAAGAGTCCAATATCTAATCGGATTGACCGAGCGTGTACGTGGATAGGAGCCTTTTATGACGCATCTAACCTAACATATGAGTCCAATATCGGAGGGGCGGAGAGAAAAACAATCAAAGCAGTCAGTTATTCAGCAGCTCTTCTCGAATACTAGTGCTCTAGTTATTGTAGAAGTGATCTTCGAGTATTTTCATACAGTGTCAGTTTCTGTTAGCAAAAATGTAAATACATTTATAATGTGCTTTATTCTGTTATGTTAAATTCAATTATTTTTTTTCAAGTGTTTGGAATTTGAAAGTTGATTGTTTTAATGCCTAAATGTCGCTAGCTACATTTTTTCAAATGTGTTTCCAACATCAAGCTCAGAACTTCAAAATCTACCCTACAGTACATGAAGAAGATTTATGAACAACTTTATTACCTCAAGGTCCTAAGGACACAATTTTTGTAAAATGTTTTTCATTGTAGATGAAGATGGAAATGAAACATTCCGAAAGTTTGGACAAAGTTTAAACACTACCTTTTTTCTGCTACACCCCAATATCTAGGAGCTTAACCCTTTCATATATATATATATATATATATATATAGATATATATATATATATATATAGATATATTTATATATATATGTACATATATATAGATATATTTATATATATATATATACATATGGATGAAATGGAAGGAATTCAATGGACATAGTCCTCAAATGTGCGGCTGGCTTCTGTTCGTTGACTCCGTTGATTTGTAGTTTTCTACCAAGTGTTGTTCATCCTTGCACTTCTTCGCCGTACTGATGAGGGCCGAGAGCCCGAAACACGTGTCTACGGTCAATACTTCTCTTTCAGGGCTATGTCCATTGAATTCCTCCTATATATTTATAATGTCCGCCAAAAAGTATGTAGTATATGGGAAAAAAGTTTATTATTTGAGTATTGGAAAAAATATTCTGGGGAAAAGTTTGTGCATGTCCAATTACCTAAAAATCGATTTTTCAACACATGTCAAGTGATCGCAAGTATGGCGGCAAATTGAAAAAAATTGCTGAGAAAAGGCGAAAAGTGGGGTAGAATGGCAAGATATAAAAAAAAGTTTAATAAAAAAAAACTTTACATTAAATAATTTATCATTAACTTGAATCAACCTTTTACAAAAAAAATAAAATCCCTTTTATACACCCTATTATACATCTTTCATTTAAAAACTTCATCTTGACTTTTCATATTACTGTCTGAAGATCATACCATTTTTCTGAATGTGAATTCATCTTATACTCATATACTGTAAGTAATATTCAATTTTTCTGAAAATGTCCATTCTCGTTATACCATATTTTCCAGAGTGACTGAAGAAGAAGAAATGAACTTATTTCGAAAGCTTTCACAAAAGTAAAAATAGAGTTTGATTAAAACATAGTTGCATCCCCACAAAATATTTACATTTTAAATAGTGTTCAGCTACAAACAACAGTCGTTATATATATACATATATATATATATATATATATATATATATATATATATATATATATGTATATGTATATATACTTTCGTCACTAAAACAGATTGTTTTGACATAGTCTGGCTGTTGGTTAATTTTAGTTTCCATATTTTCACAAAATTCTAGTCTTTGGTCTGGGTCGTCGTCGGAGAGTTGATGAACCATTTTTAATTTGTATAGATGAAATTAGTTTTTTTTAAACACCCTGTGTACTGTACTTCGACTGACTTCACAGGAAGATGCAACGTGAGTTGTTGAAGAAGTAGGATTAACTATTACTTCTGCCAGTATATCAATTTTTTTCTCATCAGAACTTTGTGGTCTGCCAGATCGTTTCGCATCATTGATACTACCCGTTGATTCAAACTTACGAAGAAGCTCTCTTGAATGAGTACTCAAAACGGGGCGATCGGGAAACCTCTCATTAAAAATGCGTTCTGCTGCATGAATATGTTGTCCAGTTTCACCAAGAATCAGGATCGCCGCTACTTTATCACCTACAGCACGTACCATTCCGCTTCTTGAAGCACTTAAACGTTCGGCTAACAACAGTTTAACAAATTATTGAAATGTACAAAGATATTAAAAGTACCAAAAGCTGCTGAAACAGTTGAACGTTCGATCAACAATACACAAATCATTAAATGTACAAAAACTTGGACAATTACAAAAACGTCGGATTAGGGAGACTAACAAAAACGTCAGCTTATTTGACTATCCAGAGGCGGAGTTTGAATTTGGAATTTCAGTATTAACTGATTCAATTCATCACAGCTTTGCGTTTTTTAAAAGCGAGTTGCCAAAACTGCCATAAACACGAACAAAATGAGTATCATTGAATAGGTTCTTTCGATACCTTCCAAAAGAGGTGTCGCTTGCCGTAGGGTTCCATTCAAAATTATTGGTCACAATGGCCTTGTGACGTCATCTTTGACGATTTTGTCATCTATCATCACTAGTAGGGAAGTTTACAACCTTTAATATTCAGTTTCGAAATTTCACTTGTTTATGTATAATCGTTCCAAAAATAAGAGGGGGGGAGGGGACTTCTGAGAAGCACTGTATACAGCAACAACGCCATATCAACGTTAGATTCGAGAAGAGGTTGTAGACAAAATAATATTGTTGTTACTCAAAATTCGTGAGACCTTTAATTATTACTGTAGTTTCTCTTTGAACTTCATTGGTGACTCTATTCCTTATAATTTCATCTTTCGTAATTTGATGGAACTTTTCAAATAATTATTTTGTTTATGAGGCTCATTCCCAATGTCTTTTAACATTCTCCTCTGAAAAAATGATCTCAGACAGAAGTTTTTTCGATGGCAATGATTCAACTTCTGGTTTCTCAAATCACGTTTCAGGAAAATATTCTGACTCATTCTTGTTATTCTCTCTTAGTTATTATTTTTTTCTTAGTGAGAATACTTTGTTCGCCTGTTTTGTTATTGTCAAATTGAAACGGATGTTAGCCGAGTGGATGCCAAATTGAATTAAATTCTAAAAATTAATCATTTGCATGGGCTTGGAAATGCGGACACAATATTTTTCCGGAGAATCACATGAATTACCCCAACTTACCAGAGTAACTAACTTTGAAGTCCCTGGATCCATCTCTGAAAGAATAAACCTGGATTATTTGGGCAATTCACTGAATTCAGACTTTCCATTCTCTTTATTAAGCGACAGACTAAAAAATCTTTTCACAACTGTAACCTCAGTTTATTTTTCAACGAGGGTATGTTCAATAATTATGAGGAGATGAAAGACAAATTTGAACTCGATAAGAGGAGGTGACTTTTTATCAAGCTCTTATTCTGAATGGAAATACTATGTTGATTAAAATTATGAACTAGCGTGACTCAACAATATTCGAATATTCAAGGACTTTAGAGGGTTTGTTGAGATTATGTGATGCCTAAATACAGTTTCAGATACCAACTTGTAGTATGCAATAATAAACCTTGTGTTTCACTAGTTTGACAAGTATTTAATTGGTAGTTTATTGGAATACTCAAATTCCTGAAAATATATAAAATTACAACACAATACTTCAATAAATTACGATTGCCTCTATAGTTTTTAAGCAAATCTCTTGAAATAATGATATTCTCTATGATAGAAATAGTTCCTATTTGACAATTTTTGTACAATTTGACTTTTTTGATTCTGTTTTCATCTATGGGGTGTTTGAATAAAATATGCATTCTATATAAATTATTGAATATTTCTAACACTCCCGCCCGGTACAGCGCTGAACAGAATGAAGTGTTGTACCATCCTTAGGTTTATCAACAGTCAATGAAGCAAGTTTAGTCACAGGTCGAAGATACCATTGATTGTTTGTACTTTCGTCACTTCGATAATTCTTCTTAGTTTGGGAATGTAGTATTTTTGTCTTATTTCATTAACAACACTTTCATGATTTTTGTGTTGAAAGGCGTGGTGATACTTTGTAACGATCAATAAGGTGAGATGACTTTCTCGGGGTAAAATTATTGGTCGTTTGGTGTCAGTTCCAATGAAGTCAGCAGCATCTAATCGTCCTTGGACACGAAGATAGAGCTATACCTCAGAGGTTTCCCAGTTTGGAATATTATTCAAATTACATCTTGGAATGCATAGTTTTTCTATATCAGAGGGATGTTTCAACCTAAAGAGCCACCTATCAAATTGCTCATAAGATATTGGTTGATCCCAAGTAATCTTACTTCTCCATATATCTTGCAGAAGGATCTTGAGATACACTAAATAATTTGTTATGAGCCCCAAGGGATCATATATTGACATTAATATTCGTAGTATTTCACGTTTCGTCGGTTTCCTCTTGCCCTCTAGGACTTCTTCGTTTCCTTCGTTATATCTCGATGAAAAAATGATAAAATCTCCACTCAAATTCCACCACATACCAAGAACCTTCTCAGTATTTTTTTCGGAAAGCATATTCATGTTGATTTCTACTGGATTCTCAGAGGTTTGGTTCATTATTTGCATGAGTTTTGGTGAATTTGAACGCCAATTTCTTATTTCGGAATTAGCCTCCGAATGGATGAAAGCAACTTGTTTCGCAATTTCTATAGCTTCCTCCTCAGTATCTGCAGAATCTAGTAGATCATCCACATAATGGTTTCTAATTCGACAGCTCTTGGATACTGTAACGAAAATTTTCTTGCATTTGTATTTTTTACATTCTGGGCACACTGGATGAGCACGTTGCACCAAAAGTCATTACTTTCATAACGTACGTATCCAGGGGTTTGTCAGGATTACCATCGCGCCAAAGGAAGCGTTGCGCATGTTGATCCTCAGCTTTTATTCCAACTCTTAAGAACATCTCTTTTATGTCCGCGCTAAATCCAATGTGTTTCTCTCGAAAACAAAGCAGAACACCAACTAGAGAAGAAAGCTGTCATCACCCTTCGAAAGCATGGAGTTCAGAGAAATTCCTTCTACGGATGCAGCTGCATCCCAAACAATTCAAAACTTTCCAGGTTCATTTGGATTGAATACAGGGAATATAGGGAGGTACCAAACTCTTTCGTATTGCTGGTGAAGTTCTCTTCGAGTGAGTTTTTGAATATACCCTTTTTCCATATAATTCTTCAGTTGTGAATTCATTTTCATACCTAACTCTGGATTTCTTTTGATTCTTTTTTCTATACACTCCATTCTTTGGAGAGCCATATAACTACTGTCAGGCAATTTTGAATTATCATACTTCCAAATCAAACCAATTCTGTTGTTATTTTCCTCCTGCTTCATTGTAGACTGCATAATAAAGTCTGCTCTTCTTAGCTCTTTTAAAAAAATGGTATTTGATGCTTTGACACCCAGACTTTCAACTGAAAAATATTGCTTCACTGCTTCGTGGGGCCTTTCGTCAGTCATTGTGTAGTCTGTACATTCACATACATGATAATTATAAGACTCACATGATTGCAGACGCGATGGTAACAGTGCATATATTGTCCATCCCAGTCTACACTTAGCAGCAATTGGTTGACCTTCATTTTTTTCTCTGACACGGAGTGGTGAGGCTGAGTCCCAGTTGTCCAAACCAATGAGTATTTGGGGTTTGGCATCTTTATATGATTGAATGGTGAATTTTTCAGATAGGGATATTTTCCCACGGGTTTTGACATTTCAACAGATTGTTGCGGGAGACCGAGATGATTAACTGTTCGTGCTGGATGATTATCAAATTGTTTAGCGCCTGGAGAGTCACCAACTTGTGAAATTATATTTTTTTGAGAACTATTTTCCAAACGCTGATGTTCACCGGCCCATTCCAGGCACACTGGTTTGACTTTCCTCTGTAGATTGATCGCTTCTGCGATACTTTCATCCACCATCATAATTGAAGACCCTTTATCCAAAAATGCATATGTTGAAACCTCTTTATTACCGTTCTTCAACATGACTGGTATTATCCGGAATCGAACACTCTGTAGAGATATTTGATGATGATTATTGATTTCGTAGTTAGTTTCATTGGCAACAGCATTTTGTTGGGTAGGTTCCTAATCTTCATGGAGGAGTGGATGATGTTTCCGCTGACATTGATTCCTGTCACATTTGACAGGATATTTGCAGAAAAATCGATGTCTTTTTTGTGGTCTCTAATGACTTTCCATTTATCTGTTATTGGATATTGCTGGAAACATTTTGCAATCTGCTACACATCTACAGATTTTACTACATACTTTGCATTTTGAAACTTCACTCATTGGCTGTTCATTTGTTTGTGAAGATTCAGGATTGTGAACATTCAGTGGTTCATTATGCCGTTTTTTTGGATTGGATTGTTCAAATATTCTGTCAATTTGGCAACTTGCAGTGTGACACATAAATATTTGACTGCTCACGCGAATTCGACCAATGTTTCCAGTTTTTCAACCTTAGGGGGCTGCTGACGACGAACAGCATTGATATATGTTTTTTAAATTTGACCAGGTCTACCAAAGAGCATTCTCAAAGTGAAAATGATTTGTGGAAACACACACACACACACTCAGGTAACGTGAGGAAACTGTATACCATGGATTTGGCTGTACCTTTGAGACATTTTTGCAGTCTCAACAGATTTTCGTAATTGTCAAATCCACATAATTGTGTGGATCCTTCGTAACTACTAATGAATAAAGGCCAGTCATACGGATTTCCATTGAAGGTTGGTAGTTCTTTAGGGGTAGACAATCGTGCAGCATATTGTTGTTGTGTCAAAGATGATTGTTCGAAATTATTGAACTCAGTTGGGTGAAAAGCTGCAGTTGATTTTTGTATTCTTGCTTCCGTTGCATTTTGTTCTTTCGAGTGGGTAATGAAGGAAATATGGTTTCATTCTCATTGTTGATACTATTCTTTATTTGCAACGATAATAACTCATTTGCCAATGGATTTATTGTTTCTATTTCTTCATTGTCCAATTCTTGACTGTGATCCGATGCTTCATCCAGAATTCTTCGCGATTCTTCAGCTAACTCTCGTTTCTTCCTCAGAAGTTTTCTCTCTTCTTGAAGGAATTGCAGTTTCAGTTTGCGCCTGCTGCGTGTGGGAAAATTACTTTTTGATGAATTGACTAGAACGGATTCACGCCGATTTGAGGATTGTAGTGAAATTCCAGATTTCTGTGACCTGGCGCCCTTCGAGTGCATACTATCGCAGGATGGACACCTCCAATGATCATCTGAAGCTACAGTTTCTGTTACATTCACACATTCGTAGCAGAACCATTTCATGCATTTTGTACATTCGACCATCCTTTCATCACGATATGGTCGATTGCAAACAAGACAGTGGCCTCGCTTGGTTCTTCCATACAATGATGGAGCCATTTTGTAGACCGAGTCGAGTTTGAGCTTTGTTGAGATTATGTGATGCCTACATACAGTTTCAGAGACCAACTTGTAGTATGCAATAATAAACCTTGTGTTTCACTAGTTTGACTAGAATTCAATTGGTAGTTTATTGAAATACTCAAATTCCTGAAAATATATTAAATCACAACACAATACTTGACAAAACTTCAATAACTTACGATTGCCTTTATAGTTTTCAAGCAAATCTCTTGAAATAATGATATTCTCTATGATAAAAATAGTTCCTATTTAACAATTTTTGTACGATTTGACTTTTTTGATTTTGTTTCCATCTATAGGGTGTTTGAATAAAATATGCAGTCTATATAAATTATTGAATATTTCTAACAGGGATTCCCAGCTATATAATATTTGGAGGACTAGAACGATCTTCCTTTTCTTCCTTGACACCTATTCAAGCCCTCTCACATAATGCATGGGAATTCAACTTCAAAAGACACATTTCGAAGGAGATTCTGTTGATATACTTCAGAGGTGATGGGTGTGTCAACAGAAAACTCTACACTGAATTCAATTGATGGTTTTCATTCTTTTGTTCCTTTACTGTATAGTTGAGAGCTTACAAAAGTTTATTTGAATTTATCTTAATTTCTGAACCAGTATCACTCTATGAATTAGGAGAAATGTAGGAGCTTGACATATGAAACAGAGAAGTTAATCCCAAACTCCACTTTCCGTGATCCAAATATTTTTTTTCGTCTCCAAATAAATATATTTTTTTTTTTCGGTTTTTCTCGATGAAGAGTTGAAACATTGGAATATCCAATAGATTGCAACAACGACTGCGTCAAGTATTATCTGCTTAACAAAATGCTGACAGAATTTTCAGTTCATTTTTGTGGAAATAAGGCAGGAGTTGGAATCTAGGCAACGTTGGCGATTCTAGGCTGTTTGAACTCACTGGAAGATACGTAACTCGTGTTTGATTCTCTTGCCGGACCGATATTATGTAGTTGTCATACTGGCATTGAAGTTCTGTCTGGTAATTTCAACACGTCTATTCAACAGACCCCAATAAAATATTATAACTTATATACAGGCAACTTAATATTGATAACATACGCAGGTATATTTTTTAATTTGATAAAATCCACCACTAGTTATTTTTATTTACTGAATTCATTTGGAATCAGCTTTAACAAATATCCCGAATTTGGGAAAAAAGAAGTTGATTCATTCATTATATATTCGAAAAAAAAAACATTTGAAATCTATCAATCATGTAAGCCAGAATGAGGATTTGGGATAACTTTGATGAATGTGATTCAACAATGGACAATGATTACAAGTTGGAAGAAACAGGAATCTGGAAAAATTTTGTCTTTCAACTCTTGTGTGATTTTCAAAAATATGATTTTTATTACATACCTTAGATTATATCATCCATAAATATTTAAAAAAAAAATCATTCACTTGAAATTAGTTACAGGCAATATCTATCTACTTTTTGAATGATTCCCTTATTTCTTCTATCTATTCGTTTTCCTATTCCTGAAATCTAATTTGAACAATTCAGTTCAGTAGAGATCGTCACTTTAACTCTAGTCCATTTTATTCCATCAAAGTATGAATGCACCTCTTAAAAAAAGACAATCGTATATTCTATAAGTTGTTTTGCTTGTGAAAATCGCAAGTTACAGCTTTCCCCACATCTGAATACAAAAAATTATTAGGAGAGAATATCATTCATAGTTCTTATCTCCCACAGAATTCAATATTCCAAACCATTACAATAGTATAAGGTCACGTTTGATATTTGGTCAATTAATTACTTATTTAAAAACGCATTCCAAGTGAAAGTATTCTACTCCTCAGTGGACTACCTGGACAATATTCCTCCTGAAAAATTGAAACTGCAAATCATTCTTTATCATTTATTCCGTATTAGAATACATTTTTCAATGAAATGAAATTATTTCAAGGAGAAATAAGTGGAAACATGTTTATTCTTCGAAATTTCTTACGTCAATCTGAAATTGTGAACAATTTTTAAACTTACGATTTTATTCAATGATATAAAAAAAGTACATTAAGAAACATTCCAAAAAGTGATATGGTGAATACATTCGGTAAACTAGCCAATAGTTCTGATCTGATGAATTCAACTATAAATACTAAGAAACCTTTGCGAAAAGTGCGATGAACAGTTTTTTCATAATGTAACAACGAAAAATAGCCACTAGAGCTCAGAAACAATCATTAATATATTCTTTATTTGAGTTCACTTTTCTCCAGCAATATTCTGAAAGTCAGATCATGATATGTTATCAATAATTCAATACATTCCATAATATTCTAGTTGAATACTTATTCCTATACCTTTTTACATTTTATGTGTTGATATAAAATATACATTCTGACCTAACATTAATTTCAATTATTTATATCAGTACGTCCTCATCAACATGAAAAATGCTAATGAAACAATTAAATCTGGAAACACTTAAAACTATACAGAGTATTTCAAATATGTGCATGTTGTGTAGAGAACCGAACAATTAGACTGTTCTTCTTGTTGTTTAGAAATACCCTGTATTCGTGGACTTGTGTGCATCTATAAAGATCCATTTAGACATTGATGGTATTTTTCGAAATATATTGTGCATGATACTCACACGTGGTGTACCATATATCAAATACAATGATGGGCATTTTAAATACATTCATATATCTCAAAAGAAACATATTATATGGAGGTTGATGGTTACATTTCTCCACGCAAGGAATCAATATCGTTATTCCATTCGATATGCAGAAATCTAATCGAAGCATCGTATTCTCATTCAATTTCAATATTCATCATGTTTTTCAAATATCCAAGGAAAATCTCTTTCCTGGAGAAGAATTGCGTATTGAAATTGATATTCATTTTCGCTATATGCATGAAATAACACCGCATATTTCACTTTATGAAGAGAATAAACACCTATAAGGTTTTTACCTTTCATATAATTTTTAATATATGGCTACATTGGGATACGGCGGAATGGGGTTGATTGCTCACAGCTAGCTTATAGTCACCATGAGTGGGTCGAGTTTGACAATAAGTGACACTTCTTCTAACGGATTCAATATTAACCAGATCCTTAATTATACAAAATCCGATTTGACTGAATATTCAGCGAATGGGTCTATAGATACATGTATACAGTGGATTGAGGAAAATTAAACGTTGAAAATTGTGATTTAAATTACGTTAAAATACAAAAATTCTTCAATAAAACAAAACAAAACTCAGATGCTGCTATCTGCTTCACTCCATTGGAAAATACAAGAAAATGAACGAACCTTCATTCATAACAATCGTTGTTTTCGAGTACAAACCAAAATGCCAAAAATCAAATTATTGATGAAAACCCACCAACAAAATTTCAATAATTTGAAGACGGTTTCACATATATATCATGATATCAACATCCTCCTGAGAGAACATAACGGGTGTGTTGTATCCGTTTTGTTGAAGAAGTGAATCTTCACGACATCAAGCGTTTAAGAAAAAATTACTAATAAAACACCTTTTCAAAGACAAGCTTTTATTTAGGCCGGGTAATAAAACGTACAAAATGAGTTTTGGTCATCGCTGACAATGATTTAACAATTTTTTGTTGAATTATTTGTTTTTAAAAACATTGACTCGCGAAGTTATCATAAAAGTAGGTACCAATTAATTTTATTGGACAATGATAAGTAACAGCTTGTCGAAGTATTGAATCCATTACAATTTGCGCGACAAGCTTTTTGAAATCAAATAATTCAACAAAAAATAATTAAATCACTGTGAGCGATGACTTAAACTTGTTTTATACGGGTTACTACATAGCTTACATAAAAGTTTGTCTTTGAAAGATTTTTCATTGGTTATTTTATTTTCCTTTTAAGATAGTTCGTCTCAATCTGTTCATTTCTTATAGAGCAACGCCATTACAAGATTTATTTCTGTAAGTTTTGAGCTGAGAGATTCCATGATCTCCTACCCCGAAAACACCCACACAACAATTATGAATAGAAACTGACCATAATCTCAAATTCGTCCGCCATCCTGAAGTTGCCACCTCGAATTTATAAATTTTGACAAAAAATTCATAATCTCCCAACCTGAAAACTCCCACATACCAATTTTGAATGAAATATGACAATAAGCAGAAGACTCGTCATCCATCTTGGTGTCGCCATTTCGAATTTATAAATTTTGATAAAAAATTCAAAATCACCGACCGCGAAAACCGCCGCCTACCAAGTTGGAATCGAATCGGACTATAATCACAAAACTCGTCCCTCATCTTGAGGCAGCCATCTTGAAATTCTAAATTTTTTAAAAAATTCCATAATTTTCTATCTCGAGAACCCTCACATACCAATTTTAAATCGAATCGGACCATAATTACAAAACTCGTCCGCCATCTCGGATCCGTCATCTTGAATTTATGAATTATGACAGAAAATTCACAATCTCCGACCCCAAAAGATTCCTCATACCAATTTTCAATCAAATTGGACCATAATTACAAATCTCGTCCACCATCTTGAAGCCTGCCATTATGTTTTCTTCTCTAACAAAAATTCCGTTATGCATTGTAATTATGGATACCCGCCAAATTTCGAATCAATCGAACAACTAGAAGTTGGTCAAAATTCACTTGCAAGATTTGACCCAAACTAACAAATGAACAAGCTAACTAACTGGCAAATGAAACTTAATGAAAGCTTGAAAAAATCATTAATTTCAATTAGGAGTTCATTCACCAATGCCAGTTTTGAGTGATTTCAAATAATTCGAACAAAGACCAAGGTTTGAGGATTGGCTGCTAGTGGCAGTGGGTTTTGGTTGAATATTCGAGATCTTTCAATATACGAACAAGCTATAATAACATAACGCACCAATCGAATGGACATCTTCTTCTCGATGTCCATCCTGGTAAATATCCACCGATGATAGATAATAAAAATTTCCGCTACTATTGGTAATTTGTTATTGTAATTGATCAATATGACTGATACCAAACGTCCATTTTCCCAGAAACACCATAAATGTTACAGTTCATTAAACCCTATGATCGTTGAATTTCGATATATTCACATCATTGGGAAAATAGCTTGAAATATACTGGATTTTCAATACAAAACAAAAAAAAAACGATTAGTTGCTAAGAGAATACAAATTCGAAGATGAGTTGATTCCCAGTTGAACTGTGGCAATAATATTAACATTCATAATTTGAAGATTTTGCGGATCACTTATATAATATATTCAGATACACACGTTGCTCTAGTGACACACAATTCAATTTGTGTGATAGATAGATAGATAGTTAGTTTATTTCACCACGTTACATAATAAAATGTTTGTAGCAAGTCAAAAAATAGCATAAAAGTAATAAAATAGCAAAAAAGTAATAAAATAGTATAAAAGTAATGATCAGATTGAACAATTAAAATAGTATAAAATAATCAGATCAACAATTAAAATAGTGTAAAAACGAGCAAGAAACACAAGTACAAAAATATAAAAACATAAATGACATTATAAATATTTAAAATGATTCACGTATTCTTTGACAGAATAGAAGCAAAAACTCAAAAGATAATTTTTTATTGTTTTTTTGAATTTGGACATACCAAGAATTTTAAAATTATCGGGAAGATAGTTGTAGAAGTTGAAGTCAAGAGTTTTCTTTTGTGATTTACTCAAACGATAGCGGTTTGTTCGAATTTTGTTACAATGTCTGGTATCATAGTCATGAAGGTCTGATTGCTTAATTAATGAAGTTGATTTTTTATGAATTTCTATGAGAACGTTGTACAAAAATAATGTGGGTAACGGCATTATTCTCATTTTCAAAAAAAGAGGTTGACAATGATCTCTATAACCAGAATTTGTTATTGTTCTGATAGCTTTTTTCTGCAATTTAAAAATTTCTAAAGCCCCAGTTGAGTTGCCCCAGAGTATAACACCATAGCTGATGTAAGAATGGAAGAGGGAGAAATAGGTTACTTTCAATGTATCGAAACTAGTTACATTTTTCAGCTGACGCAATAAAAAAAGTTTTCTTGATAGTTTTTGCTCAATTGGTTAATATGACAGGTCCAAGTGAGAGTACTATCGACAACAATCCCAAGTAATTCAACGCTTTCTGCACTTGATGTAGCGGCAGAGCTTGTTGAAAACTGTAACTGTTGCGTTTTATCTGTATTTAGTTTGAGTCGATTTGTCACGAACCAACTTTTTGCCTTCTCATCGACTTCATTTGATATTCTAGATAGTTCAATCGCATTTCTGCCAGAGTAAATAAATGTAGTGTAATCGGCAAACAAAACAGATTTATATGGATGCATGAAGTTACTGATGTCATTCACGTAAATTAAGAACAGAAGTGGTCCCAATACTGATCCTTGGGGCACACCATGTTCAACAAGTTTAAAATTCGAAATGCAATTATTGCTACTGACTGCTTGATATCTATTCGACAAATATGATTTTATGAGGGATAGAGATACTCCCCTGATGCCATGATAATATAGTTTCTCCAATAATATGTCGTGAGAGACGCAGTCAAACGCCTTGATGAGGTCGCAGAGCGCAATAGCTGTGTGATTACCTTGCTCGAAATTGTCGACAACTTCACTCACCACATTGAGAACTGCCTCTGTCGTAGAGCGGTCCTTACGAAAACCAAACTGGGATTCGTTGAATAATTTATATTTTCAAAATATACGTAAAGACGTTATTCAATAATAATCTCAATTAATTTGCTGAAAATGGATATTATTGAAATGGGACGATAATTGTTAATGAGAGAATTTTCACCGTTTTTGAATAAGGGAATAACTTTCGATAGCTTAAATGCATCAGGAAAAATACCACTTGTGAATATTAAATTTATCAATTCAAAAAGAGGCTGCAACAATATCTCGGAGGTCTCTTTAATGATATCACAATTGAGTTCATAGGGGTCTAAGCATTTGGAATTCTTGAGTGACTTGATTGCATTTTGAACGTCTTCTTCAGTCACTGGGCCCAGAAAAAAATAGCTGCAGGGTGCTGGAAAATTTCTGAAATTCAGTAAATCCTCTTTGCATACCGTTGGAAGAGATTGGAAGAGATTGAATGATATTTTCAGCAATTTTAACAAAGAAGTCATTGAAATGTTCAGGAGATATATCAGTATGAGTTCTATTATTATTGTTTTTGTTTTTCTCAAAATGTATTATTTGCCAACATGCTTTCGCCTTATTACCCGCCGAATGAATATAATTGTCATAAGCTAATTTTTCAGAATTTTTAACCTGAGCAATATAATTTTTCTTCAAAATTCTATATGTTATATAATCCCTTGGTTCTTAAGTTATATCGGCTACAAGTTTCGAATTTGACAAAGACTTTCTCATACTTTTTAGGGATTCATCATACCACATAGCTGGTGCCTTTCCGTTCTTTGAGTTGTATGTTTTTATTGGAAATATTTTTTTGACCAAATCACTATAAGTATTTACAAGATGGAAAGATAGAATTTCAACATCAATAATTGTTTTGTTGAAACCCCACTCTACATTTGATAGAGCTTCTTTTAGCTTCATTAATCCATTTTGGGTTACTTTTCGAGAAATCGTTTTTTCATTTGAGCTCTCTGGTGTTTCCTCAATTATAATATACTGGCGCGATGATCGGACAAGCAAGGTTCAAAAACTCCGCTTTTTATATTGCTTTCTTCCAAATTGGTAAATATATTATCTATACAGCTAGATGAAGTAGCTGTGATTCTTGTATGTTCATGAATAATAGGAACCAAACCAAATGATAAAATTAGGTCTTGTTAATCTCTTAAAGCAGTTGAGTTTTCTTTAAAATCTACGTTGAAGTCGCCAGTAATCACCACTTTACTATTGGGATTAACCACATGGTTCAAGAGGTTCTCTAAATTTTGTGAAAACGTATCAAAATTCCCTCTTCCAGATCTGTATACAGCTATAACAGTAATTTATTTATTCAATAATTCTATAGCACAAAATTCGGAAATCAGTTGAAAATTTAATTGAATTGTTGAATTGTTTGAATTCTAAAGGCTTTACTTTAATCGAATTTCTAGTGAAAATAGCACATCCTCCATTATGTAATAGTTTTCTGCAGAAAGAATTTGCGAAAAAATATCCATTAAGGTTTATACTTTTGAGATTTTGCCCTCTCTCTGCCAATGTTCGGAAATGCATACTATATCAAAGTGACAATCATACAAAAGAGTTTGAAGTATCTCAATTTTGTTAGATATACATTGAATGTTTATACGAAAAACACTCACCAAGCTATCGCGATTCACAAGATTGAATATATCATAAAAGTTTTGTTCATACTCTATGTCACATTCTGAATGAACTAAGGATTTTCTGTTGAGACACTGATTTTCTGAAAATTTTCTTTAAATCTGAATCGTCTGATTGCCGCACCTCTTGGCCATATATCTGGAAGGTAAACGTCATTCGAATTATCTAGAGGAAATGACACTTTGTATGTTGATGCACGATCAGTTCTATTCCATTCTTTGCTTACAAAGGCAATGTCGGGTGCAGTTTCCTTAAGCGCTGCTAGAAGATCGTTTGAAGTCATGTCAGTTCCAATCCGTGAGACATGTAAATGTCCTGTTCTCGGAACTGTTTTGAATTCAGTTCTGTCGTTACTACCAAATATTGGTCTATATTTGTGTTCATTGTTTTTACTTGGGGGATTCCATTTGATGTCCCCACTTGCGTTTTTGTTTTCTTTGTACTTGTCATGTTTTTGCTCTGTGTTGTCTCTATTGCTTTTCAAGGCTGCACTGAAAGTTTTTTGTGGTATCGCCACGGACTTTTTTGCAAGACCAGATTCTGGTTTAGGAGAATTTGTGGAGTTCAAGTCGTTGTCGATAGATGCCGTTATGGGTACCCTTTTATCGCTATTATTAAATTGTTTCAAAAGTTAAATGAGATCCTCCTGCTCTTGAGTTCTTTTTTCCAAATGGAATGTCAGTTTACTTACACAATCAAGCTCCTTTTTTGAAGCACTATGGTCTTTTGCAAGTTGTTCACAATGGATGCAGATTTCATTCTCACTGGTGTTATGGAGTTTATCAACATCATCACTGCCTTGTTTCACATCACTACCGCCAAATTTACTGACGTAGTTAATTAATTGCACATTATCCACCGTTGCTGGAAATTTAAAAGTCAACATTATGTCTATGAGTTCATTTTTCTTTAGTTTATTCAGCTCTGCTGATAGGAGAGCAATTTCACTTGGCGTCGCCATGATCGCTGTAATAGCACGCTGTCTGCTAAGTCTGCAGTCATTTTACGATTGTTCCAGTGGAATTCAGATGAAATCACACGCTTGTCACGTATAGTTTTCTGATTGGATGCTGAATGGGAATTCTTCACTTAATCAGAAAACATGCCACGCGATTGCTCTATATCTCAAGGCCAATATCATTGCGGTAATAATGTGCACCCACTGAGTGCTAGTGTGAGAAAGCTCAAAGAATCCCAGAAAAGATGAGAACGACTGGGGTTCATATGGAACTCATGCCTCTCCACTTCGTAGTGGAGAGAGTTGCGTGGAGAGTTCATCCCAGGTTGGTGAATATCGCACTTGGAAGAAAAGTGCACTATGTAATAATAATGACTCACCTCCCACTGAAGGTGTATACCTGGCTGATCTACCAATAGATCAGATCGCCCAAAAATTCACCTTTGTGAAATTGAGTCGAGCTAGGTAAAAATGGAGAGTAAAGTATTTGATCTCTGCCAACACTCAGAGAGAACAGAATATGGTACACAGCAGGCATCTCCGGGTTTCACATCAAATAGTCCGAATATCTGAGCGATGCCCCAGGCATTTCCTAAGTGGAAATATACCCTATTCAGAAGATTCCACCACGACAGGAAACAAAATCATTGCAGTTTGTCTTACTGGTAAGTAGTCATCAAAGCGATGA
Organism: Gonioctena quinquepunctata; assembly: GCA_018342105.1. Classification (NCBI taxonomy): domain Eukaryota; kingdom Metazoa; phylum Arthropoda; class Insecta; order Coleoptera; family Chrysomelidae; genus Gonioctena; species Gonioctena quinquepunctata. The sequence goes on along the minus strand of JAFIRS010001257.1, from coordinate 126,400 downwards.
GCACCCCAATATTCAATATGAAAAAGGTATCGGGATGCCTTCAAAAATTATTTGAATAGTTAGGAACGACAAACAACTCTAGGTGCCAGGGTATGTTGGGTGAAGAGAACGAACAAGCCAAAGGATTGGCATGAATGGAGGCATAACTTTCACTGAGCGAGCCAGAACTATTCGGCGGCCTAAAAACTTGTATTTTCAGTGGCAACTCAATGAATGAAATGAAGCTTGGGAATCAAAACAAGGCAGAAACTCACAGGCATGCCAAATGTAAGCGACTCGAATTATCAGTTCTATTGGACTACTCAAAAGCTTTCGACACTTTTGTTGAGTACACTTGGATACTCAGGTTTATCTCTCGATACAGTTAAGTCTGCCCAGAGTTACCTCAGTAGTAGAAGCGAAAGTGTCAAATTGAACGATAAAGTATTACCCCGCCTCCAGATAACTACTAGTGTTTCTCGGGGATCAATACTGGATTCTTTAGTATTCGCCTTGATATTACACTTTATAACATCAACTGCAACTACACTAGTCGGCAAATAGTAAGCTCACTGTTTCAATGTGAACGCAGATAAAATGACAGTCATGGTTTTTGTATTCAAAACTCTAAGAACTCATTAGTGTGATTATATGCGAATACTTGTGGAAAATAGGAAATCGATACCAAAAATAAATAGCAGAAATTTGCAGCTTGAAATGATGAACTAAGGTACAAGTCACACATTTGCCATATTCGTCAAATTGTTTTTTGTTTTTCCGCTCCCAACCACACATGTTATTATAAATGTCAAAAAAAATCCCTGAAAATTTGAGCATGAATATTAACATCAAGTAGGTACTTCCCCAGAGCGTGGAAATATTTCCCATTCAAAATAAACGTAAACTTTTTCTTTTTTTAAATACCTATCACTCAGCGGCATTATATGCTATTATATCGTTCCAAAACGCGATTTATTCAGGATTTCATCCTCTACAAATGTGCCCATTGCGACGTAGCTGTAATCTGCACCTGTCACTAAATCTGATTTTTGTAGAAAATTCTTATTTTTTTGAGTGAACTGATTTCACTATTGGACCCAATAACTGATTTTTGAATCTAAATTCCAATCATTAGCCCCTGGTATGAATTTCTTGGAAAAGTCTGATTGCAGCCTTCTTGATGGCCCTTTCTATGAATGCTCTTTCTGGACATATTAGAAATAAAAAGGACTCTCTGCAGTTACTCTCCACCCGTCTGAATGAACGTCTCATTCTTTCACTTGAGAAATTGCCTCGCTATACCAAAACTGATGTATACCCACAGATGTTCTCCATCTTGGAAAAGTGTCAATGAGCTTCAAGATTTCGACGATTTAATGCGCCATACTTTGGAAAATGTTACTCATAATTCCTTCAATAGAGATTCTTGGTTACAGGCAACACTTCCGGTGAATCTTGGAGGTCTTGGGCTCCGTTTGGCTTCTTCCCTAGCTTTACCTGCCTTCTCAGCTTCTATGAGTTGTATATCCAGTCTTATCGATTCTATTCTCCACTTTTTCTGAAACGACTGATAAATTTTTTGATGAAGCTGTTTCTCTTTGGTTATTACAAACCAACTTAGATTTGCCACTTGCTACGAGAAACATTCAGGAATCCTGGGACCTTCCACTTTTGAATATAACCTCAAAAAATTTACTTGATTCGTCCAAGTCTGAAGTAGAAGAGGGTCTGGAATCTGTTAGTATTGAAGAATCCGGAGCTTGGCTGAATGCTCAACTCGTGGCTTCTCACGGAACCCTTTTAGATGACGAGTCTTTCAGAATATCTATTGGACTGCGACTGGGTTCAAATATTTGTATTCCTCATAAATGTATATGTTTCAGTGAAGTGAATCAAAAAGGAACTCATGGTTTAAGCTGTCATAGAAGTGCGGGTGGTTTAACCAGACATTGTCAAGTCAATGATATCAATAAACGTTCTATGGTATCGGCAGGTATTCCAGCTGTGTTAGAACCTCTTGTACTAGCCGAGATGATGGTAAATATCCCGATGGTATGACGCTGATACCTTAGAAATGTGGCAAATCTTTGGTGTGGGACTTCTCTTGTGCTCATACAGTTGCAGCGTCTCATTTCGCAAATACTTCTAAGTCCGCAGGTGCTGCAGCAATATCCAGTGAGAAATTGGAAAGAAAGCAATATCAAAATCTTGGACTCAATTATCTTTTCCATCCAATAGCTGTCGAAACTTTCGGTGTCCTTGGCCCTGAATCTCTGTCTTTTATCCATGAAATTGGGAGGAGAGTGGGCTGCGCTACAGAAGATAAACGTTCAACGTCATTTTTGATACAAAGAATCAGTATAGCAATTCAAAGGGGCAAAGCTTCTTCTGTAATGGGTATAATTCCTCCATTGCATCCACTGGTTGAATTATTTCATCGTCCCAATTTTCCTGAGGGATACATATCAGTTATCAAAGATAATCAGTACTCTCCAAAAAATCAATATCAGTTTCTCCATCACCTTCTTTGAATTACAGGAACAATGAACCTATGGATTCTTCATTAGTGAGCATGCCATACCAACAAGAGACTTCATTTCTACATTTGGCCTAATGGGATTGAATAATGTAGGAAATACCTGTTTCATGGATAGCATGATCCAGAGTCTTTCGAACACCAAGGTTTTGTTGGAATTTTTCAAGAATTGTTTTTGTATGGAGGATTTGAATACTACTACATCAAGAATGAAAGTAAATTTAGTGAAACCTTTCATATCTTTGATGGAAAATATCTGGAGTCCTGATTCTCCTCGAAAATTGGTGGATACTTCACATTTCGTGCGTCTATTCAGAAATGTTGCCCCTTCCTCTAATCATAACGTCCCAGCTGTTCCAGAAGAATTTCTGAAATACCTTCTGGTATGTTTACATGGAAATTCAAACAAGGCGAGTGCAGAGAATCTTCCATCATCACACGATTTTGTTATCATGAATGATAATCGGAAAGCCTCCATTTCTTGGACGAGATATCTGTCTACTCATAATTCAATGATTGTGGATACATTTATACATTTGCCGGTCAGCTGAAGTCTATATTGAGACGTACTTTTTGTAATTACTGCTCCGTTACTTTCGAACCTTTCTGGGTACTTTCAATCCCTATCCCAGACTTGCCAAACGAAGTCGTGAATTTAACACAATGTATTGAACTGTTGACATAAGAGGAGACTTTGACTGACGATGCGAGCCCATACTGTTCAACTTGTGGAATGAAAAAGGAATTCAAGAAAATGATTCGTATACAAACATTTCAAAAAATTTAGTTATACATTCGAAACGTGTTTCTTCACTGATGGCAGTGAATTGGCACTGTGATTAATTTCCCCATACAAAATTTGAATTTGGACAACATTCTGCTCAGGATGGAATGAATACCCTTATAATATCTACGCCATATCTAAACATAGCGGCAGTATTTCCAATGGACACTATACGGCATATTGCAAACACCCTCATTCTAATTGTTGGCACCTCTTCGATGACTGCCGTGTGTTTTCCCAAGATTGATTCCCTCAGCTCCAAGGGAGCATGTGTCCTTTTCTATGAAAAAGTTGATGATCTGAATTCTGATGGTGTTGTGGGTTTTTCCGGGTTTTCCTCCAACTAAAACAGCAAATGCACTTCGAGTCCCAAGCTTCAATCAAGTTATTATTTTTTATATTTGAAACTTTGCTTTTGTATTTTTAAATTCTGAATAAAATAGTTTAATTGTATTAAGGGTCTATTCATCTATTTGATTTCATAGTACAGTCAACTCTTGATTCGACAAAAGAAAATGATGTTAGCAATAGCCAAAGTAACTGAATAACAGTTATGTCACTAGGCGTACTATATTTTTTTACTATCAAGTGTATCTAATATTCAAATTCATTCTGACGTCTATAAATTTTGGTTTTGAATTAAACCATGTGCAAAGAGTGTTATTTTCTTTGAAAATACATATATATTATTACATATCTGAGTGTATTATTGTTTCTGAATTATCTGTGATTGGTAACTGTACTGTCAAACTAAGGCTCCACGCTTCATTATACACTGAGGGTGATAACTTTCCACCCGCCGTGGGTGGTTGTCCAGTTATTGGTCAATAGACTAACAACGCCCAGTATAGTTACGGCCTAGCTTTGACAGAACTAACGAGCAGTCTCATTAATTAATGTACCAAGTTTAAATTTTTTTCCTTCAGTAATTTTGGAGAAAACAAATTAAATCTTTTTTTTTTGTACTTTGGACGCCCTGTATCTCAGAGGGGATGCATTTTAGGACATACCTTGATAGCATTTTTTCACCTTGATTTGAGGTGAGGAATCTGTAGTTGGAGTTATATATATATATATATATATATATGTATATATATATATATATATATTTATTTTTAGCTGAGAAAAAAACAGATTATTGGAATTTATAACTTTTCCATGAATATGTACACAAATCAGAACAAACTTCTTCCTCCATTTCACTTTCCTGTTAGGGAGGTGGGATGTCCTCCATCAACCGATAAAGCTCCTGTCACACAGTGACTTTCAACATATTTATTTCGATCCGGGCAAATGGTCCGGAACGGTAGCTTTCAAGAGATATGTAATGTTGAAATGGCAGAATGATTGATGACATTTTTTGCAGCGTCCAACATCAGTGGGGCAATTGGCTTTCGAGTCCCAATTAAATGAAAACTCACTCTGACATAAATTTATTTCGATGAAAAATCGAATCCGGATCAGCAGGAACGCAGGAATGCTGAAAAAGTTCTAATTAGGGAGCTCGTTTGACTTTTTATTATTCTTAGCAGCGCCTTTTGCGCAAGAAGAGGATTACGTGATGGGATGTTCGATATGTTCTCAGAGAATTACGGAAAGCGAATTAGATTCAGCAGAATTATTCTTGTTTTAATGGTACGAATATTCTACCGTTTCTCGGAATTATTATCAATCTGACCTGATGTTTGAGTAAGATTTATGGAAAGTTAAGTGAGACAGGCAAAGTTTGAGTTAAAAAAATGGTAACTCAGCATTGACGAATAAGTCGATAATATTTTATGAACTCAAATAACCTGAAATACTAGCTTATGTCCATGTGGATAGAAGGTCATACTTTTCTATATAATTATATTTATGAAACAAAATACTCCTTAAAAACTATTCCAATAAATAACGTCCTGTTAACACTACTCGTAAGTTCATTGAGAAATATCCATATTAGGGCAGTTTCTTCCAACATTAAATTTTTTCACTGCCTGTTATTGATATCAGGTTATGAATCGATTGAAAGGACTATCACTGAAAGCATTTGACCTATTCATGCCTTCAATTGGGTATAATGTCCTGATATCTTATTTTTACACTTACTAATTACCTCAATTTCCTCCTATACCGGTGACTCTGGAGTGAATGTGATATAGAATGAACTTTCGCTAAATTCAGCCTCAATATATTGATTGGAATAGTTTTATACTTGATGTATTGAACAACAACTCCAATCAGTTTCAGATTGAACTATAGGAAAATACTGAATGAAACTCGTGGTTGGAAGAAATGAACAGTAGCACACATGGATAATTCAATTCTATGATTCATACTCTTCTAGATATAACACATTGTATTGGGGCAGTTCCTACCATTTGTAATTCATATATGAAAGAAATATTCTTTAGCAAAAAAAATCAAATGAAACAGTTTTGAACATAAATATTATTTAAATAATCCGGGGTAGTATTGAACAAGTGAGAATTCGAATTGTAGGGAATTCTTCTTAGTGTGCACATAATGCAAAATATCGTTATTTTTTTACTAATACTCTCAGAGATATAACATGTTGTATAGAAGGGGTAGTTTCAACTGTCTGGGATGCAAAATTACACATTTAAATAAGTTATTACTATGAGGAAATAACAAATAAAATCGATGTTTTCTGACTTCTATTTTCAATGAACAATTCAAAAACAAAAAATAGTGAAATATTGAGAGAGAAATGTTTACCCCTCAGGATTCTAATTTCATACTCAATATGCGCATACCCCTGGACTGTAACCATCATGCCAAATTCAATTTTGCTAATGCCGATATTCTTTGAGATGAAAAATATTTTATAGTAGGCATAGTTTCCATGGCCTGGGATGCGAAAATGAAGAATGAAAAGCGATATCCTCATGCAAAAAGATGAAATGAAAATGGCTTGTTTTGCAGTTTTTCTTCAGTCAACACTTTCATAGGGTAGAATTATTGAAATATCAGGAAAGCAGTTCTATCCCCTTAGGATTCGAGTATCCTTTTTCAATACGCACCTTTTTTGAAATGTAAATTATTAAATTTGTTGGGAACTGGCCGGCTGATCAATTCAATTGAATTGAAAAATAGGGCCAGGCGGTCAAATTCAAAAATATTCATTGACCTTTTAGGTACATGTCTCTAACTAATCCGGCTAGTCAGGTTGATATGAGTACTATCGATATCTGAAGCCAAACACGGCTGGGCGCGATCAGTACTTGGATGGGTGACCATTGCCTGTAAAAAAACGTTCGCGTATCAAGTACCCGTACAATTGGAGCTTAGTAGCATACTAGCAGCTGCAGGTGATATATCAATGAGCACAAGATATATCGAGAGGTATGATTTCCTTCGGAGGGGACGTTAAGATGGGGTCCCGAGTTCATAGATGTTGAGCTCGTTAAAGAATCTACCTCTGGAAACACCAGAGGATTCGCTAGAATTTCCAGTTGGAGGAAGTGTGCAAGTGTGCTCACTGGCGTCGGTATCAAGCCTGGTTGCAGAATCAGGCTCACGTTAAATGAATGATAAAAAAAATGCCAGGAGTAGATTTCGCACACCACGGAAAGTTCTTAACATATTTTGTTGCAAAATCTATGGCAGGTTCATCTAGAAAATAATCCTTTCCTCTATAATTCGAGTGAAAAACTCCCAAAATATATATGATACGCTGATAGACGATGAAAATTTCAAAAGTCACTCAAACTTCACAAAGTATCCCAATTAATTCAATGCCTCTACCGTTTCCCATTTTCTACAATTATTTGATGGGGTGTATCACAGGCTGATTCGCAGAATTATTCATAATCTGAATTTTATAAAAGAATACAAAGATTGTTATCTGATCATGTGAAGACGTAATGTCTATAGAAGAATCTGCGCTGAAGATACTCGAATTTTCAATTTGTTGACAATTAGAAACAATATTATGTAAAACCAATTTTTTTCATTCCATAGGCCATCAATACGTCCAAAAAATAGTATTTTAAAACCAATTACTTCCTTGCCTATTACTCACTCGTAATCGTTAATCATCATCAATTTCATAATACCTCATTTTGGACAACGACCTTATTTCGGAATAAACCCACAAGTCAATTACCCCATTACCAAACAGTTTGTCAATCATGAGTTCTGTTTCATAATAACTATTACCACTATAGTGCTAAACAGTCTAGCGGTGATCGAATACGACTTTGGACTTGTCAAAGCATATAATAAGGATACAATAGGAAAACTTTTTTATCAATATTCAATTGAGAATGTTTCCCTTTTCAACTAATAATACAATTTTCGAATAACAAACTAAAACTGAATAAAGACACATAAGCACACGCAGGAGGTGTCTCCTTACATTAAATTTCACAAAAAACCAATCTGGTATATTCTGATGCTTTCTGCTAACACCAGCAGGAATCACCCCTTCACCCCCTAGGGTGGGCAAGTGAATGGTCCAACTAACCTCAAAAAAATGCAGCAGTTTCCACCCTCTTTCCCACTCATTTCGAAGCGGACAAAAAGAAGAATATATATACCCTAAACTAGCATCTTCCATATTTTCATCAGAATTATAGTAGTACGTTGGTGACATCCAACTGCATTTCAAGTATCGAAATGGATACAGTGATACCTGGCATGTTCTGACATGAGGTAGTTTGGTTTGGATTACAAAAAGTTGTTATTTGTCACTTTTATTGCAACTGAGTTTTGTCGTGCGTCGTTCGTAAATGCAAGTCATCCTCCCAACACAATTCCACCCTTTTTCAATACTAATCAAGGACAAGTCTGAAACCAGCTCTCAAAGAGCTTATTTACCACTATCAGATTGGGGCTGCAGTAATAATGATGACTGGAATCCAATATAAAGCACCAAACTAGAGCTACTAGAGAAAGTTCAGGGTTCCGTGGGATTTTATCATAGTAGGTACTCATTCAGTATCTCACGCAAGTTTTCTGAACAACATTTGGATAATTCAATAATTTTCAATATAATGAAATACAAATCATATTTGGAAACAGTACCATTGGGTTTGGAGCATATCTATCATATTGATGAAAAAAAAAAGTGCGGTGCGATTTGGAGCCTATAGCGGTTGAAGCAGGCGGAAGTAAAAGTTACGCTGTCAATGCAACGTTTTCCGATTTCATTCATCCGGGTAGGGTCTTCAACCTACATTTTGAGAACTGCGCCATTTACTCCTGCTACATTTTATCCGAATATACGTTTGGACCAATACAAGGACTTCGTCGATACTCTTATTCAGCTCATAGCCGACTCCAAGAGAGAAGTCGTCGTGGAGGGGATTGCTACGCCAAATTTTTGAGATGGAGTTCCTTAACGACCGACTAACGGAGTACATACCTCGCAGAAAGCATAAAAACCCTGGACTTGGTGAAACTGAATGAAGGCGAACACCAACTTTTGTTAGAGGACCACAAGCCTCAATTATCGTTATTACTTTTTTCACACTAGCAATCAGCAGGAGCATCAACTCCTGGTGAGTCTCTACAACCAAAAGCTTGAGTCTGCATATGAAATAGCCAGAGGTAAGAATAAACTCCAGCATGCATGACTCACCGAAGCATACATCAATGAGGCCCTGTTCAGAACTATCCTGCACATTCTGAAAAGAGGTATAAAAGAAGCAGACGGCCAGAAATATAGACCTTCATGCCTCGTAGACATACTCGGTGAATTTTACGAATACCTGCTGAAAAGCAGACTGGAAATAGGACTTTTCGAAACGGGGGCATTTCAGAGACGCAGTTTGAATTCAGGGAAAAAAGGTTCACTGTACAAGCCATTACGTATGTCTTCACGAAGACCTACGAAGGTAATGTCACATGGGGCAGCATAATCCATATTTATTCGAAAAATGCCTTCAACACCGCCGAATGGGACAGGATAATTGGAAAGATGCGGCGTATTGGAATCAGTGACTACCTGATCAAGACCACTAGTAACTACCTGTCTGAAAGAGCCCACAACTGCAGCAAACATACCAATGGTATGACGCAGGGAGTACCGCAAGGCACATCTTGTTTGAAGGTGTATTAACTCTTGATCTCTCAAAAGGCTGCTACACGGCCGAATACGTCGACAACCTGGCGCTGGTTGTGGAAGCCATTGAGAAGGAGCTCCTTATCAGTGAAGTGAACCAGGCCCTCAGATACGTCGAGAGGTAGGGGACTACAGAGGGGCTGGAAATTGCCGCCACTATACTTTGAACCCGCATTGCCCCCAACGAGTTCGTTGAATACCTCGGCGTGATAAGCTCATTTTCAACAAGTACATATGAAGGCAGTTGAAGAAAGCAGACGGACAAACGGCAGCCCTGGCAAAGATACTCCCAAACATGAGAGGTCCCAACACGCAAAAATGAGGGCTCCTGTACGGAGCCAGAAGATGGACATCGAAAGATACCGATGGATGGTTGCCTCCTCTCAGAGAAAAATGCTATTGCGATGTCCGCCTACCAGAGATTCTCTGCAGATGCCTTCTACGTAATCGCGGGAGTCCTCCCCATTGACATGTTGTTTAGAGAAAGGGACCGCCCAAATGACATAGCGGATATGACAGAAGACCACAAGACCTCCGAGAGACAAAGTACCATCCTAGACTGGCAATCGGGATGTACAAACAACACCTCAACGGCACGGTGGGTGAAGCGACTGATCCCGGACATCGCTACCTGGCTGGTCTGTAACCACAAACACACCGATTAATACGTAACTCAGTTCCTGACTGGCCACGGCTCCTTCAGAACGTTCACCTTGCGGATAACAGGTGCATCTATTGTCAATTCCTGGACAACGTGGAACACACGCTTGTGACAGATGGTACAGTTGGTTTCATTATACGGAGTATAATGAAAAGGAGAGAAATCGAAGAGAGGGAACACCAACGCAGAGAAAGACTCTTCGGGTATAGGAGAGGGCACAAGTGGTTTTTGTCGGAGTAACGCCCGACGTTCTGGTGCCATGCAGTTTCCCTTCATCGAAAAGAAGTAGGGTCTTTCTCTTTGTTCCCCGCATATTGATTACGAAAATGTAGTGCTTGCTCCTGATTTTGTACTGATGCTTTTTCCAAAATGAACTGATGGAAAAATGGACATATTGGAAGGTTTCTGAAATTCGAGAAAGCTCAGCACAAAACAATCATTATCTCATCCATTTTCACACAGATAGATTTCATCGTTCCTGGTATTTGGACGATATGAAAGCAAGTTATCTTATCATTACATATACCGGGTGTCCCAGGACTCTTTTTTTATAGGGAATGTAGAGGGGGGGATCAAAATAGTTTTGCAGATTCGTGGTGCAGAATATGTAACATCTTCGAGTTATTCGCGCCTGCGCGGTATGAATATGATGATAAATAATACCGGGTGACACAGGATATCGAGCCACCCCTGTAACTTCTGCATTCGTGAACGGATTTTTCTGAAATTTGGTACAGTTACATAAGCAACCATTTCGCATTTGATCACATCACAATCCAATATGGCAGACTTCCGTTTTTTTTCGGAAATGCCAGTAACTTAGTTTTTTCAAATAGAACACCCTGTATATTTTCACATATTCAAGTTCAACAGGTCAAAACAAGTCCAAACCTCATGTCAAATGTAATTTTTTTAAAACAATCGAAAGTGAAATTGTTTTTCATTTTACCTCGTGGATAAATGAGATTTGGTCGAAGCTATTCACAATGAGTCGCGAATGGCAGAAAAACTTATTTTGTTCTGAAAAATAATTTTTTGTGTCACTTACTGGTTAATCAATTCAGTCACATCACATTTTGATCAGAAATTTTTTTTTTCAAATGGAACCTCTATGGGCCACTCACCCATCTCTCTAGAACATATATTGAGGAACAAAATGACATATCATTTTTGTATTCCGGTGCAGTAACAAATTGTGTGAATTAAAAAATCTACAACTAGTTCACGAGTTTCCTTGCGGTTCGAATAATTTTTCAACTTAGTAAGCTGTGGAAAACAACATTTCTGAATCTTGTCAACTAATTGTGTAAGTTATACCTATAAGCACGATAATGGTGTTTATTTTTTTATTCTTCCAGCGATTTCTCGACTGACATTGCATTGGTATTCCAATTCCCACGTCGAAGCGGTTGGATCAAATTCAACATAAGCAAAACATTCACTCCTGCCTCCTCACTTACGATCATCTTCTCCATTGTTGGGTCCTTTTCGGAATCTTCTCTCACCATTTTTGAAAAAGGTTCTTTGTGGGTGTCTTCTGTGTGGGTATCGTTCAGCGTATTACTGACAAGCGGCGACACTGTTTCTAAGACATTCTCCGTAAATTGATAACATATCAACCTGTTCACTTCTCGTAAACCCCTAATTTTGATTTCACATTTCTACTCAACTAATTCCCGGAAGTTAACTAATTTTCGAGAGTTGAGATGAAAGATGACAGCGAAACACAATTAGCGGACAAGAATCTGAAATATTGTTTTCCACAGCTTACTAAGTTGAAAAACTGCAAGGGAACTCATGAACTAGTTGTAGATTTTTCAATGTGTACAATTTGTAACTGCACCGAAATACAAGAATGATATGTCATTTTTTTCTCAATGAATATTCTAGAGAGACAGACAGCTGGCCTATAGAAGTTTCTTTGAAAAAAAAAAATTTTGATCAAAATGTGATGTGACTGAATTGATTCATGAATAAATGTCACAAAATATAATTTTTCAGAAGAAATTATGTTCCTCTGTTATATGCGACTCATTGTGAATAGCCTTGACCAAATCGCATCTATCTACGGGGTAAAATAAAAAATAATTTGAATTCCCATTGTTTAAAAAAAATTACATTTGACATGAGGTTTGGACTTGTTTTGACCTGTTGAACTTGAATATGTAGAACATACAGGGTGTTCTATTTGAAAAAACAAAGTTGCTGGCATTTGCAGAAAACCGGAGGTCAGCCATATTGGATTGTAATGTGATCAAATCCGAAGTGGTTGCTTATATAACTGTACCGAATTTCAGAGAAATCTGTTCACGAATGCAGAAGTTACAGGGGTGGCCCGATATCCTGTGTCACCCAGTATGTTGAAAGTTAGGCTAAGAGAGTACCTACCTATCAAAATAAAAACACATTTTTATATTAACGAAAGAATGGCCAAAGCGAGATCACTGTGCCTAGTCTGGTCATACACATTTAGAATTATGAAAAATTTCACTTCTGACAAAGGAAGTAATATGGAAACAAAAAGTAAGGAAGGAGGCGACTTCTTCGTTTATAATGAAACATCTACTAGCCAGACTACTCCGTATTTTCTCATTGCGTCGAAGATTCGCCATGTTATTCGCATCGCTGCATAGTTTAATCACATTGTACAATTCACGAATACTCAGGCAGGCATGGCACATAGCCTAGGATAATTTTGAGCCAATCATAGCGAAGAGGAATATTCGCTTCCTGTAGGATTCATGTTTTGTGAATTTTCGGCATTCCAAATTGATCTGTGCGGTATATACGAGCAAACGAGAATACATGGAGTTCGATTGTATAATGATGATGTTTCGAATGGAATCTTGGAAATATAGCGAGGATGTTCAGTGATATACAGTGTCCGGCATAAAATTCGCAGCATATGAAAAACTTTTTTATTATTGATTTATAAAAAAAAATCATTCGTGATAAAAACCTCTGCTTTATCCCAAACCTGAAATGCAAACACCAAAATGTTTTCAAAATAATATGATCCCATCACTTTATTTCTCACGGTGGAATTTGAATTCATGGGAAGATATTGTTCAAAATCGAATGATGATCCAGAAATTTGAATCATAGCTATGACCAATTTCATATTTCAACTTTTTTTCCCATTTTTTTCTCATCGCGAATGGTATATTGTAATATATGATGATATCACTCTCTGAATGTTTTCTTATTTCTCCCTCCCATCGGAAAAGAACATTAATTGAATTATGTGACGGAATTTCACAAAATCTTGCTGCAAATAGTAAATAAAACTGAATTGTCTCCAAGGTATGATGCCAGAATGAAAATGAATTTATTTTCACAACTCAATATTTTTTTTTACACAATCAGGAATTGTAAAATATGACCACTTTTGTATAGTTTTTTCTTTCAAGAAAGACATTATAGTGCATCTACAATATTTTATTGAATTTTTTGCAGCATTCAACGTACAAAATTAAGGTTTTGATCCATCGAAAAATTTATTCACGTATTATTTATGAATTTCAAAATATCGTAAGTTGTTACATTCGACTTCGATAGCAATATCCAGCTTCTATAGTTTAGTTCTTTGAATTTTACTGTAAATGATTGAGATACAGAACATTTGCCGGTCACAGTTTGCTTTGAGAACAAATTCTTTTGTAATTGTAAACAAACCATTTTTGACGCATCAAGAATAACTGACACATCTGTAGAGTAATTCCAGTAGTTTTTCAATTCAATCATGGCTGCTCGACTGAGTACACAGGAGAGAGTGGAGATTGTAATGATACATGGTGACAATAATCAGTCTTGTAGAGACACTGCCAGTATTTTTAATGAAAGATATACAGGTAAAAACGTTCATAATTCGACAATTACAATAATTTTGGAAAATTGGATCGGTTTCGAAAAAATACAAAGTGACACATAAACGACCGATAACTGAAAATGAAGGAACGATTACGAATATTATGCTGTCTACGATTGAAATTCCAAGAAAGTCATTATCGCAAAGGGAAGAAAATCTTGGTAATCAATGAGAAGAGTTCTAGGTAATAATAAATTCAAACCGTATAAACCAAAATTCATACACACTTTGAAACCGAGAGATCCGGATAATCGCTTGGATTCCTGTTTCTGGTTTCAGTCTATGATGAAACATAATGGACAGTTTTTGAAAAAAAATCTCTACAGTGACGAGACAACCTTCACATCGAATGGGGTAGTCAGCTCCCAGAATTGCAGGTGGTGGGCAGCTAATAATCCCCATTTCAGGATACAATGTAAAGACCAATATCACTTCAAAGTCAACGTCTGGTGCGGAATTCTTAATGACATTATTGTCGGACCAGTATTTTTCAGACAACCACTGAATTCTGCGAGATACTTAAGAATGCTGCAGACGTTTCTCTCCGATTATCTGGATGATATTCCTCTGGACATAGAGCTAGAATGTATTTTCAATAAGACGGTGCATCCATCCATCCTACGCTAGAAGTGAGAAGGTGGTTAAACGGAACATTTCCAAATCGATGGATTGGAAGATATTCCAATAACGCTTGGCCCGCCCGGTCACCGAACCACACTCCTTTGTGTTTTTTCTTATGGGGATATCTCAAACAGAAGGTATATTCAAGAAGACCATTCCAAAATATACGTCATTTGGAGAATACTATCAGAAATTGTATTCGAGGAATAGCTCCCCAGATACTAAGAAATATTCATGATGCAATGCACCGCCGTTCTATGCAGTGTATTGAGAATGGGGGTCTCCGCGTACAATAGAGTATGGGACATATTTGTATCAAAAAATGTTTGGTATTGTGAAAATAAATGAATGGGCATTCTGGCATCATACCTTGGAGACAATTCAGTTTTATTTACTATTTGCACGAAGATTTTGTGAAATTCCGTCACATAATTCAATTAATGATTTTCCGATGGGAGGGAGAAATGAAAAACATTCAGAGAGTGATAGCATCATATCTAACAATATACCATTCGTCTAGCATAATATTCCTTATGGTGTACAGGGTGATGAGGAGAAAATGGGGAAACAAATTGAAATATGAAATATGATTCGAATTTCTGAATCAACATTCGATTTTGAACAATATTTCCCCATGAATTTGAATTCTACCGTGATAAATAGAGTGATGAGATCATATTATTCTGAAAACAAAGCATGCTCTTCTATCTCCCTCGTATAAAATCGTATAAAATTCAATTTTGGTGTTTGAAATTCAGGTTTGGCACAAAGCTGAGGTTTTTAACACGATTTTTTTTTTTGATTAATCAATAAAAAAAAGTTTACCATATGCTGCGAACTTTCATGCCGAACACTGTATATTGTTCCACAAAAGGTGCATATTTATATTTAAAAAATATGGAATGCGTTCTACTGGATCCCAGGATGTATATTTGGGAATTGATTGATGGTTTTGAAAACAGACCCTTTGAATTAATTGGACCTTCTTCGTTTTGAAAACAGTAGAATTTTATAACCATAATTCAGAATGAAAATTGTCCCAGCCACATTTGAGAAAAATGAAAATCGTTATTCCTCAGCTTCTCTTGGTTTTATCTTTCCTGGACGTAAAAATTATCAATTTCTTGACCTTGCCCAAGTCAAGTGATGTAACCGTGCGAAAAAGAATCGAGATATCGACAGAAATATCTGTTTTGACGTCCCTCGAGACAATCAAGACCATTTTCAGAGTAAAGTCTGTCTGTACGTGTGTCTGTCTGTCTGTAATCTTCCACGATAACTGCCGAACCGTTTGACCAATTGAGCTGAAATGTGGTATGGGGGTACAGTTTCTGCCGCAATGCGACCATGACTTTTCGGCTGCCACCTGTCACTATTAAAAAATGTCAGTGAGTACGGGACTTGACTCGCAATATGTCATTTGCAAGACCTTGAAAAACTGTATCCAGAACAGTCAAAATTATTTCTCCAACTAAAATCTGTCAAAATAAAAAAAGTTCAAAACTAAATTTGGCATGGAGCAACAAAACAAAAACAATCAAATTAAATCTGCAGTTGGAGGTTTCCACCGTTTCCTAGTCTGGCGCTACGAATGCTTAATTTTTCTCCTGGGGTTACCATCCGAGACGGCCGCTCACCTAGGCTTCGACTAGGACGACCCGCGTTTGGTGCAGGACCACTCAATTGACTGTGGTCAAATATCTCACTTGGTCAATTGACTGTTGAATTGACCGATCAAATTGACTTTGTACAGCCCTGAAAATGTTAAATCAATATTTTATTTCAAATTAACCCCATTTTCCCATGCCGCTCAAGTTCTGGGGTGTCACAAAACTGATTTTTTTATCCATTATTAGAGTGCAAGGAACGTTGTTACGCATGGAAGACAATGAACTGATGTGCCATTTGAAAATGGATGAAAACTAATTATTTCCACTTCCAGCTGAAAATCAAAATGGACGGATTTTGCCAACGAGTATTCTGATGCTGCCCAGGCTTTGAATGATCACTAGCATATGGATGACTACCTTGAAATAGGAGATGTGCAAAAGAGGGCAGAAGAAAAAGTCGATAATGAGATATTATTCATGTACATGGTATGATTGCAGATGGTGAACTGGATATGTAATGTACAGAATGTTCTCCAATACTTCGACAAACGTTCATTGGCGGAGGCAGTCAAATGTTTCAACAACTCAACTGAAATAATTTCAGTTTGGTAGAATCCAGAATACGGCATTTCCTGTTTCAAAACTGATTGAACAACATTGACTACATACACAATACGAAAAACCACAAAAAATAACATTTCGAAAACAGTTATCTCTATATTTAACCCACCTAGATTCTTGGCACATTTCATGATACAGGAAAACATTTGGAGGAGTAGAATAGGACAGAATCATGAGAATATTGGACACATTTTGGAAATCAAGGACAAAATTTCAATAAATATATTCAAGGTCGAAATTCCACGACAATACTGCATAATGGCTTTAGGAGAAAGTATCATTGATCTCCTGATATTTTATGTCGCTGATGAGGAAGCTTATATGTTTTGACGTACCTAAAGATGTTGTAAGCTTGAAGGTGATTTTATTTATGTTGTGTCTCGCTTCGGCCAGAGCTCTCTGGATCTCTGGCTGGTGACTTCTCCATACTGATGAGGGCCAAAGAGCCTGAAACTGGTATGCGGATTGTTAGGCGGACACGACATAAATTAAACATAATCGAGCTTATCAGAAAGAAACATTTGCGAACAATTTCCATTTATATGGAAGTTTGCATGGATTTTCAGGTGAATATCATTCAACGTTCTGCGTGGTATTTGCTAGGAAAGTAGTTGTTCTTCGCCTGTGGTCCACCGATCGTGTTTCAATTTATATTGAATCCGTTTGTGAAGATGACTTTGTGCACTTCATTCACTTCATTTCTTAGCATTGATATGTTTTGCTTATCTTCAATGATAATTTCAGAATGTTGTGGGAAACTGTTGCGTGAATCCCAAAATCAAAGTTGCATATCTACATCAATATCGAGAGTTGAACATTCCACTGACTCTAAAACGGTATCATATTGGACCCGATCAGAAGTATTTGTTGTATATCGACAGGGAGAAATTTGGCAGTTGATAAATACTTGTGAAAGGAGTTTTGTGGAGACAATATGGCAGATAAACTACAAAACATTCTGGGAAAAATAAATCATATATCAGTTGGATCAATGCACACTCATTTTTTTGAAATCACTAGACAGATGAAAATATTTCTAATTGATCCGTAGGTATCAAGAATACAGAAGGAAAAGTTTGTATTCGTCAACATCACTAGGAATTCTCTTCAGAAATACCGAAACCAAGAATATTGCCCAAATGACTGAGGTATAAAACCAGAAAAACTCCACCGCGAAGAAAAATTCAAGAAGAACGATTTGTTCAAAAAGTAACCATTTCATCGGAGGAAAATCATTGAGAAACGATGGGACGAAGATTGGATGATTCCTCATTACTCAATAAACAAATAACATCCCACTATTTGGACCCAAAACATGATATGGTATTAATTTCCCATCACGCGGAGGTAAATCACCATGAACAAAACATAATATGAACAATAACTTACGTCGGAAATATTGGATCCTTCTGAGTGACAAGCTAAACGGAGTTATTGGACAAATCTCCAGAATTCTGTGAACTTTACGTGAATGCTCAGGATTCCTCTTATAGGGGCATTACCGACTCGTCGTTTTGCGCCGACTTTCGGATATTTATTTGAAGATGGCTGGGATTACTTAGGACCAACTGAGGAGCTATATCAAGAGAAAGGGGTTTCATATTCTTCTGAATAGTGAATAGGGCAATCCGTTGATGCTTTGGTAATCATTAGGGTACACATGCATTTATTCATGCAACAATGTTGATGTAGGTGAGGGTTTCCAGAAGGAGTCTGGAGTGACGATGGGGCTTGTTTCAAGGAGCAGAACGTTAACTATCTTGAAATTCCGAAAAGCTCAATTGATCCAAAATTATGAAGTGGAATGATGAAATAGTTTTGAAATGCCACCTAGGCACCAAACATAAAGAGATCCTTCGAAATTGTATCCATCAATCAGTTGGAAAAAATATGATGGAGTACTATAAACAGAACATCCAATTTGTTTGTTGTTTATTATATTCTGATGACAGGTTTTATTGAAAAGGAGACCATACTCAATTCTAGACCACCAACTCATATACTTGTAGATCATGATGTTCGAGAACCAATTCATATTCTCATCGGATCATACTTCTGTAGACACTGATATAGACAATATACAGGGTGATTAAAAAGTACTTTGACAAACTTCAGGAGGTGATTCCTCACAATATTCTAATATGAATTGTCCAAATGAATATATGTCCGGAAACGCTTCATTTCTAAGATACAGGGTGTTGAAATTTTACTTTCATTTTCGTTTTTTTGTTAAACCTTTCGAAATACTGACCTTAATTAAACTAAAAATGGTGTTGGCAGGTTTTTGGAGATGTCAAATTCGAACCTGATGTTATTATTGCTCTCACTCGTAGGGGGCGCCACCTACACGTCTTTTTCTTTTTTGATGATTCATAACTTTTTTTAGCGTACTTTTAGCACATTTTTCAGTAAAAAAATCCATTTCTCCGTTATATCTACGTGAAAAAGCTAACCATGTTACAAGTCGCTATAAGCAACCGATTTTTAGATATTTGGACTTGAAAATTTCAAGTCGATTATTTGGTAATCGATGTTTGTTGAAGTTATTACTATTTCTTTGTATTTTTCACAAGAATGCTTAGGAAATGAATTTGACGTTTGAGTAAGTAGTTTTGGTAATAACATATTATGTGACAGTTAAAAGTTTTGTTGTTTTGTTGAAGTTTCTGTAAGTTTTGAAACACTTATTTTGAACAAATTGATTATTTAAACAATAATGCTCATTTAGCCGATATGCATTTCGTTTATGGCCTTGCGGATGGCAATGCGCGCGAAGCAAGACGTATTTACCACGAGCGATTTCCTAATAGAGTACTGCCTTCAGCTCCAACATTCACCAGTCTCCACCGTCGTTTGGCAGAAACAATTAGCTTTAAGAGGGCAGCTGATATTATTGAAAGACCACGAGCTGCCCGAACCCCAGAATTGAAAGAAGCTGTTTTGAACGCTCTCGAGGAGAATCCAGAAACAATTACAAAAATAATTGCTGAAGCTCTCAATTCTACTCAGTCTATAGTTTGGAGAATTATCCAGGATTAACAAATTTATCCATACCATATTCAGAGGGTACAAGCTCTTTCGACACGAGACTTTCCCCAACGCATTACAATGTGTCAGTGGTTTTTGAGAAAATTGGCTGGAAATCCTCAATTTTGAAGATATGTACTATTAACGGACGAAACGAACTCCCCCCGAAATGTTATCACAAAATTCCATAACAACAATGTTTGGGCTCTGGAAAATCCGCATACAGTTGGTGAAAGACATTATCAGTATCAATTTTCTGTAAATGTATGGGCGGCAATAATTGATAATTACTTGATAGGTCCTTTCTTTCTTCTGTTCCGACTGAATGGCGCAACTTACAGAGACTCTTAGAAAATGAATTGCCGGGACTACTTCAGAATGTACCATTAGAAATTCGTATCCGCATGTGGCTTATGCATGATGGGGCTCCGGCCCATTTTAGCGTTGTAGGCAGGGAATTCCTTAACCCTGTCTATCCAAAACGATGGATCGGTATGGGTGTAGAAGAACTTAACCAGGCATGGGCACCATGGTCCCTAGATCCAAACCCACTAGATTTTCATTTCTGGGGACATTTGAAGTCACTAGTTAATGAAACTCCAGTAGCGAACGAAGAAGATCTAAGAAACCGAATAGTAGACGCCTGTGAAACAATAAGAAACACACCAATAATTTCTGAGCGAGTACGAGATTCGATTACCAGAAGACCGAATGCCTGTATCTTCGCTGGGGGTGAACACTTTGAACAATATATTTGAATACAATTTAGTTGCCTTTATTTTATTTTTTTCTACATATTCAAAATTTCTTGAAATGAAATGTTGATATTTCTTGCCAATTTCATTTAAACGAATACAGATTCTGCACTCTTGAAACAAAAATAACTATTTCAAACAAGTAAAATAAATAGAATAGGTGGCGCCCCCTACAAATGACAAAAATTACTTACTCAAACGTCAAATTCATTTCCTAAGCATTCTTGTGAGAAATGCAAAATGATGGTAATAACTTCAACACGCATCGATTATCAAATAATCGATTTGAAATTTGGAATTCCAAATATCTCGAAAACGGTTGCCGGTAAAGACGTGTAGGTGGCGCCCCCTGCGAGTGAGAGCAATAATAACATCAGGTTCGAATTTGACACCTCAAAAAAACCCCCAATACCAATTCGCGTTGAATTAAGGTCGTTATTTCGAAAGTTATTTGAAAAAAACGAAAATAAAAATAAAACTTCAACACCCTGTATCTTGGAAACGAAGCGTTTCCGGACATATATTTATTTGAACATTTCATATAGGAATATTGTGAGCAATCACCTCCTGAAGTTTGTCAAAGTACTTTTGGATCACCCTGTAGATCTTTTGTCATAACAAAAAGCAACACAGTAGATCTCCGTTTTATTCTGATAAAAGTGACAAAAAAAATACTGCAATTTCCAATCAACCGCAATATGTGGCACAAGGATTAACGAGTCTTAAGAATTGGAAATGTAGGTTTGATTTCTAACCCAAAGGGCCAATGGATATTTGGAAAAAAAAATATTCAAACTTCGTCCAGCAAAAGATGTGTAAATCGGAGTAGTATTCATCATTGTTCATGAAGGTCGACTAGGATAGCTGTTTCTGGACTTTGTATACTGGATGTTAGAGAAAAAGATAAAAGAGAAAATTCTAGTGATTATTGTTGGAGAACAATTAGATATATCTGTTATATTAGTATTTCAAGTTTTTTTTAACATTTCCTATATTACGATTGAAAATCATAGACTGCGCATTGACAAATAATCAAATTCTGTCATTGACCAGAAGAACATTGTGATATTTCACTTTCCAAAGTTGGAAAATATATGAATTAACATACTTCTAGTTGAGACTGAAACAATACTTGTTGAAAACTCTCATTATCTGATATGGTAATTTCAACACATGGCCAAAATTAGATGTCACATTATATATTTATACCCTGCAATGAACGTGAAGTACGCAAAACATTCAAATTCAATACATCTAGCAGAAGAAACCCTAAGAGTAAGAGTATATAGGAATAACAATTGACCCGAATGAATTGCAATTTGTGTGTAAACTCCTGACTTGAGAACAGCTGGACCGATTTGAATAATGTTTTTGATGTTCGTAATAGTTAGAAGAAGGTTTTCAGGGATAGAAAATTTGGAGAGATTTGCGGAAAATTGAAAAAGTCGGAAAATTCCTTTTTTATGGTATTTTTTGTATGAACCCGGGACCATAACACACAATTCGAACGATCGATGTGCGTAGCTCTGTTTTTGTTTTGTTCGTTATGGTTCAGGAAAAAAATATGTCAATTGAAAAGAAAAATCGAAAAATTCGGAAAAACTGCAAAAATCATAATTTCTGTATGCACTCTCAAGCATACCTGACGTAAGAACCGACATATTTGATTGATTCTTTGTTTGAAAGTTGGCACATCCCAGTGATTTTCCATAGAGGTTATCATGTTATCCATTTCACTTAAACTCGTCATTAGAAGGGGCTGCAACGCACCAATTTCTATACCGTTCACCGATCGCTATGCAAATTTGTATACACAGATATTAGAACACGCTATTTTTGCGCTATCCGTTACTGGAGAGAGGCATAACGGGATAACGGAATAACGCAGAAACGGGATAACGGGAAAACGCGATTACGGAATAGCAGAATAACGGGAAGGGGGCAGAGTCACAGGCATAACCTAGATGGAACAACACGAATAAAAACAAAATTCAAAGCGAACAAAAGTTTTCAGGAAAAGAAAATTAGGGAATATGAAAATTTGAGCCGGCTACGTCTGTCGGGTTAGCTAATAAACAATATTTCTGTATATGGCATCACATAATTTGTTTCCATTCTCACTTTCAATCGATGATTTTGAGGGTACAAGAGATCTCAGATAATAACAACTTTATCTAATGAAGGGGAATTAATCTCAAGAAGTTCGAATGATATCTGGATCAGTGTATACGATTAATATTCAAATATTCAGATTTACCCCGAAAGTGATTGAAATCAATATTTAGTAGAAAATACACTACTTCCCATTATTCCTTGCATTTTGACAGCGTATTTCTGTTCAATTTCAGCTCATGCTCTACCAGTTACAAGGCATAAAAAAACTTTTATTCGTAATTCAGGAAATGGCTTGCTGTAAATACATTCGAAGGAAACAAGTTTATAACCAACCAGCGCGGCATATTCGATCATCTCTCGTTACGATGTTCTCCCCATGTTTACAATTAACGGAATATCAGAAAATGATTCGAAGGAAATATTTTGACTGAAGAGTACATCAAAATTATTAGTAATTGTTATTCAAGGAAATTTTGTCACAGAATTGAAAATACTCATTCACGGACACCTGAGACGAAGTTGAATGTTCTGGGCATTTCAATAGAATTTTTGAACTTTGAAGATCATTACCTACAACACATTCCAATTTTTCCACCAATGTGAAAATGGGTTATTTTTCAATTCCTCCCAAATTATTAAAAAAACATGTTTGAAAAAACACTCCAATTCGCGATATTTTTTTATTTCTGACGTAAATCAAATTGGAGGTATTTGGTTAAATCGTCAATAAATTCAGATTATTCGGAGATTGCTATGTAAAAAGTGTTATCTTTTATTGTGAACAATCTATTTTATCGAATAATTTCAATTGATTTCAGTGAATGTGTTACCAGATTGAGTTTTGGGGATTACAGTTTTCCATATAGTATTGAAAAGTTTCACTTATTGATTTCATTAGAGTTCTTAGTTTGGCCCACAATATCAAAAGTTAGTAGTTAAGTGCTAATCACTACCATCTCAGCCTCTCCAGCTATCGTTATAATGAATGATTTCAGTAACAAGAAAGAACAATTTGATGGATCTACTCAACCTTATGCTGGCTCCATATATAATTAAGAATGTCTATTCTATCAACGATCGGCTCATGGAGAATGGGTGAAAGAAATACTAGAGAGCACCATGAATTCTTTGAAGATTTGCACTAGACGTACAGTAACCCATTGATATTGTCGAACCATCCAGATTGTTACATGCCTGCGTAAGATACTCTAGCTTGGAGGAAATGAAATAGTGAGTAGAAAAAAATGTGATGTCTAGATTTTCATTAAAATCATTTGGAAAGCTCGAAATCCCAGTTGATCCTGTGGAATTTATTTTCCACCATCAACCATGAGAAGTAAAGAAAGCTTCAGTCTGTGGGGGGATATGAATGGAAGGTACGAAATTGAATGGTGTTTGAACGTACCCAGAAATATGAAAAAAAAAAAAACATCATGGCACAGAAGAACTTTTCCAGAAGAATTGATATCAGTATTTTTTTCCGATGTTTTCGAACCCAAGGAGATATTGCTGGAAACATTTTAATGGTTGGATATACTGTTGATGGCTTCAAAAAACTGACTTCAGAATATTATAGAAAACCGAATATCTGAATTTCTTTTCACGTTTTTTCTCAAGGAGTGAAACATGAACAGTGTTATACATCAATAGATAGCGCTTGTTAGATTCCAATTCTGTGAAATTGGGATAGATATTATAATATAGGATTTCTCAGAATGCATTTATTTTTCCGAGATCCTTATAACCACTAACATCATCTCAATGTACTTTTTACCATTCTTTGCCATAAATTGAACGGGTTTTCTTCCAATTCTTCCCATTTTAATGGACATCCCCGCTTACTGGTTCCGAAATGTAACCTCGTAAATGATGAGCACCGATGTAATGTAATCAGGGGGAGGGGGTTCATACTGACACTTCAGAATACGTTCTGGGCATTTTGGTTCAGAGTTCCTACGAGTAAAAAAGGAAAGTTTTGTTTTTTGATCACACCATATTTCATAATTTTCTGATTTGCAGTTTCACACGAAAATTGAACATGTCGATAGCATACGTGAATCGCAATGAAGGTGACAACAGAACATCGAGATCACTAGAAAAAAATTGTCGATAAGACATCGAATTCTCACGTCTGATTCCTCAGTGTGACTTTCAATTCACATTGACAATCCACACAAATTTAAAAAACTATCCTACTTCTCTACCTATATGTACACTGAAAGTACTCTTTCAAAACTAGTACTGACATAAAAGTTCTCTAAGGGTATGTTTCCCTATCACAGATAGAAATGAATTACTCAGATATGAATAAACCCCTTGGTTATATAACCCTTCACACATATTGAAAAATCGTTGTGAGATCCAATTATCATTTTCCTAGTAGTAGTATAACTTAATTTCTGTTGGGGAAAACATTTCTTTAATTAAAAATCGCATTGGAACTACTGAACCAAAACACTCAACACAGTGGAAATGTTCATAATAGAACTTCTTGAACCGACCTGATCCCATTGAGGTACACTTACATGAAAAGCAAACAAACAAAAATAAACACTGCGTAAATATCAGTTCTTCCACTACCACTTGCAGAATGAATGGTACCCGCCAGAGTACCTTGCTTGACAGTTATCGGAGTGGGTCGGTATTCAGGTGGGCATGGCAGATCTGCTTCCGCAAACGTCATTAAATACGTTTTTCCGCCGTTTTCCTCCTCTTCATCTGCCATGTTATCCTGATCCATCTCATTCGATCGTTCAGTGGGCGGGCAAACGAAATTTTCTTTAATCTCTGGGGTGAGAATCACTTTATCGGTGTACATGGTACATTGCAGTTCTTCCAGCAAATGTTTGACGCCGACCTGCGAGGTTTTCTTGTGCAGAGTGTACACCCAATCTAGCCGACAGTCACAGCTGAACTTATTTCCTGAAAAAAAAATGAAAATTTTTACTCTGATATCGAGAGTCATTGTGAACTGAGGAATCGATCGAAAATGCAATAGGGATTAGGTTGACGTTTTAGAGAAATAGAAATATATTGGGACTTTGAGGAAAACATGTAGTTGGCTGTTGATATTTCATATTATATTTTCTGAAATTCAATTGAAACTCCCTGCGGGTTCCAGATCGATCATAGCGGGTATCTAGGGATTCACTGGAACTCTGGATTTTTCAAATGTATTACAGGGAATTTCAGTAGGAAAAAGCATAGTTCGACATATTATGTGCGTTGTTGTTCAATGCCTTTCGTGGCATTACTCCCCCATTCAAAATTCATCGCCACCGGGCTATGAAGAAATCTACATACCAACGAAATATAATAAGATAGTATGAGACGGGTTAACAAATATCAAATATCAACACATATGAAGACTGGACCATTGTAGAACCCAAAATCAGCTCTTCTATGCCATCATCTTTGTACATTTTTTGGTTAATATTATTCGATTAATCCATCATTCTCCATTTGGAAATTCATCATCCCATTCGAGCTGCATCAGTTCTTCAATCACCTCGAAGTTTCATCAGAATTCTTAACCAAAACAGTCACAACAGTTTCTTAGGCACAGACATGGTATATCGATGCTGACAATCATCGTCTCCGTGTTCCTCTTCTCTGGCCGTCTCCAAGATGGGTAAATGAACATTAAAACAAAAATCTGTCTCAGCAAAAAGTTCATTATCAAATAGAATTTTCAGAATTTTGAATAATTCATTCAGTTACCAAAGCAATCGAATTTTGTCCAATAATGTAATAGGGTAGTGTTATTTCTTTAATTTATGGTCGACCACCGCTCGAAATGGTTTTATATAATGATTGGAATTCCATATGACCTTATCCAAAACTAACCCTATGTTTTTCAATGAAAAATATTACATGCCTCTCATTTCTTTGCCAGCAAACATTTTCAATCCAACTACTTTCGAAATGTGATATCTCCAAGATCAATTTACGCTTTGAAATTGGGATATAACTGACCAATTTCGTCTTAGATTGATCTTTCCAAAGAGCTCTTTCGGAAATTTACCCTGTCAGCAATCCATTCCACTCATGCTGGAACCCTCCAAAAAGTATATGAATCAACCGTGGCTAAAATAAATCTACTTATTGCCGAACTATACGGTTCGAATATTGTCACGCCCTACTTTGGGAGACCCTGTGAAACCCTGGCCCCCTAACTGTTTAGGGTGCCCACTAATTATCTTTCTTGGCTTGCGAGAGATTAGAACATTTTACTTCTGTGACTGAGACCACCCTGGTATAGTGAAATGAAAATAGTGGAGCGAAAACTATTATGGTTTATTAAAATTATAAGGAGACAAAAAAATAACATAATGGTGAATACAAAATTACTTGTGAAATAAAAACTATTGGGGTTTTTCAAGATAATAAGAGAACAAATATGGCATAGTGGTGAATACAAAAATAGTGGAATGAACAATGACCAATGGGGTATGTACCAAAGAGTAACTGAAAGGAACACTTACATAATTACAAAAACGAAGGAAAGGATATGTGTCATCATGGACTGGCAGCATGAACAGGCACAATAAAAAGAAAAGGGTGAAAAACATTGATTTCAATTTATAGTGAAAATATCGTTGAGTCATGATTCATTGCGCTGTCTATTGCAGAATCAGCTTCCTTGCCATTCAGCACTCAGGAATTGAATTGAAATCCTATACCTGGTTAATGAACGGCGATGAACTTTTAATATGCAGGAAATACTTTATTTCAATAAATGTGATACTGAATGATGAATTACTAATAAATAAATGAACTATCGAATTTTCAACTCTGGGCTTCATTATGTTTACATTTCATTTTCAGGTCTGGTAAATCCATTCTGAATTTTGAAAAAGAAATGATTGCTATATTTCTATCGGGTAACATTTTTCATGCTTGACAATATGTATTCATAATTCTTTCCTAAAATCAGAATAATACCATTTTTTCACCAGTTAACATATCCTTATGTTCGAATTCTCCACAACGTAAATATTCTTCCTATGCTTCATTTCTTTTCATTGGTTTCCAATCACATTAAAATAGAAATTTTTATTATAAAGTTGTACGCATTGTATTCATCTCAAATACTCAATGAATATTCAGTTGAGATATTTCTGACAAACAAAACACTGAATAGGGTGTACAATCGGGAACACCCTGAAAACAATGGATGAGTCATACGGAATTGCCACTCACCTTGTTCATTTAAAACTTCTTCGTAATAATAATATAATTCGTGGCGATGCTTTCGCCTGTTCGTGGAGGCCAACAGATCGACAGATTTTCATCGAAACAATTTTCTTTCGCTTGAAAAAAACATCATTAGTGGCCTGCCCCCCTCATGAAAATTTCAACCAAGAATTCAACAAACCTTGACTTAAATGAGAAAGTGATTGAGAATAAAACACGTCTACATTACTCATGATTTCTTTGTCTACTCAGCAAAATGCCTCAAACCGAAACTATCAGTACCTGACTTACTCACAATTGTTTTTATACTTATCCTTATGACACCTATCATATTTCTGAAAAGCCTGCATTTTTAGAAAACATTCTTTTGATTTTAAGAGAATAGGATTACGTATGTATTCAAAATCACTGCTAGACAAAGTATCTCAAATCATTACCACTCGAAAACTCTATATTCTCAAATACTCATTCACTCAATTTGAAATATTACGTAGGCATTCGTATTTGGAGATATTATTGAAACATATTTTACTGTTATGTTTTCAATCCCTTTGAGAGTTCTTGAAAAATTTACTCATATAGATGTGGTATGTTCAATATTTTGTTTCCACAAACACGTTTCTTAAAGGTAGGCTTTCATGTCACTTTTCCACATCCTCCAAGCCCCCATCAGTTCATGAATTCTCGAGTTATTCACACTCTTTAAATACAACAATCAACAATAAGGCGTATATGAAGCGTATGCCAGTACATCAAGGTATTTTTCTCCACTTTTCATTATATATTCTAATCATATTCAATTTTTCAAAAACTCTTTCATTGTATTCTATACATTGAACATACCATCACTGCATAATTTGGATAATTCGGAAAAAATAAAAGGAAATGTCCAAAATCACCATTTGGAACAACTACTATACCATATCTTTCGTAACCTCAAACTGACAATTTTGCTTTTTGCCTGTCCACAAATCATATGCCTTTTCGAAGGGCTATTTGCGAAATAGTTTTTTTTTCTCAAGGAAGTTTTTTCTTTCCAAAATGAACTAAGAATTGTGACTTCCGATATACTGGGTGATTCTCCAAGGTGGCTCATCCCTATAACTCATTTATTATTGAAGATAGAAAAACAAAATTTGGAGATTGTGAATTATAGTTCAATTAACATTTTTCGTCATATCAACTTGTTCTGCCCTACTTCCGGTTTGACCGGAAAAGACCCCAACTTTCGATTTTTAAAAAGGACATCCTATATATTTTTACTTATTCCGATCAAAAATAACATTCCCA
This sequence comes from Gonioctena quinquepunctata, assembly GCA_018342105.1. NCBI lineage: Eukaryota > Metazoa > Arthropoda > Insecta > Coleoptera > Chrysomelidae > Gonioctena > Gonioctena quinquepunctata. The sequence goes on along the minus strand of JAFIRS010001257.1, from coordinate 97,270 downwards.
ATCCGACAACACCCCACTTGTCAATATTTGACAAATGGATTCATTTTTATTCCAATTTTTATTTTTCGATCTAGAATGTCATGGATCGTGCAAATCGCTTCATTCTTGATCAAGTAACATGGGACAAATACGACTTTGGGGCTCATGACTTCACAGTCGTTTCAAGAAATAATTAAAAATCGCAAACTAGTCCATTGAGGTTCTAAGTTTTCAAAATGGCCCCCTCCTTGATCACAGCAGAGTTCAACATTTTCAATTGTTGCGCGCACCACATTGATTAGCTGTTCCGCAGTGATGTTCTAGAATGCCACCTTCACTTCATACTCCAGTTCTTCACGAGTAGCTGTGTTATACACCTGATTTTCAATTGTTCCCCAGAGAATAGAATCTAGCAGAGTAAGATCTGGTGATCTAGCATATGAAATAGGAATAATACATAATGGAAAAATATGACAACTTGAGAATGTACGTTGCAGGCCACTGAATAGGTCCATAAGTGCCAATCCACTTTTTAGGAAAGGTGTCATTCAGAGGTGGCGATCGATCATGTTGAGAATAGATATCAACTTGGTTAGCCAGTGGCAAATCTTCAATGGAATCAATAATTTGATTTCAAAGGAACTGTAGATATCTTTCCACAGTAAGTTGTTCGTCGAAAATTATTGGCCCCAAAAGTTTTCCTCCGATAATACCCATTCAGCAACTGAAACCGAATCGCTTTTGTGAATTTTCTCCTTGCATCAGATGTAAATTTGTTCGAGACCAGTACCTTTTATCATTCCGATTGAACAGACCCAAGTTGGTGAATCGAGTTTTATCTGAATAAATAGTTTTGAATGGAAAACGTTCATCTTCTCTGTATTTAGTAAAAAACCACTTGCAATAGGTTAATCTTCCATCGTGGAGATGTTGGTGCACTTGGTACTTGAATGATCGATAATCATATTTGTGAAGAATTCTCCAAATGGACAAATATATCACACTCAGAAACAAGTTGGCGAATTGACGCCGTACAATTCTCTTCAACATAGGTCAACACGTCTACTTCTTTCTCTTCACTGACGATGGAGTTATTGGTATTTTCTTCTGGTTCATTTCGCATTTTCCTTTCCAGTGTTGGAAAATAATGCCGAGTGGGATGGCAACGATAAGGGAATCTCTGAGCATAAATTCGAGCTGCATCAGTTGCATTATTTTTTTGCTTCTCCGTGAATTAGCAACATGTCAATTTTCTCGTTTCTAGTATAATTTTCCATATCAAATTATAAACTACGCAACAAATAAATTTTTAAAAGTGACAGCCTTTTCATTAAGATGATTTTTTAAGGCGCATGCGCTCGTTTTGAGACCCAAAGTCTGGTTGGCTATTGGGAAAGTGAATAGCCATTGGTTAGTTCTAAAATAACAATTTGAGATTGGCCTAGTTCAAAATTAGCGGTATTTTCACATTATGTCAACAGTCAACTTCATGACAAATGCACCTGCATACATTGACGCTCGTAACTTTCTTTGTAGGTTAAGTACTTATTACCTATTTTATACCGCCAAAAACCTCTCATTCGTAGATAAAATAATGTACACGAATATTTTCTAATGGTGAGTTTTCTTCTCCATGTAAATTCAAGTCAACTATCCATAGGAAAACTCGGAAATATTTTATTTCCTTTAAAAAAAAATCGTCGTCAATGCCGTTGGGTTTGACAGGTCAACAAAGTTAGTCATTTGTCATCTAAATGAAAAAGCCTATTAGCCTATTTGTTTAGGTAGTCCTAGCAATAGCTTCAATTGTTTGTCACGAATAACTAGAATAACATGACTTAGTGCATGAGAATACCGAATACGTATAATTTGTTATTAGGAATGATCGCTTCTTGCAATTATTCAGAAAAATAGTGAAAGTGTGTGGTATCAAATTATTCGTAAGAAAATGATATCTCACAAAAAACCGATGAGCCACCCCGTTTCCATTTGAAGAAATTAAGTTAACTGGAAAAATTTATATTTGCGACTCTTGAATAATTCTTAAAACGACTGTGCCTCAAACTCGTATTTTTCCCATGTTACTTGATCAAGGATGGAGCGATTTTCACGATCCATGGCATTCTAGATCGTAAAATAAAAATTGGAATAAAAATTACTTCATTTGTCAAATATTGAGAAGTGAGGTGTTGTTGGATTAAGAATGTCAGTCTCAATCGAAATAAGTAAAAATATAAAGGATATCCCATTTGAAATTTGAAAGTTGGGGTTATTTCCGGTCAAACCGGAAGTACGACAAAGCGAGTAAATATGTCAAAAAATGAAAATTGAACTATAATCAACAACCTCCAAATTTAGTTTTTCCATCTTCAATATTAAAAAAGTTATAGGAGTGAGCCATCTTATAGAATCACCCGGTATGTTAGTAATCATAAATGCAGAAAAATGGAAAATCAGAGATAAAAGAGAAAATTCAAAACTTTTCATCTCACGGCGAAAAAGATCAGGCATTGAATTACTCATGGGAAATGTCAATTTTCCCAAACTTCCTTTGACAATCATATGAATAAAATAAAAAATTGACACCACACTCCGAAATTAATTTTGTAAATACTATCATTACCACATGACAACGACTTCACAAAAGTACCTGATTCCCATATATATCATAGGAAAATAAAATCAAAAATGTTATCACAAAATGATTATAGAAGTATTCGAAATTTGAAAAAATTAGCTCGAATTACTTCAAGAGATTTATTATGGAGAATAAACCTCCGAAATCAGAAACTAGGCGTCTCCACCATATCCCACGTGGCGGGGTTGCTATCACGACTCAGTTAGAGTTTTGCTTAAAGAGTTCAATGAAAAACGTAATGAAACAAAGATAACAAAATATATCAAAAATAAGAGCAACAATTGTGATGGGGGACAAATACAAAAGAAATATGGTTTACTTACATTATCACATTCTCAATGATTAAACATTCTGGGATGTCCAAAGCGGACACCCTGTTTCCACACGGCAACCCTTCCGAGTACCGCTCTTTTGCGGGACCAAAATCAATCTCCCCATTGGTATATGGATTTTTGTTTTCGATTGTGATTGTATGATTAAACTCACTGTTATGAAACGTATAATTGAGAACAGTGCACAACTGACAAATGACCAAATTGAAACAAAAGTTGATAATAATAAGGGTAAAATATTGATTGAAACTATGCCTTCTGTGATAGTATCAAAAACCTGGTTCCTATTTCTGAAACCAACATTGGGAACATCTATATTTATCACAGATAGTAATTTAGGTACATTGATGATCTGATTGTTTATAAATAGCGCATAATTCACATTCCGGATACCTCATAAAAACACTCATCACAAATTACCCGAGTTGTGTACTACATGAAATCATGAAGGCAGACTCTCCATATCTTTTGCAGTAGATACATCTCAATTTTTTTCGTACCTCTTCTATCGTCTCCGAATCTGGTGATGTACTTGGATTTCATATTTCAGGAGCGCAGTCTAGTTTCTATCTAACGAATGCATTCACAAAGAGATACCTCTTTCCCATCTGAGATCCCTGTAGTTCCCGACACAAACAAAGCTTAATATTCGGTTTGCATTGCTAGTTGTATAATAGTTCTCGGGCCCAGGCATAAAAAAAATTGTGATTACCTCACCGTTGAGACTTTGTATTCGTGTTCTTTATGTCAAGTCGGACAACTCCTTACACAAGAAAATTAACGATAACGGGGTGTTTTTTCTGGAATCCCTTCAAACTTATTGATTTGATACGAAAAAAATATCAACGACCTTAATATAGTATTTTCTTTCATTTACAGTTTTTTTTCATAAAACATTTTGTTGGATAAATGTATTCGGTCATTTGACGCGTCGGACACCCTAACATGAAAAAGTTAGGTTAGGTCATAATATTCAGCTGATTTTTCCAGGATCGTTTAATAAAATTATGTGAAATCAAGTAGTAACTCCGTCCGAAAAAATTTTTGGCGGACTTTCTTTGAGGTTTCGTGCAACCCCTAGAATACGCCCGCTACCAAGAATTTTCTTATATAAGAAGTTGTCCGACTGGAATGAAGAACACATACACAAATTCTCAACGGTGTGGTATTCACAAATTTCTTCAGGTCAGTGCTCGAGAACTATGATCAATGTCCTTACTAAAATTGAATTTATTATTGGAATCTATTTCCAGATTTTTGATGTCCCCCAGCTCCTCTAGTTTTATGTTATCTACAGTGTATAGTGTCTTCTGTTGGAAGAATACACTTTGTATGAGAGTACGATACATACTTGTATTTTCCCGCATATTTGTTGCTTACAAGGGTTTGTGACTATTTAAGGTACTTCATAATCAACCGAGATTCCAATAAAATCGAAGCACATATGTGTTTCGAATAACATTTGAAAAATGAATTCAGTTCCGGTGAAAATGGTAGTACTGAAGAGTGATGCCAAAATGTGCTTTTCATGTCATGAATTCACTCCATTTTGTTTCGATACTCTGAATGAGATTGGTCTAGACAAAAACATTACTTAATGTATCGATACCTCACCGCGGGAAATAGCCAGTTTCCTGAAGAATACATGATCATGGAATCAATCTAATATCAAGTATGTAATAAAAAAACTGAGACTTTTGGTATAAAGAAACTTTATTGTTCTGATTTCCCTTGCTTTTTCAAACGTAGAATCCTGACATTTGATCAGTTATTATTATTATTATATGTTTATCTTTCGATACAGAGATCTATTATAGTTGAACTGAGTTCTTTCAACACGGTAAACTCTTCTTATGGAACTGAAATATTTTTTCGTAATACATTTTTTCTTTTTTTTTCTCTCTCTTGTTATATGTAGCACTTTCCATTGTAAGTCACCTCAACCATTTTCAGTAGATGTTTCTAGAAAAATTATAACATGGTTATTTTATATAAATTTTAATATGAAAAAAAAGGATGATATTGTTTTATATGTATATTTTTCCTTCTTTCTGTTTATAAATTTTAACACACCTATTATCTTACAGAGCCCTGATAATGTCAAAATGAATTGAGAAACGTTGGCTTTCAAGAAATAGAGTTTTTTTAAATCTAAGACCTAAATCCCAAAATAACGACACTGCAGTCATTATCATTATTATCTATTAGGTTCAACACACATCCACTTATTCATCCTGTTTAATGACAACTTGCACCCTTACCATAAAATGTACTTTTTGAGGGGCAATTAATCTATTATCATTATGAAAGAACACTGAAACACCAAGTGTTTCTCGAAATAAAGTCCCTTAAGAGGTTGAATGGGAATTGGAAGTTTGTATGGGGTTCTTAAGTTATGGTCATAAAAATTAATATTTGAGGTCTCTGTTACGAATGAATGAATACGTGTTTCAGTGTTTTCCAAAATTAATGGGAATGGAGGGTTAACATTTTTATGGGTTTTGCTACTTCCCAATTCGGGTTAATTAAAATTGGTGCTTGGCTCTTTGTTGCAAATGAAGAAATCATGTTTCGTCCCAAAGAGGGATAAAAAGGTAATAGTGAGTTTGCTGCATTATATATGATACCATTTCAGATAATCGATGATATTGTTAGGGTCAACGATAATAAATATTGTTTTACAATATATATATGAATATATATATATATATATATATATATATATATATATATATATATATTATTGATCGTTTTTTTCAATGATATTTTTTTATTAATATGAATAAACAGGGTAATCACTGAAGCTGTATTGGGTACAGCTTGTGCGTAATAGATGGTGTCTGGAATTTTATTCACATATAAACATATAAGGTATACATATGGGACTTTAACATATGGATAAAGTGTTGAAATGGATTCAAGATAAATGCGAGTCATACCGTTTCCATGGATATGTTTATATATGTCACAGTCTTGTCAAACATTTTCAACTGGTAGTATTCATTTTATATTTTCACTAATAAATACGTTTGGAATTCACGTTAAATTACATTCATTGGTACAAGTTTTTCGCACAATAAAGTTCTGTCCGACGCTCTGCTCAACATAAAGACGTAATCATAAGATATAGAAAATAGATATAACAAAACCATAAAAATGTGAAATGTAAAAGTTGAATAAATATAAAATATCAATATAAAACATTGGAAAAGTTAAATATAAATATATATATGAAAGGGTCGTCTTTGCCGACTAGTTGATAGTGGGAAATGAAGCAATGTCAAAAACAAAAACTCAAACAACAAACTTACAGGAGTTTTCTTTTTTGACGTTATTGCTGCAACCAGTTTATATATTATATCAGCTCCTGTAAACTCATTTTGAGTAATTGATGATATTGTTAGGGACAACGATAATAAATATTGTTTTACAAAGGAAAAGAGTTCGTCCACTATGATTATTGTGATTTTTTATCACAAGTGTAAATGTCGTTACCGGTCCAACGATATTTCAAATAATACTCTTCGAACGATTTTTAACATATTTACTGTCTGAAAGTATAGTAATCCAATACAATCCAATCCAAAAATATTCATTTGCAGTTTTTCTAATATATTCCATGCCTTATCCTTGAAGAGTAATATATACATTTGTAACGAAGTTACTATTTTTCCGCTATGTTTATCAATCAGAGATAGGAAGCACGGGCGGAGGCCGCATTGAAGGAGTAGACATTTCTCGCGTCTCACCTTCCTGCGACTTCCTGTGACTTGTTATTAAGACAGAGATAGGAAACACAGTTAGAGGTCGCATGGAAAGAGTAGACATTTCTCGCGTCTCACCTTCCTAGGCTTCCACGTGCCGGTTTTTAAGGGGAATTGAATAGTAGGGATCACGGTTGGAGGTCGCATAGAAACGGTAGACATTTCTCGCGTCACACCTCCCTGCGCTCCGGTGTGCCGTCTTTGAAGGGGATAAAAATAATAGTAAGCACGGGTTGAGGCCGCATTGAAGGAAAAGACATTTCTCGCGTCTCACCTTCCTGCGCTCCGGGATGCCGTCTTTAAAGGGGATAAAAATAGTAGTAGGCACGGGTGGAGGCCGCATTGAGGAGGTTGACATTTCTCGCGTCTCACCTCCCTGCGCTCCGGCGTGGCTTAGTCAGAGAAAGAGAGAGTGGAGAAATGAAGGCTTGAATTGGCTAGGAAGGATAGGTTGAGCCAGCTCCACGTGGGGCACTACGCACTGCTACTAAAATTAGTCGCTTTGGCCGTCCGTAGAAGCTTACATTTGATACCCGCTGCATACTCCGAATTGACAGGGCCTGTTGCTTTGCACCCGTTTTTGAGCCTGAATACTAATCCGTACGACCCCTTTCCCACTTCGCAAGAGCTTTCTGGTTGCTACGTTCACCCCGCCTACTTGAACACATTCTCCCCGCTTTTTCTCCTCTGTATAGTGCTTGCCATTCTTGTATATTTGTGGTATTAACTCGAGCCTGCCGTCAGCCGCCCTGCCTGTACTTCTGATTATTCAATATACCTGTTTATCCTGTTTTTTATAGTTTCGTTCTATTCACTATCTTGAATAGAAGTTGAGCACCTAGTGCGCAGTCGGCACCCAGGTTCGAAACCCAGTTGAAGGCAATTAAATCCTGCCTTGCTGGCCTCGGTACATTGTCACGACTATACTGACCACTGGAGTGTTTTTCTTCACTGAGACTGCCCGAAGCAAAAGTGGCCTCTTCCACTATAAACCAAAAGGTGGCGCCCGAGGTGAAACCGAGAACAGTGAAAGGCGCCAAAGTTTGATAGTAGGGAAATAGACCCCTTTACACATTATAGGTGGCTGGTCAGATGGACGAGAGTCTTATCGATATCTGAAGTCAAGCAACATTGGGTGCGGCTAGTACTTGGAAGAGTGACCACCTAACGAGAAAGGTGCGCGTTGAAAATGCCGTTACTTTAGCGTAGTAGCATATTGGCAGCTGCAGGTGTCTGTCTCATCAATGAGCACGAGATGAGACGATATATATGCCGTCCTTCAACACGGACGTTAAGATGGCGGTCCCGAGTTCATGGATGTTGAGCTCGTTGAAAAACTCCACCTCTGGAACAATAGAGGATTCGGAAGAATTTCCGGTTGGAGGGAATGTGCTCACCGGCATCGGAGTTCAGCTCTGGTCGCAGAAATAGGCCGACGTTAAATAAAGCAATGAAAAAAAAGTATATGGTTCCATTTAACCACTTTCATTTGGAATATATATGAATTGTGTTGATTTGACCCAAATAGAATGAACGAGTTCTTTCTTATTCTATGAAATAGTCATTTGTCCCAATCAGGTTGGAGTTTTGGTGAGTTTTCTAGCGGTGTTGGTTTGTCTTCTAACTAACAAAGCAAGGAAGAATTTCGGGGTTTCTTTCTACTAGAAGTAAAACTCCAAAATTATATAAACAACGAAATTATAATTTATTTGAGAATTTAAATCATTTGGTAACGTTTCAAAAATCCCCTTCTCTTACATTCTCAGACCTTCAGACCTGTGAATTGTCATGTAACATCAGTTTTTCAGTACAAGAAATTAGTTTTACTGGATGTCTTATGGAGATCTCGTGTAGCTCTTTTCAGATTGATAGCAATTTGTTTTCATGTCAACTCCGATATTATTGGGGATCAATGCTGTTAGCTCAGCCATATTGATGTTGTGTTTGAAGTTTTGATTTATTTCTCCTATGAACACTTTATCACAATACATAGTGAACATTGATATTTTGTATAAGGGAGGTTTTCTGTTTTTTCATTTCGAATAATAACATGAATGAATTTATCTGTGTCTCCATACACTTCGTATTCAACAATAATTCTTTTTCATACATGTTGATGGCCCATATAATTTGGAATTTTGTGAAAACAACATGACACCATTTCAGGAATGAAACTCTCATTGTTCGTGATGGTGTGAGCCGAAGGATTCTTGAATCGTTAACTTTTGCACCCATTTACATCAAGTAACATCACAATTACCCCAAAGTGTTCGGATGAGAACCCCACCCGTCTGTGCAATTTCACGGTTTACGGCAAAGCGGCTCGAAGCGTCCGAGTTGAATTGAATTTAAATATTCAATTTACAAAGTAATAATTTCCAAGTAGTTTGAACTCGCACTTCATTAAACTAATTTGGCGTGTGTGATTGTTTGCCCGAAAGGAAGAACATCCAGAAGCAAGGAGAAACCACTGGAATATATTGCATTATGTAATTGGAAATTTGTTTAATTCAATTCATAACGATATCCCCCGGCTAAATCCTGTGGAACACACAGACTGAAATACATTTGAATTGAGTTATTCGAACTTGAAAGGGTGGTATCGAGAATATTGTGACCATTGAACTATAAATATTTTGATGAAAATTCACGTAACTCTAACCCTTGGAAGCCTCTTTCAATTATTACACAAAATAAGTCCAATCTATTTGTTTAATTTTGTATTTTTTACTCACACACCAAATCCTGAGAATATAAGAATGTTGAGCTCCCTTCTACTCCAAGGAAAATCATACCGACCAGAATGGCAGAATATCTTCATGAAAAAGTGGAAGTGCAGCTGTGAGCACGTGGCATTCCAATAAAAATATTTGTGTATTTCGTGCAAATAATTTATTTTTGCAGAGCACTTTCGACCTAGAAGGTCATCTTCAGTGCTGCTCGACAGGTTAGCACGAGAAGAATCCATAAAAAATAACGACATTCACAATGTAAAACCTTTTTTTTTGCTTTGTGAATGTCGTTATTTTTTATGGATTCTTCTTGTACTAACCTGACGAGCAAACACTGGAGATGACCTTCTAGGTCAAAAGCGCTCTACGCAAAATACATTATTTGCCCGATATACACAAATATTTCTATTGGTATCTTCATAAAGTCCAAATTCAACAATTTCTGACAAATCTTCCGACTCATATCTCCAAAGGCATACTCAAATATACTTATTCTTACCCAAATGTGTTTTTTTAATAAAAACCAGAATGTCCGAAAAATATTAGGTTTGAAAACCATGATCTGATGTCATAATGGTTTGATGGTGGTTGTAGGGGTCTTGGAATGTTACAAAATGATTTTCATCTACGTTAAAAAATTGATCTGCCCTCGTACACTTATAGCAGCTTTATGAAACTCAATTGATTTATCAGAAAAACACAATAATCATGTCTGTCTGTGACTAAGATTTGAGGACGCCTTGAGAATTGATACAAAACTTGACGTGTTCCTCGTCGCATGAGATATTAATTGGATGTGGTTCAATGTAATTGATGGATGCATGGAGGAAAAAACAATTCGAGAATGGTCCACAACAAACATTATGAGTGATTTCGACTTCCGAATAAGTGGAACGATATATTCCGGACCTTATACGACCTATTGTAGGCACCCATACGCGGGCACATGGTACAAGTACAATGACTCGAGAGTGTCACCAATATCCTCAAATTCACTCATCAGTGGAGAAGCTTACGTTCTCTTCTATGAGCAAGAGGGCACCCAATCGCAATCCTGACATTTGTATTGATTTCATTTTATATTGTTATAACTTTCGTAATATTACATCAACAAAGCCTGTGGATCTGACGGAATCCCGCCGATTGTTCTCAAGAAATGTGCCCCCGAACTAACACCTGTTCTTTGCAAGTTGTTCAACCACTCTTACAATTCGGGGGTATTTCCGTCCAATTGGAAAATTGCAAGAGTACAGCCAGTCCCTAAAAAAGGCAAAAAGGCCCTACCTAGCAACTTCAGACCTATCGCACTGCTATCTATTATTTCAAAGGTCATGGAAAAAGCCATCAACATCGAGCTCATAAAATATCTGGAAGACTCAGGAATTGTCAACGATAGGCAATACGGCTTCCGCCATCAGAGATCAACTGGTGACCTGCTCGCTTACGTCTCACATATATGGCAGCTATCTATCGAAAAGTATGGAGAAACTTCAGCTGTGGCATTAGATATCTCCAAGGCGTTCGATCTAGTTTGGCACCAGGGACTCCTCGCCAAGCTTCCGTCTTATGGCTTGTCCCCTCAGCTGTGTTCTCTGCTTGCTAGTTTCTTCTCAAACAGGTCTCTCCATGTAGTGGTCGATGGAGTTTCATCTGACACTCTACTCATAAGTGCTGGTGTTCCGCAAGGATCTATTCTCGCACCAACACTATTTCTACTTCACATCAACGACCTGTTGAAAGCAACACCATGTCCAGTACACAGCTTTGCCGATGATAGTACTTTCCATACCGCTTTCTCTTCCAGGGCCCCTATATCAGCCCGTGAAACCAGAAATGAACGAGGAAGAAATGTTAATAATATAAATATGGACTTAGCAACAATTCTCGAGTGGGGATCTAATAACTTGGTAGAATTCAATGCAAACAAAACACAAGCATGTCTTTTCTCTAGAAAAGTCGATCTCACTGTGCCTAACATAACTTTGTCAGGAGTAACCATACCACTGAAGTCATCCATATCGATGCTTGGTATTACTATCAGCAATAACCTTTCCTGGGAAAATCACGTGAGGTCCATTGCCAAAAGTGCATCCCAAAAACTTGGTTTTTTGTTTCGAGCCAAGAGCTATTTCACCCCCACCCAGCTGCTTATGATCTATAAGGCACAGATCCGACCTGTCCTGGAATACTGTTCCCATATTTGGAGCGCGGCACCTAAACATATCCTGAGGCTATTGGATTCTGTCCAAAAAAGGGCAATTCGTCTCGTCGGTGATGCCTCGCTTACAAACTCGCTCACTTGTCTAGAACACCGTAGAAAAGTTGGCGATTTGTCTCTATTTTATAGATATTTTCATGGGCGATGCTCTTCTGAAATATCAACAATCGTTCCTGCTTTGGCAGTCTCTTCGAGACTAACCCGTCAAGTTCAGTCATCACACCCCTTCGTGGTCACTTTGGAGACCTGCAGAATATCACTTTCCAATGACTCGTTCATCCAACGAACAGCGAGGCTTTGGAACTCATTGCCTAGGGAGGTGTTCCCCGAGGCATACAACCTCCAGAAATTTAAGAAGAACACCAATTCCTACCTTCTTTCCCTTGGTTTCCACGATGTTCTCTGAACATCACAGGATATCCCTTTTCGTGGGAACCAGAACATAAAAAAAAAAAATTTAGCAATATCGGGAAAACTATGGAAATAATTCAGACGTCGGAAATCAATACATTTTGCCTAATAGAAGAAGGTATCAGTGAGTGAATTTACCTTATTACAGGTCGAGAATTCTAGTTCGGCCTCTGTGGTTTGGATGTGCAGTAGCATAACGCTTGAGAGCTCATTTTAAGCGGTGCATTCATGTTGTTTACATCGCCTAAGTACAGTCAGTAGATGATATAAAAAATTTGTGATATTTTGTGCGTTTTTGGAAGTTCCTAGTTTCAAAATGCCGTTTACAACTGAAGTAAAAAATAAAGTATTAAGTCGACAAAGTCGTGAGTTACGTAGTAAAATATGGTAAAGAACGTGTTCTGGCAGCTTTTCCATAGTAAATAAATAAATAAATGAATATTTTATTATCCTGTAAGCAATCAAAAGGTACATTGTGTAGGACTAGTCATAAAAAGGCTTAAAAATTGAACTTAAAATAAATAGACAGTTTACTAAGAGTAACACATTCATTATTTTATTATTCTATCATCTCCTGATGGGAGTAATAATTATTTTCCAGGAGGAAGGACTTAAGTGTATTTTTGAAACTGTGGATAGTACTAGAGTTTTTCACTTCAAGGAGGAGCAAATTGAATAATCTGAGCCCCATTACATTTGGGAAATTATAAGTCAGTGCATTTTTACATAATGGCACATGAGAGTCTGTCTTATACCTAGTATTAATAGAATGCACATTTTCATTTCTTATGAAACAGTTTCGGTTGTCATATATAAAAACACCTAATTCAAATATATACAGGCACGGTAATGTAACTCGATTATTCCTATAATATTCAAAATATTGGAGAAATCAAAGCTTTACAAATACATATAAAAAATGAGGTATGTGATATCATAATTACCTCTGTGTACAGATCTCCAAGCACTTGTCCCATACAATTCAATACAGAAATCATCAGATATTTAGGAACAATAAAAAGCAGTGACATACAAATAATCACAGGTGACATAAATATAGATTTATTATCGGAATACGACTATGCAGAAGAATATAAAAATATAATGAATGCACATGAATTTACATCTTATATAAACGATGTTATCCGACCTAGTAGTGGATCTCGTATAGACCATTATTTCATAAAATCTAAAAAAAGTGTTAATTTCAAATCCTATATTATACAAAATGGAATAACAGATCATTTTCCCATTGCTTTGACATCCAATCTGGTGAAACAAAAGTCCAATCAAATCGAAAAAAAAAACAGAAAATTTATCAATTATAATAAACTCAGGCAGGAATTGGGGAATGAACTATGGGTCGATATATACAATCAAGATGATATAGAGTCAATGGCCGGTGCATTTATTAAAATATTACAATTCTACATTGAAAAAAATACTGTCACTGTGACTGTAAATAACAAAAATCGCCCGAGAACCAAATGGATAACACCTGAAATAATAGCAATTGTTGATGGAAAAAATGATTTATATAAAAAAGTGAGAACAGATCCAGATAATATAGAGCTTTGGGAAGAATACAAACATCTTAAAAATCACCTGAATAAGATGATACTAGGAGCTAAGAAAATATATGCCAATCAAATAATAGAAAAAAATAAAAACAGTACAAAAAGCCTCTGGAAAACTGTCAATGAAATCTGCAACAAATCCGGAAACATTACAAAAATAAAAGGAATAAAACTTAACAATGATGTAATCATACATGATCAATTAGAAATTTGCAACATATTCAATGAATATTATAGCAAATTAGGCGAAAATCTTGCAATGAAAATAACGGAACCTTCAGATTTTGATTATTCTGAAAACATAGTAGACAGCACTATGTACGTATTCCCAACTGATGAAAATGAAGTCAAAGAGATAATACTGCAACTAAAACCAAAAAAATCTCCGGGTGATGACGATATTCGATCTGAAACTCTTAAAGAAATAGTAAATGAAATCAAAGGCCCACTGACCCATTCAATGAATCGGTGTTTGGATACAGGGTACTTTCCGAAAATCCTGAAAACAGGACTAATCAAACCACTGTATAAAAATGGAGATAAATATGAAATGGTGAATTACAGGCCACTATCACTTATCTCTAACATATCTGAAATCGTAGAAAAGATATTGAAAAAAAGAATATTGTCTTTCCTGAATGAACATCAAGTTCTCTCGGATAAACAATTTGGATTCAGAGAAAGAAAATCGACGGAAGATGCAATACTCGCTTTATCATCCTATATTTATGAAGCACTGGATAAGAAAAAGGCTACCTTGTGCATATTCGTTGATCTTTCGAAAGCATTCGACACTGTTTGCCACAATACATTATTGAAAAAAATATCCTCATATGGACTAAGAGGAAATATTTATAGGATTCCTAAAAGTTATCTGACTGATAGAAAACAGAGGGTAAGCATCAATGGTGAAACCAGCCAATACGAGAATGTTTCCTATGGAGTCTCACGAAGTACTGTACTGGGACCATTATTGTTTACTATCTATATTAACGGCCTACTCGACATGAAAACACAAGGAAATATTCTGAGCTTTGCAGACGATACAGCCATACTGTATGAATCCAATACATGGCCGGAACTGAAGGATCTTGTAGAAACTGATTTTCTGAAAATAGAAAAATGGTTTAGAGGTAATAAATTAACACTGAATTTTACAAAAACTAAATACTTGCCTTTCTGTTCCTACACAAATGGACTACCAAATATGGGACCTATAAAAATAGGAGAAAGTTATGAAATACCAGAAGGGAAGTCGATGAAATATCTCGGCATCATAATAGACCGGCATTTGAGATGGAACCTGCAAATTGACAATAAAGTAAAAAATTTGAGGGGAATGCTATACAAATTCAAATATATGAGAGAATTTCTGGATACACCAAATTTGAGAATATTATATTTTGCATTAGTTGAATCGCAATTACAATACGGTATAGTGGGATGGGGTGGAGTAAGTGATAATTATTTGGAAAAATTGAATGTCTTACAAAAATATATAATAAAAATTATTTATCATAAGGTTCACACTTACCCAAGTGATAACTTGTTCAAAGAATCCAGTTTTCTCGATATCAGACAACTCTTCTGTTGGAGTATTTTGAAAAATGTTAAAAAAGGAAATATCATCTTAGAACATCCAAACTACAGTCATAACACAAGAAATAAAAATAAAAGCGTAATACCGTGCTGTAACAAAACCATAGGTCAGCGGAATGCAACATACCTAGGACCTAGGTTATATAATATGGTACCGGATTACCTGAAGAATAACTATAACATGTCCAAATTCAAAAAAAAGGTAAAAATGTGGATTGTGGAAAATGAGAGATCACTTTTTTATGAACTTGTTAATCAAAAAATGTATTAATGATTGAAACATCATTTATACCATTGGTAACAATATATGTATGTATATGTATGTGTGTATATATATGTAGATATATATATATATGTGTATATATGTATGTATATATATTTGTCTCGTCATGATGCATAAGTCTCAGTTACTCATCAATTTTGCTAGTTTGGTCTTTATTATTTTTTTTCCACAAAAACTTATTGAATGTAGGTATATTAACACAATTTTAACATGGTGAATGTATTTTTATAAATATATCCATTTTTAACTGACATTATTGTTGGATTATTCAATATGATTTTAGCTTAGTTTTTTAACTGAAATTCTACATTTATTGTTGGATTATTTTATATAATTTTACCTTCGTTTTTGAGATTTTATTACATTTATTATATATATTTTTAGATATTTTTTTATTCAATAATCATTGATAGTGTCATTCCTATTTTCAACTGTAATCTTTATTGTTCGTTCATTTACATATATTTATTTTGTTAATTCATATATTATGTTATTCCTCAACTATCAAAAACCTTCATAATTTTTTTTTTAATAATATTTCAATGTGTAGTAGCATATATAGTCACGCACAAGTAGTATAACAACTCATAGTTGTTATACACTTCTGTGACTCAACCATGTTTATTGCATTTCACCTGAGTGTAAACATTTTTTTATTTATGTCCATAAACATTATTATTATTATTATTATTATTAATAATGTTAGTATTTTAAAATTTTTAAAAAGACTTTTACAGCTTGTACTTCTTGAGACTCCTGCTATACATCTTATAATCTTTTTCTGGGCGACAAAAACATCTTTGCATGAGGAGGATGCTCCCCAGAAAGTAATACCATACCGAAGACGCGATTCGACTTGGGCATGATACAGCATAATTAGCTGTTTCTGGTCTAGAATGTGGCGAAGGTTTCTGAGAAGATAATTCATAGAGTTCAGTTTTGATATAATTGTTCCACAATTAGTTTTCCAGCTGAGAAATTCATCCAAGTGAACACCCAAAAACTTCACCGTAGAACACGGAGAAATTTCATCATCTCCAATTTTCAAGTTGGAACTGGCAACTTCTTTTTGTCTAGCATGAAATCTTATTAGGTGTGTTTTTTGATTATTTAAATATAGGGAATTTTCCTTCAACCAGGTGTTCAGATTTTGCAGGATTAAGTTACCTTTGATTTGTAGATTATGATCCATTTTATCTGATATAACCAGTGATGTATCATCAGCATATAGTGTGAAATGAGCATCTGTAGAAATGGATTCGATATTATTCACATATAATAAAAAAAGTATTGGGCCCAATACTGAGCCCTGTGGGACACCAACATTAATCTCTACATAATTGGATGTAAATAGCTTTTTCACATTGTTGTTAACATTGATGATACTGACATATTGCTTCCGCGTTGAGACAAATGTTTTCAGCCAATTCAGTGCATTTCCTTGTATGCCAATATCATGGAGTTTTTCATGAAGATTTTCATGATCAACACAGTCGAATGCTTTACTGAGGTCACAAAAGACCCCAATAGGACATTCGCCCCTGGTAATTGAATTCAAAACGTTCGAATATAAAGAATGAATCGCATCGGCGGTTGACTTTGAATTCTGGAAACCATATTGGTTTTTGGATATGATGTTGTTCTCATTCAAATAAACGTTCAGTCTGTTCAAATATGAATATTCAAAGATCTTAGAGAAGACAGATGGCACTGTGATTGGTCCGAAATTTGTCATGTTATTAGGATCGCCTTTTTTATGTATGGGAATGACTTTGCCAGTTTTAATGAAATTCGGGAATGTTCGATGAATCAAATAGGAAGCAAAACAAAGTGAAATGGGCAAAACATATTTGCTATCAAGGTTGTACAGAAACTTTGGGTGAAAATATCTACAAAATTGGTTTCTAATTGAGAAAGTTCAAGAGTAATCGACGAATACCAATGGAACGTCGGCCCATTGAACCGCTTAGAATTGAATATTTCAGAAAGATACGTCAATACCGGAAAGAAGATTGCCCAATAATATATACGGACAAGATAAGATCTACATTCACTCACAACACATTCACGGAAAAGGATGGAGCGATGAAACTTCAAAAGGCCTACAAAAACCAACAAGCAAGGTACCGCGTCTTGTCATAGTGCACGCAGGTGGCAAAACTGGGTTTGTTCCTATTGCCTATATTATATGGAAATCGAACAGCACAACTGGCGACTAACATCATGACATGAATTGCTGGAACTACAAAAAGTGGGTTTCGTGGAAACTTATTTCCAATTTACAACCAAGAAGTATTGTTGTGATTGATAATATCCCATATAAGGAGTCTGTCAAAAAATATCGATGAGTTCAAATGTTACTTGAAACAACTCACATATGCAGATGACTGTATTGTTTTGTCAGAAACCTGGCAATTGGACTCATTTCAGTTAACAGGTTATGATTTGATTTACAACGATGGCCATCTAAACCAAAATGATGGCGTCATTATTCATATCAAATCAGGGATCCAGTATAAATTTGAAATAATTAGAATATATGAACATGAACTATCTGGAACTGTTACTTGAAACGAAACAAATTGAAGTAATTGCTTCTTAATATAGATCATCGTCTTCGAATGTAAATGATTTTTTAGACGATCTGAGCCTTTTTCATAAACAACCAACAGAATGCAGATTACAGTTTATTCACCGGATATATTAACATTGATATTTTATGCGACAATATGATCTCTTTTGATTATTTTAATATCATGTTCGAATTCAGTTTTCTCTCCACTATAAATAACAATATACGATGTGTCAACAACAGTAGATCCGGTATCGATCATATTTTTATCAAAACTAAATTAGTCCAAGAACTTTTATTACCAATCATCATCAAGACCACCATGACAGATCACTTTACAACATTTGTACAAATAATTATAGAACAAGCCCACCCCGCTCTTCTTAGCCATAATTATTCACAACACACTATATTTCAAATAGATTATACTGGGTGTTTCTGGACTTCCTCTTTTCTTCCCGGGAATGTATAGATGGGGTCAAAATATCACCAGTACTTCATATAACTTTTGTTCCTAAAAGCCTTCGTTACCAAGTTACGGGCCCTCAAAATTACAAAATGAAAAATGTTTTTATTTGATAACTTTCAAAGTGAATATTCAAAATTTTGGTGTTCGACTGAACAAATGAATTCCTTCGATGAGCTTCCATGGAGGAGTCAGTTGTTTTGCTACAAAGTCAGGAACGGACTACCCCCGATGGTCCACACCCCAAAACTTTGAAATGACTGGGATTTGTCAATATATTTTAACAAAACAAGGTTAGTTGGACAATTTTCTGAATAAAAGTTCTCGTGTGGAAAATCGATCGGAGCAACGATTTTTGATAAAAATGCATTTTTGTTCGACGACATCCAACCTGAGATGTCTCCCATTATTCGAAAAGATTAATTTGTAATGGAAATAGGAATGATAGGTACAATGTTCATAACGAATTTTCATCATGCAAACACGTTCACCTTACAAAACTCATGGTGTAAATAATCAATCGCAAGCCTCAAGAGCAAACAGAAATGCAAAATCCGCTACAAAAACTACTCGATATGACCCCTTGTCTCTCTCAATACATTTTCTTAGTCGGTTCAAACACCCTCTCTGCACTTGAAATAGCATGCCCGGGTCGTTTCGTATGGCTTCACAATGTAATGTGATTCTATTCAACAAGGCATCTCTGGTGTAGCGTGAACGAGGTTTTTCAGATGCCTCAACAAAAAAAATCAATGGATTTAAATCCGGAGACCGCGGTGGCCATGATTATGGCCCACCTCTACCAATCCATCTATTGGGGAAAATCTGGTTCAGATGGTCCCGCACAATCAAACTAAAATGAAGAGGAGCGCCATCATGCATAAACCACATATCTGTTCGGGTTTGCATTGGAATATGTTCCAAAAGTCCATTCAAATCGTTCTGAATGAACTCCAAATAACGTTCTCCATCCAATCGGTCACGTAGAACGAATGGTTCTATAAGAAGGTTTCCTATGATACCAGCCCAAATATTCACGTTAAATTTCCGTTGGTATTTGGTGTGCAATATTCCATGGGGATTTTCTTCGGTCCATATGTGGAGATTATGAGAGTTGATTACTCCATCTCTACTGAAACCTGCTTCATCAGTGAATAAAACTCGAGTAATAAAAGTCATATCCTCTCTTTGCTTATCCAGAAACCAATTGGCATATTCCAGTCGTGCTGGAAAATCTTCAGGTGTTCTGGATGTGATATGGGTACAGCAGTTGTTCCTTAATTATTCTATGAATAGTGGACTTGGATGTATGGAACTGTTCTAATAGGTTTCTGATGCTCATTGAAGGATCATCAGCGACAGCTTCCAGAATATTTTCATCCAATACAACGATTGATTGTACGCACAGCCCTGGGAGCGCCCTCACCTCTTCGTTTTGGCAAAATTGAACCTACAATAATATCGAAATAAAACAACAGGCTCCAATTAATTATCCATTAGGCATACCTGTCTCCCTCAAGCTGCGATCGACACGCTCTAACGTTTCTCTTGCCGGTAACGTTCGATTGGGAAAATGCTCGGCATACAGACGACGGGCTTCTGCAGCATTACCAAATGCTCGTCCATACAATGCATGCATATCTGCATATTCGTTGAATGTTAACTGTTCGGCCATATCAAAACATTTCAAACTGTCCTATTAGAATATTGACAATACAATGACAACGCACCACTCAACAAAACAAAATCCCATTCCAGTCGTAATTTTTCATCCACACTAATTTCATTTCTTTCTACAAGGTGTTTTTGTCAACATCTGTGGAAGAAATGGAACATAAATTTATTCACCGGATATTTTTCACCAATTCATGTGCAGCCGTTTTTGTAGTTTATTCGTTTGTTTTTTATCAGTTATGTCTTCCGATGTGCGTTTTTTCAGCTAAATTTATTTTCGGGTTAAAGATTTTCTCCCATGAAATTATACTTATCAGTGAAACTCCCCAACATTTAAGCTGTGAATACGAATTTGCAACATCCAAATGTTGAGTTTCATGAGATTCAGATAACACAACACGAAACGTACTTATTCCACGCGTACCTACAAAATATAGACTGAATTCGATATTTCATAGTGGAGTAGCTTGTTAGTTCAAAAACACCACGAATTTACATAACTTGATATTTCATTTGGAAAAATATCTACATTGTGAATGAAACTTTCAACTAGGTACTGTGCTTTTTGTTCACGACTGTATTTTGGCATATTTTGTATTATTCCTGTTTTAAATGTTGTTGAATTAACGTTAGCATTAGTATTTCTACTGCAAAAATTTTTCATTTCAAATAATGGTGGACGATCGGGTTTGATGTCGTCGAGTAAAACTGCATTTTTATTGAGAATCGTTGCTCCGATCGACTTTCCACACGAGTACCTTTATTCAGGAAATTGCCTACGTAACCTTATTTTGTCGAAAACTATTGAAAAATGATCTGTCATTTCAAAGTTTTGGGGTGTGGACCATCGGGGGTAGTCCGTTCCTGACTTTGTAGCAAAACAACTGACTCCTGCATGAAAGCTCATCGAAGGAATTCATTTGTTTAGTCAATCACAAAAATTTAGATTAAGATAGAATATTCACTTTGAAAGTTATCAAAGAAAAACATTTTTCATTTTGTAACTTTGAGTGTGCGTAACTTGGTAACGAAGGCTTGTAGGAACAAAAATTATATGGAGTACTGGTGATATTTCGACCCCATCTATACATTCCCGAGAGAAAAAGAGGAAATCCAGGGACACCCTTTATAAAGTCGAAAAATAGATTGTCAGATAAATCTTAGGACGCGGTATATCATATGAATGATTCAGAAATAGCAGCGCATAACTTTGTTAACATAATTGAAGAACAATAAACTAACTGAATATACATCAAGAAAAAAAAAGTTAAATTGAAAAAAACATGGATGACCAAATTAAATAGAACCGCAAAAAGCCAAAACCTACTTATTGATTTCTTAAAATAATTCGAAAGGAAATTATAAATTCCTCCGCAATAGTGTAACAAAAAAAATAAAAAAAAATAAGAAAACTATTACTATAAAAGAATGATAACTGAGAGCCCGGATGATTCTAAACGTCTGAGGTACATTGTTAATAAAATTTCTTTTCGCAAAAAATTGAAACCATTACCTCTAAAAATAATACATACGGATGGTACCGATATTGAAGATCCACAAGAAATAGTGGATGCAATGAACAATCAATATACCAACATATGAAAAAAATGGCAGAACAATTTTCTTCATCTCCCAATTCCGAAACTTTTATCCCTCAAAGAATCCCTAACTTACTGTTTCTTGAAGATACAGATCACAAAGAAGTGGAAAATATCATCATGTCAGTAGGAGATTTAAGCCGGTTCTGGGTCTCCCCCCACCACTATGACGTCACGTGTGACCTTGAATAGTTGCAGGTGTGCAGTGTGTGTGTGTTTGACCTTGAGATTTGACTTTGAGATTTGTCATTGAGTTTTGATATTGGGTTTGGTCGACTTTGAGATTCGACTTGACCTTGAATATGACCTTGAGATTCATAACATTAAGTTTTGACTTTGAGATTTGACCTTGAGTTTTGATGTTGGATTTGTTTCGGCAACCAAAGATTTGATCTCGATGTTTGTTTGACCTTGACTAATGTTGTGGTGTAGGCATACATATTCTGTGTAGTCATGACCTTCATGAATCCTTGCACTCTCCAAGCGAGGAGGGCATTCATCCTGTGAGAGAGCTAAGAGTGAACTGCAGTATTGATGAGTGTGTTGATGCTCAAGTGCGTAATGACCTTCACAGTCCCATCTACTGGAAATGGAGTGGGGATGTCTCTTATAAAAATGTGTGGAGTCGTTGATGAGAAATCAGATGTTAGATAATATCATCAGAGTGAATACAGAGTACGAGAAGTTTCTCAATTCAGTGAGTGTATTTTTTATAAGGTGAAATAATCTATATTTTTCATACAGTCTTACTATGTCTTTTCTTCCAAAAGTTGTAGATTTGAAGAGAATCAATTCTTCAATAATTGAAAAGAGGGTGGGAGCTTTTGAACAAAGACCAATATCATCATTACCCATCGGTAAAGCTTTCAACATACTTGGTATGACGATTTGTATAACCCGATATGGGAGATCTATTCTAATGACATTACGTGATGATAATGATACTTTATTCAAATCATGGTTGTCAAAAAGTATTTCGGATGAATTCAATGCGGACGATGTCAGTTGCATAAATGCTTCAGATTTCAAATATACAATAACATATTTGGGTCAGAGTCCACAAGTAGCAGGGAGTTTGAGAACTCGTCCTCTAGTAGAATTCAACTACATTAAATGATAATATTGTTTATATGTTAATAGTTAGGATATAGTGATTTTATGTTGAATATAGATATTTCTCCATTAAAAAATAACATTCAGTGTAGAAGTACTATATTTGGAGCATCACATTTTCTGATGTAAGTAAACTTATTTGAATATCAATGGAATATATTAACAATTCTTTTTTCGTTTCAGTTTTCAATATGTGGATGCATTACTCGAGTCAATGTTGGACGGAAGCCGTGGACATCAATACAGCCATCGAGAGATTGAACTCCTACTTGAATGCTTTGAGTCAAGATGTCCTCCATGCTACAGTCTATGATTTGAATGTTTGCTTCGATGAAGATGAAATCCAAAGATGTGCACATTTATCCGAGAAGTACGTCAAGGGTACAATACTTTGTGAGGAATTCAACCAAGGAGCCTTAAACTTGCAACAATTCTGTGAAGAAATGATCAAATTGGATCTGGAAGGATTTCTCCACACCTTTACCATTCCTACCTGATGACATCATCGAGAAATATCAACTATATGATGAATATGATGATGAATATGATCATGTAGATATTTGATATGAAATAAAACATATATTTACAAAATCTTGTTTATTTATTTTTCATTACACATAAACATTATTGATATACTTAAAAATATTCAGATATAGTACAAAAATAAAATATTGAACATTTCAAAGTGAATTACGAACAGAGCCATCCAATGCATTGTAAGTCAAGAAGGTATCGTGTATAATGAGTGCATAGATTTTGGTGTTGGCTGGAAATTTATTTTTCTTGTTTCGAACTCCAGCTTGATATCCACTGTAGATGATTTTGTAGCATTCGGTTGATGTAAACAATCAATGATGAACAGGGATTCTGTTGAAATGCTTCAAGGTCCATAAGAGGCTCACTCATATCTTTGTCATAATAACTACGTTGGAAGTCCTCATATGCATAGTAAGCTGAAGAGAATAGTTTTTATCAAAGTCCAGGTTCCAACGCTCATATGGGTAGACTTCAGAGTTCAAATACACTCGGATGTTATTAATGTCAGCATTTATGAATTTTGTCACATCCAGTGCTCTGTTTTCGGATGCAGTGGTACTTTGAAAACCAATAATTATGAAGCGAGGTGTTTCCAAAGTGTTGGTTGTTTTATTGCCCATATGTCTGAAGATGTGCTAGCAATGAGGGTAATTCATAAAGATCCCACATACGATAAGCCAACTTGATTTTTGAATTCAGACCACTCTTATTTATTCTACTGAATAATTTGAGCTTCTGCTTGTCATCGGGCACAACATGTTTTATTTTCCATTCAATCTTTGTAATTTCCAAAGAGGCATCAACGTCTCCAATATATGAATTCTTGAATGAACGAGCTATAATCAAAATCAGTTCTTGTTTTGCATTCAGAATACTCTTCTTATAATCCTCGGCAAAACCATCAAATATTTGAGAGGAAGTTTTCCACTGAATAAATGACTGGGTGCATCAATGATGTGTTGTTTTGTGTCGGAAAGTCCCCATCCAGTTGTCAAAAGCATGTGAGAGTGTGATTGACCAAATGAAACCATATTCTTCATTGTGGATGTTATGCCTGGTTTTCGAACAACGGCAACTTGCTCACCACCCATTTCATAGCGGATCTCATCGAAGAGGAATGCCAAAGCATTGTTGGAAAGATAGCATACTTTGTTCACTTCTTTTGGAATGAATTTTCCCTCAATGTAAATGAAACTGTCGGCAATGTCTAGTATTACATCTTGATTGTTGATTGCAATTCGGATTTCATCTGAATTCTTGAACAATGGTGATCCATACGGCTTATAGGTATGCTCGTGCAGACTTATGAGAGAATGATCGACCACTGGTTCATTGAAAATATTCAACTTGTCGCTGTTTGCTTCGAGTACCATTTTATTTAATTCGTCGAATTCGAAAGCTTTTCTTTTATGATATTTATGAATGACGATCTTTGTTTGGTGAAAATATTTCGTATTCACTGTTTTGTCGTTTGTTGTAGCAAAAACCCATTACATTCGTTATTGTAATTTCTTCAATTCCAATATGACAACTATTTCTTCCACACTACCGAAATCAATGAGATTATTTCGATGATCCAATATGCGCAGAGTAATGTTGTCGATGAACTGACGTCCTTCCGGGCTGATGGGCATATAAATAATGTTGTTTGGCTCTTTTGTTATATTATAACCCGGCTCAACATCAACGTCAAATGAAAAAGAATATGATTCTCTTCTTCATTTATGTATGATCCTGAAATGATATTGCAATCCAATCGAATGAGTCTCACGGGTACAATATTCACAGGAGATGTAGATTCATGCATGCGATTTGCACTGAATTCTTTCTTCTCGAATCCCAACAGGGATGCTATTGAGTTTTCATGTTTCAGGTTCACCACATACTTTGATTGCATCATACATTTGAATGTATTATTGTTTGCTCGGAGGCTGAACAATTCATCCAATGTGGTGTCATCATGTTTCGCGCCATGAAATAGATGGAATTCAAGTTCTCGTTGGATAACAGCATTTATTTCTTCTATCTCATATGCGCCACTTGGTTTTTTTTTATAACACGTTTAGAACTGACTGTGGCGGCTTTATTTGCGGGAATGAAGAAAGTGATCAAGTTGTTTGTTTCCGTGACATTGTGGATTGTGTTGCATCCATAGAATCCCAAAAGCCCCAATCCATAACGGCTATTCTTATCCAGCTCAATGGGTGGGTAGAAGTCTGCACTCAAGACACTGGTTCCAACAGCTTGTAGCTCGAACTTTCGTGACATGACTGAATGCATTCATATGATAACAAATCATTTTATTGTTGTTCACAACACATGCGAAATAATTTTCTTCGTTTCCTCGGTGGCATTGTGTGTCCAATTCAACTTGATTGTTATTGGCGCCAATATTACAATCATCGATGGTGCAATAACAACAAAATAGTTTCCGAGGTATGGGTCCGTCATTCACATCACTGGAATTGGATGTTCCAACACTTGCATTGTCCATATGATGTTCATAGCAATATTTATATTTTAAAATATCAATATCCTCTTGAAGGTGTTTGGGAAGTATTTCCCAAACCGATGCAATTCATTAGCTGCACAAGAAATCATGACCTCTTTGGGCATATCTGCAAGTTGACCTTTACTCATTTTTTTCAAGCTGCGTTAATCTTGAATATGCGATGAGGGAATGCCCCATTCTCTTAATAGCCTCTCGATCCATTTCTGGCGTGAAATCCATTTTAGCTTTTCGGGTGATTGGAAGAGAGAAACTTCAAGCATCAGTGTCCACACACAGCTGTATTGTATTTCTGCTCACGTTCATACTTATCCGTAATTTTTCGACTGCATGTGTACCTCTCCGGAAGTAATGGACCAACTCCACTGGTGGGGGTAGATCTCCAAAACTGTCGAAATATGTTGCAACTCTTCCAATTTTCCTGTATGCCACCCAATGTGTTCCTCGACCGCTGAATCCATCCAAATTGATGATGGCTGTTTCATGATTACGTGGTCCTGAGGTTGGCAAATTATCACGCATGAACACACCACGAAAGTGTGGAATTTTCAATTGTGTGGCATAATATGTAAGATCTATATCTGTGAGAGGTTTAAGAGGTAGGGCATCAATTAGTTTTTGATGTATAGGGTTTGAGATAGATACCGAGGCCTTTGCGATATGGTTTCAAGAATAAACCACTACCCTTTTTCCTAAAGCTATCGCCTCCATCTTTCTGTTATGATGTTTTACCTCTTTCAGATCATTTCTGCTCGCACTTGCCGAATTTATAGCTCTGCTTATACCTGCAGCAGCACCAGCCAAACTACCCAATGCAGATAATCCGGCAAAAATTGGTATCAATGGTAAAATTCCACCAACTTTAGGAATAGGTATTATGCGAGGTGTGCGAATTTTTTTCTTTCCGCCTGCTGCCTTCAAATATTTACGTGCTGCTTTCAATGCCATTGTTGTGGCCATCTTTCTATTGTTTGTCACGAATTGATTACCTCCAGCTTTATGTAATTCATCCCGAACTTTTCGTACAATTCCTTGTTTGTCACGAATTGATTACCTCCAGCTTTATGTAATTCATCCCGAACTTTTCTGATTTTATTTCGCCCATTTTTCTTCAATGCTTTATTTTTCTCCTTCGTTGTTTGACATTGTTCACATCACAACCCATACCGAAACGCCTTTTCGCCTTCATTATGTTGGTGACGAGTAGAGCGGCTGCTCTCTCACGAATGCTTGCGTCCTTCGATTTGACCCTATCCCAAGCACTGTATTCAAGTTGTTTGTCTGCTTTATGTCTAGCTTCAATATCGTCGAGATTCTCCGAGTATTGAATGTCGTGTGTTTTACAGGCCCTATCTAATTTATTGATGCCTGGATCGTTGCGTGCCAATCGTTTTTGTAATTTAGTTCCGGGTCCACAATATTGATATCCTCCAGGTAAATGCAATTCAAACGGCAATTTATTTATTAAAGAATTCACAAATCCTCGACCTTTTTTTTATTATTCGATCTGTTGTTTTACGTCTGCTCCGTGTGGTGGTAGACATTTAAATGAAACATATCTCACACATCTTGCACTAATAAGTTAATAAGTGTCGAACCGTCAAACAATGCGCATTGTCAAGCAAAAAGAAGAGTTTGCAGTAGATAATTTGGATGAGAAAATCGGGACTGGATTAAATGGAGCGAACTCATTGAGACATGGCCCACTACTTCCATCATCTGTTCGCTCATTAATCATCGGTCCGTCAAATTGTGGAAAGACAAATGCCATGATATCTCTACTGACACATCCACAAGGATTGCGATTTGCAAACGTTTATCTCTATTCAAAGTCGTTGAATCAACCGAAATATGAATACTTGCGCAATGTGTTAGCGCCAATAAAAGGATTGGGTTTCTTCACATTCAGTAATAATGCAGACATTGTGCAACCCTCTGATGCCAAACCAAATTCAGTGTTCATTTTGATGATGTGATTTGCGAAAAGCAGGATATTATCCGATCATATTTTTGTATGGGACGCCATAAAGATGTTGATTGCTTCTATCTAGCACAGACCTATTCACGAGTCCCCAAACAGCTAGTGCGTGACAATACCAACTTCATCGTCATATTCAAACAAGACGAGATGAACTTACATCATATTTTCTCTGATCACGTCTCGCCCGATGTCACATTCAAAGAATTTCAAATGATGTGTGTGAATTGCTGGGATGATCAATATGGATTCCTTGTCATTGATAAAGATCGAAAAGTATGTGATGGACGATATCTCAAAGGATTTGATAGTTTCATATATCCTTGATATCTCAATTTAAAAATACTCAAACGTTCATTGAACTTCAGTGAGATCACTTCAATATAATTGGAAATAATGAACATTTCGAGAGATGAATGTGCAGAAGCTGAAATGGTTACGAAACGTCAACTAGTTGAAGCGACGGAGGCTGTACGACAAAAATTCTTGTCTATCAAAAGTGGAAATATGGAGGACAAGATAGCACTTGAAAAATTGTATGATCCTATAACAAAACCACTCAATGTACTTTCTTCTGCAGCTACTGTGAAACCACCTACATCTTTCATAAACCGCTCCATCCCAATGAGCACTCCAATTGGAAAACGACATTCTTTCAGTAGTGATGTATCATTGTCAGACATTGAGAATGAAACCATCAAAGATGGAAGAATGGCAGCAACTACATTATTCGAAACACCCTCTTCATCGTCAATGGGTTCAACAAATTTGGAATCGTCCAGTGTTGATAATATTAAGAAATTGGGGAACACGTGAAAAATCTTTGAGTGGACACAATGCATATGATACAAATTATGGTATACGAGTAGAACCTTCAACAAAAAAATTAATCATGGGAAATCTAGAAGTACGCTTTGGTGGTGGCAACATTTCCTTTTGGGATGGGGCAATACAAGTACGTCAATTTCCTGGCAGTTCAGATTTATATAACTTGATATTCCTCAAGGAACCTCCTGCTGTAGATGATGGGAGAATACAACAAACTTATGTTGAAATACTGGATTTAACAAAAGCATTGTACAAGAAGAATCAGGTGCAAAATGGAATAAAATATAGAAAATCTAAGAAATATCAAGGGATCATAAGACCGCTATTGAAATCAGTCAATGATATAAGTAGTGGTAAAGGGATGAAACGAATGAAATTGCAGAAAGTGTTTACATCAAAAACACAAAACTATGTATATTGGAATAAGCCTAAAGAATTAGTGGATCGTTTACGATTGCTCATTGGATCGAAAGCGTCTGGACACACAGGTCATGATAATGAGATAATATCGATAATAGAAGAGCTCCGCGAAGAAGGCATTATATATTGATTGATGCAGCTATTGTGAAGCATCAGTATGGCTAGTAATGTCAAACGACAAGTTGTTGATGAGTTACACAAGCCGGCTCGTCGTAACTTCCAGAGAAGATCTACCGTCGTTAAAGGACTAGGAGATTTATGGCAAATTGATCTCGCTGAATTTCAACCTTATGCCAAAATTAATAAAGCTAATCGTTATATTTTGGTGGTTATCGATTGTTATTCCAAATATCTATGGACAAAGCCAGTCAAGGCAAAGACTGGGATAGCAGTAACTAATGCTATGAAAATGATATTAAAAGACGCCACGTATTCTCCAAAACACATACAAAGCGATCACGGGAAAGAATTTTACAATAGACATTTTTCATCATTGATGGAGCGAAAAAAATCAAACATTATTCGACATTTAGCACTATGAAGGCAGCCATAGCAGAGAGAGCAATTCGAACGATAAAAACCTGGATCTACAAAGAGTTTTCAGTAAACGGAAATCACAAATGGTTAGATATCCTTCCAATTATAACGAAGAAATATAACAATAAAGTACATCGTACAATAGGTATGAGACCGATTGATGTGACAGCCACTACAAAGCTCAAAATAATTACCAAGAAGTATAAGAGAAAAAAAATTAAAAAAATCAAGCCAAAATATCGAGTGAATGATATAATGAGAATTTCCAAATTTAAGCAACACTTTGACAAGGGTTATGAACCCAATTTCACCACGGAATTATTTAAAATTGTAAAAGTCAACAGTACATATCCTCCGACTTACATTCTTGAAGATATGGAGAAGAATCCCATTCAAGGTTCCTTTTATGAGCCAGAATTACAGAAAACAAGAAATCCTGATGTATACCTCATCGAAAAGATATTGAAGAGAAAAGAAAATGAAGTTTATATAAAATGGCTTGGTTTCCAAATGAAAAATTCTTGGATTGATAAAATGCAATTGTTTAGCATTCAATATTTCTATTTGATTGAAATAAAAAGTATATAGTAAACTATGTTTTATTATCACATTGAACAAAAAAAATTATGAAGTGGGTGCATTCCAACACCACTTCCTCTCGACTTTATCATATAAAAAATACATATACACATACATCAATGAAACAAATGAGCAGTCTAATCAGTATCACTTCCCAAATGTTTGTCCAGTTCTTTGCGCCAGTCGTTGTAAATGGTTGTCATTTCATCATATAAATGACTGGCTTTCCGCACATCCATTTCAAGCTTCCTTCGAAGACTGCTATTAGTGTGACGATCTGCCTGTTCTTTGAGCTTGATGGCATCAGATTGATTGCGCAACTTCACTATTTCTGCCTCCATTGTAGCAATAGTCTCATCCAATTTTGCGCCGCTTCCAACCTCCATCAGATCCTTATCCTCTTGCTCCAATTTGGTGATGGCATCATTACCATTGATCAAGTCACGCTTCGCTTTCTTTTCTTTGACCGTACATTTGCAATGACGTCAACGAAGCTAGGAATCTTTGGTTTTCGATGACGCACTTTTTTGGGTTTTCCTTTGGCCTTGGGTGATGTGCACGCCACTGAGTCGTTCAGAGAAGACTTCGATGTTGTGGGAAGATCAATGGGAGCTCTCCTCTTCCGCTTGGTTGGTCCGACAACTTGAACATCTTCTAGAATGTGGATCACAGGTGGAGAGATGGGCGGCAATAATTGGGAAAATGATATATCTGCTGAAATATCTGCTAATTGACTTCGAGGCACCTCCGTTGCATCCATCAAAATATATTGGTCCATATTGAAGTCCAAGTCTACGTCTTTCGATACTGCTCCATCACCACAATCAGCAAGTAATTTAGCCAAAATGCTGCTGTCATCGGAATTCATGACAATTAATTCGTAAATGGAACTTGTAGTGACGAAAACAACTGATTTTGCACTCAAAACTTTAGTTAAGGAGTGAAGTAAACAATTGATGTTGATGTAGAAACTCTGCACTTTATATATATAAATTCATCTCCCTCTCTCATTCGCGCATGCCTAGTAAATCGGACTCTTCTGCGTCGTCGCCTCCATCTGATTCTTATGATTTGAAAGTTACATGTGTAGTTGACTCAAAAAACCAAGGTCATCAGTGGAGATGTCTCTTGTTGATATAGTTGTAATATTCCCATTCGTACTTTGTGAGCTGAATGATCAACACAGTGAACAATATGAAGAGGGTGACTTTTAATGAAAATATGAACACCATTCACTATATAGTAGCATGGAATTTTTGCTCACAGACATGCAAGAAATGTGTATTGGGAATATGTAGCAATTGATCGAATGAGATTCCAGAGGAGAATACGTGAATCTGCAAACATAATTGATCAAATATTGGAAGTTACACATAGACAAAATATAAAAAGTCAAAGATTTTGCGATTGAATAATGCTTGGAATGATAGACGGATGATCATTATGATATAATGGAATTAAAAAATTTTTAATGAAATATTGATATTGCCCCAGCTGCAGCAATATCACGTGCACATCAATCACATAATGATATGTAGCCACTTTATCCATTTCATCACAAATAAAAAAACATTATTAATTGCTTCATCATTACCGCCTAATTGTTTCACTACTTCTCCATCTCACCGATTTCGTTGTTCACAAGTACTTAGTCACAATACTATAATAGAACCAAAATTAATTTATAGTATTTTATATGTATCATTGCTAATAAACTCATATACGTTATCATGTTTCATTAAAAGTGTTCACTATACCAATGTACATAATCAAAGATTTATCAGCATTATAAAACATATAATTCTTCCGTTGTAATGTGAATGAAGCATTATTAACTAAACACAAGCATAGAACGTTGAAAAAGCTAATTTCGGACACTTTAGCTCATATTATATTAGATTATGTAGCATATGGATTATGCATGTATATAGTGTCCGAAAAACATGGCGGAAGTTCTTCTTCTTTTAATGGGCTGTACCCAAGGACAATTTACACAATGGCGGAAGTTACAAACATTACAAAATATTTTCTAGAACACTTAATTACAACACAATTCTGTTGCAACTTCCATTAGAGAGATGTCGCAGGCATTCACTTTTTGCAGAAGTGACAAACCAGTTGCCTAACTAATACATATACCAAAATTGTACTTTATGGGTCGAATAAAAATTTTATAATGTCAGGAGTTCCGTGGTCGAGCGTGTAAACGCTTAGGACTCCCTGAGTTGGAATTTACTAAATATCCCATATCCCTGCGGAAGGGTGGGTGGGTGTCAGAGAAATGGGATATTTATTAAGTTCCAAATCGAGGCAAATTTTGGTCGTGCTCCAATTATTTTGATCACATTAATCACGTAGAAATAGCCAATCTAGCAAAATTGACAGTTTTATTGGAGAACCGAGTTCGAGCCCCGCAGAAACCAAAAATTTTTTTTTTTATTTCAATTTCAATTGAATAATCATTATAATTGAATATAACTCCAAATTATTCGTTGTTGTTATTGATTCCTTATTGGCAGCCATTTTTTTGGTTATGAACGATAATACCTACATAATTTTTTTATTTGAATAATAATAATAATATAAGTTTATTCACAAAATGTTATTATTACAGAATAAACACTAGAATTCTTGTTGGAATGTGAATAAGTCATCTACCTAAAGTAAATAAACTGGAAAAAGTCACTAAAGGTTAAAATACTGAAAATTCCTATGAGTATTTGTGACTGAATGTTGGGAAAAACTGAACTGAACATTCCTGGGAGTATTTGTGACAGTGAATGTTGGGAAACATCATTGAAAAAAAGGTTTGATATAGAAAAAAAGCAAGTTAGTATACATCTCAATACTCCTTTTTTTTATTTATCAATATTCGTAGTTGATAAATATATGCTTTCTACAAATCTTTCGTTTTTGAATAGCAAAAGCTAATGAGATCACCAAGTTAGTATACAACTCAAAATCCTTCATAGCAATCTACGTCTAGTGTGTGTTCTATTCAATGCTTTCTACAAATCTTTCGTTTTTGAATAGCAAAAGCTAATGAGATCACCAAGTTAGTATACAACTCAAAATACTTCATAGCAATCTACGTCTAGTGTGTGTTCTATTCAACGTTGTGTAATCACTGAGTCGCAATCTTTATTACAAGCTAGAATAACGACTGTAGGTTTCATATCAAATATAACAATGTATCTTTCCAACTGTGCTGAGATAATCATTGAGCACTACGATAACAAGCAATCTTTCTCAATTCAATTTTTATTATTACAAGCTATAACAAACATCTTTTGTTTTTGAATATAAGGATCAGAAAAGTAAAATTGTTTGATCGGAACCCAGTCTAGCGTGTGTTCTATTCAACGACACATAATCATACATCATAGACGTTTGCTTGCGGTGCATAATGCATAACATTGTTCATTGATGGAATGTTTCGAGGTTAATATTCTCAAAATTACTGTTTAGCTGGCGGTGTGCCCCTGGTTCTTTTTGTGGCATTAACATCTCGCTTGGTTTCTAGTGTGTTGAATCCGAGTTCAAAAGTATTGATATTGTTGAATTACACATTTCGACAATGGTTCTGTTTTGTAGTTTTTTAGACATCCAAAATATTATCATAATGACCATCTACCTGCTGCCAATTCTTGGATAATACTACGTATCCTCTAGTTGCATTTCTATTTAACTGAGGGAATATCATTAGTTCCTTCAATACTGACAAAGCATTCAGTATATCAACTCAATCTGATATTTGCGAAGGAATTCATTTGTTGTACATTTATTGACAGTTTTACTCCTTGCTAACGGGGCATTTGGCCAGCTCACCTGGGGTTGATTGCTTGTGTGGATTTATTGTAGTCTGCGTTCGCTGTGACAAATTATAAACATCACAATTGAGTATGAAAGTGAGGACTATCAATCCATGGCAGATCATATTATTTGCCAACTATTGAATTTTTTAAATATAAAACAAATTTCTATATTTCATTTGTTATTCGAAATGAATGTTTGCAATTTATAATGTTATTATTAACTCACACATAACTCTTGGATATACTATACATAGTGTATATACGAATATTTAAATATTGATATCAAATACATTAAAAATGAATGGAGTATTGGACCATTGCTCCAACCTCGCAATAGTATGTGTCTGCCAAGCCATAATACACATAATTCTGGAGGAATGGACTGTGGTATTTATGCAGTGGGGAGTTACTTAGAAAGTTGTTTGTTGCCGAGGGCGCTGACGTTCTCACCTCAGCGCGTAGAGGACGCTTATCCCCACTCCTATAGTTGCATTTCTATTTAACTGAAGGCATTTCAATGGTTTCTTCACTACTGACAAAGCATTCAGTATGTCACTTGTTGATGAGTACTGTAGGTACAATACATTTTGCAATGTATATCACAAGTTATTTATTTAGGTAAAGATGTGTACCATTTCTGAACTAAGAATAAATATACATCATTCATATTCATAAATTATATTTAAAATAGATACAAACATGTTTTTTTACATAATCTATTTTACATATATTCAATATATTCATATCGTGAAGGTCTCCAAGTGAGCGGTACATGTACTTTTCTTCTTCTGCTCAAGTTCATCAATCCTTTTACATATATTGTCATATTTTCCTTCGAGTGTTGTCTGCACTTGAATGATTTGTCTTTGAAGCACTTTCAACACATCCTCAGATATATCTTTAAACAATTCTTTGACAAATGAACGAGTTACACAGTCTTGATCTTCCATTGGTTGCCCAATATTCTTCAATCTTTTTCCTTGCATGTCATACTGCCCATCCGATGTGAGCTTGAAGTTAATGCCTGCAGGCCTACGTGAGACTGGTGCATTATTACATTTTCGTTTGCGACCGAATTTGTCTATGACATTGCTCATCCTTCCACATATAATGACAAACCTATACTGATCAATCGAATCAGGGTTTCCATATATATGACGAATAAGAATGAATTTTCCAATTTAGCTATGATATATATAACGTTTGAATGTTGTGAATTATTAGTTCATTTCTGCATTTAATAATGTGATTAGAAGGTCCAATCTACTCTCAGGATTTGTATTGTATTCTTGGGCAAGTGTATCAATCATATTCTTACACAATCGAATATTTTCGTTGGGATCACATTGATAGAACTCTATATCTTTATGCCCCCAAGGTAGTGTCTGTGTTGTGTTAGGAATGATCAATTACTTAGCGGCAAACATCTATCAGAATACTGTT
Organism: Gonioctena quinquepunctata; assembly: GCA_018342105.1. Taxonomy (NCBI): domain Eukaryota; kingdom Metazoa; phylum Arthropoda; class Insecta; order Coleoptera; family Chrysomelidae; genus Gonioctena; species Gonioctena quinquepunctata. The sequence continues at coordinate 61,668 of JAFIRS010001257.1, read as the reverse complement.
TTTCACTCTCCTCATTCATTCAAAATATAAAAATTACTTGATAGTCTACATCAAAAGTTTCTCAATAACACTATATCATCCATGTTTCAAAAAAGCATAAATTTTTTACATGCACATTTTGTGTTAGCGCATTTACAATCAATTAAAAATCGGTTTTGATTCCATTCTTAATTTTGATGATATTAATAAACAACGTACCTATTTTCAGTGAAAATCATAATCACATTGGTACACATTTTATAACGAATAATCTGAAAGATTTTGATTCTACCATATCAGTCGTTGGTATACATTTCAATTCTCATTCATACATGTAGGGACTGCAAACCATAATGGGAAATAAATCACTTTGGATACTAGTCGTATCCACCGAATTCATACATGCTCACCAATATCAATTACGGAAAAATTATCAAAATGCAGCGGATTATAGCTATGGGTAGTCTGCATTGTAAGTTGATATCATTCATGAGTTGTATGTAGTCATTCAACTCTGATAGAAGTGTGCGACATGGATGAATGATATGCATTTTACAATGCAGCCGGCTGCATTGTAAGTTGTATATCATTCATTCATGAGTTGTATGTAGTCATTCAACTCTGATAGAAGTGTGCGACATGGATGAATGATATGCAACTTACAATGCAGACTACTCATAGCTATAATCCGCTGCATTTTGACAGAAGAGTATATTGGTTGCATTATGAGTGTTAGATGGCGAGACATGCACATAATTGACTCCGACCATACCAATATTATCAAATACGCACAACCAACTAAGCGGGGTTGCAATGTCTGGACCACTGTCTAGTGTGGGCTCTCATGCCTGGTTGCCATATTCATCAATTCAATGGATTGAGCGGGTATTCTTCGTAATGAGGAATTTCAGTGGTATGCACCATTTATTGGTGCCTAAACTACTGCTAAAATCATTTTGTTGAGTGATGAGTTTAAAAAATAAATCAATTTTTATTTTAGGTTTTTTTATTTTTCAGGAGGAGTCTCTCGAGCATGTGGATAAGCGGGCTAATTATTTTGTCCAATTCCATAGTGCTCTCTCGAAATAAAAAATAATAGGGATATGAGTGAAGTAATATTATATATAACAATGATACATAAAGTCTATAGTTTTCGTCTCGTTGTTTCTTTAAATACTCAACCACAATCTCACATTAATTAATTATATAAAAATAATCAGCACCTTTTTTTTATCTCGAACTTTGTAAGCTAGTCCAGTGGTAGCGTGGAAAACAAATTAATAAGAAGCAGGAAAATCCAAATAATTGGGGTTGTGGGGCAAACGTACGGTAAACAACCTTTATATTGGAGTTCAGGTAGATGCTGCTTTGAGATGCGTACGCATATAAGTAATTTATTTGAATATTTATGAAATGAGTGAGTATATGTCGAAGTAATATCGAAGTAATACCACTTATACAGCTAACCAACAACTCGGATTTGTATCAAGGCCAGCACTCACATTTCGTGGTGTCCAACGTTATTAAGACATGTAGGTAGGTGACGACAATACCAAATTATCTTATAACATGCACATAGAGAACGATGACAGCGGTCTCCAGTTGCTCTGGTGTGTTTGTGTGTGTGGTGTGTGTTTGTGTGTGTGTGTGTATGTGTGTGTGGTGTGACTGGTGCACATCTTCTGGAAGTAACTCGATCAAGCAAACATTTGAAGTGTGTCTGAAGGCAATCACATTCCGTTTTAAACACAACTAGAATTTTGTTTTGCTTATATCAATCAATATCCGAAAAGTGAATTCAGTTGAGAATGGGGGATCATTTGAGAATTCAAATTTATATGTATGAATGAACCCCAATCCACTCCAGAATCTACATAGTTATAACATTTGAGATGCATCTGAAGGTCATCACATTTAATTCCTAAACTGATATGAATCGTGAAATACACAACTAGAATTTTCCGAGCAGGGTGAGAGTGAGCATTCGAGAATTCAGATTTATGAAGGTCAGCAAGTCAACATTTACACAATCCTATATAACAAAGCCACTCTCAGGGTTCTTGAAGTGTATCCACACTGCGTTTGTCCATTTGAGATATTAACAGATATGAAGAGTGAAATATACAACTAGAATTTTTCCGAGCAGGGCGAGAGTGAGAATTCAGATTTACGAAGGTCAGCAAGCCAACATGTACGCAATCCCATATAACAAAGCCACTCTCAGGATTGTAAACTTGAACTGTATCTGAAGGTCATCACATTTAGTTTCTGAACAGATATGAAGAGTGAAATCAACTAGAATTTTTCCGAGCAGGGGGAGAGTGAGCATTTGGAAGGTCAACAAGTCAACAAACCCAAAAGAGTGAGCATTTGGAAGGTCAACAAGTCAACATGTACACAATCCCATATACCAAAGCCACTCTCAGGATTGTAAGACTTGAAGTGTATCTGAAGGTCATATCACATTCCGTTTGTTTACTAATATGATGAGAGAAATACGCAACTAGAATTTTTCCGAGCAGGGCGAGAGTGAGCATTTGAGAATTCAGATTTACGAAGGTGAACAAGTCAACATGTACACAATAGCCATATAACAAAGCCACTCTCAGGATTGTAAACTTGAAGTGTGTCTGAAGGTCATCACATTTAGTTTGTTAACTAATATGATGAGACACAACTAGAATTTTTTCCGAGCGAGATGAAATGTGCGTATTCACTCTTTGAAGTAACATCAGTAGCACTCGTCAAAAAAACGAAAAAGGGATATATCCTCAGCGGTGTACGTCACAATAATGCACATAAAAATGTTTTTCAATTCAAGGACAAATAGTGGAAGACACATAATCTTTGAAAATTGGAAAGACTCAGTCACATCAGTAGCATTCGTCAAAAATTAAAACAAGGGGTACATCCTCAGGGGTATACACCACAATAATGCACATAAAAAAAGTTATTTATTTCAATTGAAGGACAAATATGGCATGAAGACACAGAAACCTTGAAGATCGGAGAGACACTGATTCGAAATACTCTTCTCCTGGGATATTTCAATGAAATATCCCCACCCTACAACAAATCCGATGCGATGCGCAATCTGTATGGATTTTGAGGAGATTCTCTTGATATTCAACGCACTCATCAATACTCGCAGTTCGAGTGCAAGGATTCATGAAGGTCATGACTACACAGAATATGTATGCCTACACCACAACATTAGTCAAGGTCAAACAAACATCGAGATCAAATCTTGAGGTTGCCGAAACAATCCCAACATCAAAACTTAATGTTATGAATCTCAAGGTCATATTCAAGGTCAAGTCGAATCTCAAAGTCGACCAAACCCAATATCAAAACTCAATGACAAATCTCAAAGTCAAATCTCAAGGTCAAACACACACACACTGCACACCTGCAACTATTCAAGGTCACACGTGACGTCATAGTGGTGGGGGGAGACCCAGAACCGGCTTAAATCTCCTACTCATGACTCTGAAAATAAAATCAACTGTACTTGATGATATAACAACCAGAACAGTAAAAGAGATATGCAGTCTTATTTGTGGACAACTTGCAGATATATTTAATAAATGCGTGCACCATAGGCACTTTCCAACAACATTCAAAAAATCCATAATTTTCCCCATTTTTGAAAACGGTGACAAACAACTCATAGTCAATTATCGTCCCATATCAGTCATCACAAATTTTTTGAAAATATTTGAAAAACTTCCCAAGAAATCCATAATATATGTTCTAGTGTTAGTTTTTTCATTGTCTTTCAATTCTTATTTTATTTTTTTATCACATACAAGTGATTAACATATCGCTTCTGTGATTATTGTTCATTTACAGTATATTTATATGTATTACTGCATCTATTTTCAACCGACGAAACCAAAAAGGAGGAAGTTCTCTATTCGACCCGTATATTTTATGTTTTTCTATCATATTTTTTTATGTATGATCACGCATAACTTTTGACTGAGGCGTCCGATTCCGATGATTCTCAGTGGATAGGGTATACTTCGAAGGTGGTCCCATTCGAATTTTAAAGATGAAATCCACCCCTAAGGGTAGCGAAATGAAGGATATTGATCACTCACCCTCTGAATTCTGGTCCGTTTACCGATTCTATCAGGCATAACTTTGTACTGGGTTCTTCGATTCGGATGTTTTTTTTTCAATAGATAGGGTATACCTTATATTTGGATTTCGAAAGGAATTAGCCACCTTTATGGGTAGAAAGATAGGGGATAATTTATTTTTCACTAGTGAACATTAGCACACACATACGTAGTTGACAATGACAGATCGCTACTGACATTATTCTTGTTCCGTCAAAATCAGTATATTTTATGAGAGGATGGAATGATATACAAAGTAATGAAGTAAACTAACCAGAACAACGACAATAATTTATATTACAACAAATAGTAAAAGTAGATAATCATATTATTTAACTGGTAATAGTTGAAGTAAGGTGGGTAAGTAAGTATTTTGGAAGTAATCAAAAAACAAGTAGGTAGTAATTGGTAGATTTAAGCACCAAAAAATGGAAAAATAAAAACTTTTTAACAAAAAATTAAACCGATGAAATACGGAACTGAAAAGTAGAAAATAAAAACTTTTAAAGAAAATATTAAACCGACGAAAAAATCAACTAAAAGCAAAAAATAAAATGAACCTTCTTAGTCCTAATGATAATTGAGCTCCTAAACTAATGTAAGTAACTGATTTTGAGTCGGCGCCAAACAAACTAGCAATTGAATTAGGTGAAGCGTAAAATGATGGCAGCGAGATGCACGGCTGCGTTTTGATAAATTCTTTCATAGATAATGATCTTCGATAATTGTTTGTTTGGCGCCGACTCAAAATCAGTTACTACATTAGTTTAGGAAACTCAATTATCTTCAAGACTAAGAAAGTTCATTAAATTTTTTGCTTTTCAGTTGATTTTTTCGTCGGTTAAATTTTTTGTTGAAGTTTTTATTTTTTACTTTTCATTCATATTGCTACTTCTGTAAAAAAAAATGAACTTATGATTATAATTATACCATAACAAACAACTGGATTCATCGCCAATACATTTGTCAGGGAAAGTGTAAATGCAAGAATGTTCAGGCTTAGAGGTATACCTTTTGATAATGAAATGTTAAAGCTACAACATTATAGCCTAACAAAAATCCTTCAACCAGGTCTAAAAGGCTATGAAATGAAAGAATACGTCGCCACGAAAAACGTGAATTTTAATGTCAACCAGGTCATTGAATATTATGATGAGTTCTTTATGGAATTCCCAGCCGACAAATGAAAATCTTGGTGTTAGCGAGCTGAACGCTTCGAGAAAAAATATATTTCGAACCAACCAACCAACAATATATATAGTTGTGAAACAGATTATGATTGTGCGAAAACCGTAGTGATACAGAAAGTAATAGAACTGATGGTTCAGAGACTGGAACAGGGAAATTAAATGAAGATGATGGGGCTCAAAACAGTTGAAAATAATAAAACCTACGTTAATTTGTGAATCTCATGTGTTTTTTTTTATTTTTTCTTTATTGATAACTCTTACATCAATATAAAAAAATATACATATAATCTAATCATGACAATTGGAATTGACAAAGCAATTTTAATTACCTAACACTATATCTTCCAAAATATAGTAGCTATAAAAGGAATTTCAATGACATGTACAATTGAACTTGTCACACATTGAATTACAAACTTGTTTTTAGTTTTATTGCCGAATGTGAAATTGAAATCCAACAACTCATCCAGATTACATTTTGATTTCGTGAATTTTTCGAGAACACCAAACAAGTAAGCAGTGATTGCGCGAGCTTGATCATTACATATAAATTTGTGTTTGAGAGTTCCAACATTTGCATTACAAATAGCACACAAGTGAGTGAGAGATTTTCCAATTTTGAAGAGGTTTTTGTTGAATGGGAATGCATCGTGTATCAGAAGGTAGATTTGACTTTTTTGTGTGTGACTGAGAATCGGGTCATTTATGTTTCTGAATATGAGTTCCCAATTTTTTCTGAACAGTGGATTTACGTTCAAGTGAGATTTGGTTCTATTTTGCCCCACCATCCTTCCATATGTTGACCTTGTGTTGACATCTGGATTCAAAATTATATCTCTATCTATGTAGGCAGCTTCGGAAATGAATCTTCTGAGATGAGGGAATTGATGTGGATAGGTGAATGGATATGGTTAGTTGACTACGTCAATATGCCTAAAGTGCTCTACCAATCCATTTTGGGAATCTACTACAGACCTATCGCACTGCTATCTATTATTTCAAAGGTCATGGAAAAAGCCATCAACATCGAGCTCATGAAATATCTGGAAGACTCAGGAATTGTCAACGATAGGCAAATGGCTTCCCCATCAGAGATCAACTGGTGACCTGCTCGCTACGTCTCACATATATGGCAGCTATCTATTGAAAAGTATGGAGAAACTTTAGCTGTGGCATTAGATATCTCCAAGGCGTTCGATCGAGTTTGGCACCAGGGACTCCTCGCCAAGCTTCCGTCTTATGGCTTGCCCCTCAGCTGTGTTCTCTGCTTGCTAGTTTCTCTCAAACAGGTCTCTCCATGTAGTGGTCGATGGAGTTTCATCTGACACTCTACTCATAAATGCTGGTGTTCCCAAGGATCTATTCTCGCACCAACACTATTTCTACTTCACATCAACGACCTGTTGAAAAGCAACCTCATGTCCAGTACACAGCTTTGCCGATGATAGTACCCTCCATACCGCTTTCTTTCAGGGCCCCTATATCAGCCCGTGAAACCAGAAATGAACGAGAAAGAAATGTTAATAATATAAATATGGACTTAGCAACAATTCTCGAGTGGGGATCTAATAACTTGGTGGAATTCAATGCAAACAAAACACAAGCTGTCTTTTCTCTAGAAAAGCCGATCTCACTATTGCCTAACATAACTTTGTCAGGAGTAACCATACCACTGAAGTCATCCATATCGATGCTTGGTATTACTATCAGCAATAACCTTTCCTGGGAAAATCACGTGAGGTCCATTGCCAAAGTGCATCCCAAAACTTGGTTTTTTGTTTCGTGCCAAGAGCTATTTCACCCCCAGTCAGCTGCTTATGATCTATAAGACACAGATCCGACCTGTCCTGGAATACTGTTCCCATATTTGGAGCGCGGCACCTAAACATATCCTGAGGCTATTGGATTCTGTCCAAAAAAGAGCAATTCGTCTCGTCGGTGATTACAAACTCGCTCACTTGTCTGGAACACCGTAGAAAAGTTGGCGATTTGTCTCTATTTTATAGATATTTTTATGGGCGATGCTCTTCTGAACTATCAACAATCGTTCCTGCTTTGGCAGTCTCTTCAAGATTAACCCGTCAAGTTCAGTCATCACACCCCTTCGTGGTCACTTTGGGGACCTGCAGAACATCACTTTCCAAAGACTCGTCCTGAAATTTTATTCTATCAACCGGTCCTAATTCCAAAGCCACACATTTTCTTTCATTAATTTGTGCTCCTGAATCTTATATGAAATCATCTATTAATTTTTTCATAACATTTATTTCTTCAATCTTTCCCACAACCATTGTCAAATCATCCGCATAAACACTTATATCTATTTTCCTTTCCTTGAGTTTTAACAATAAGGGCTCAATATATAAAACAAATAGTACCATTGACATGGGACAACCTTGACGTACCCCAGATTTGATCCTTATTTCCCTTGTTATGTTACGATTAACCTGAATAATAGATTTTGTGTCATCATATAAGTTTCTCAAGACCTTCACAATTTTTTTGTCTAATTTCATCAACTCTAAAACTTTCCTCAGAAACTTGTGATTAACTCTATCAAAAGCATGGTCAAAGTCTATACTCAGTTACAATTTATTAGTTCTTGTTTGATTTTCCATCGCAACTACTTCCCTCAATTTATTCAAAGAATGATAAATATTTTTTGACTCGGACATACTGTGTTAATGTGTTGAAATTATTAGTATTAGTTAGGTAAGTTATTGGGTATATTGTTGATTCATTATTATTCATTTGTTTCATGTAAATTAATTCAAATGATGATTCAATATATGCTTCTCAGCTAAATACATATATAACAAAATGTTTGCCTGTATTGGCACTAATACAGTTGATTTGCAAATAATTTACTTAGACAAAAAAAAGAAATCAGCATGCCGGAACCTCTTGAAATCAATGAACATAAATATTCGGACACCTTGTTGAATAGCAAATTGGATTTCGATGAATCCTCATGAAGCTACCATGTCACCACATATGTCGAATGAATTTCAAGAATATAGGAAAATTAAACAAATTGTGTTTATTTAGAATTAATTATACTTCATTTTCAAATTGCAGAACACACCTCCTTCAATTCCATAATTATTATGTAAAACTCAATCTCTCAAACAAAATTAATTACGAATAATTGTTACACGGACTGTTCATTCAAGGATTATTTGTCTCTGTTGCACAGTGACTGCTAGAATGGTCGACCTAAAGTCGTCCCTTCTTCCTATTTATGACCCAAAATCAACTATAAAGGGACTAAAATATTTGAGACTGGAATAGAAAGAATGGAGTTTTCTTTTACCTGTTTCTTTCCATTTGTGTAAGCAATGCTGAAGATGTATGTATATGTAAGTATGTTCGAACATGTCTCAAATATGTATTTCATGAAGTGTACTCATTAGAATAATGTTGTTTCGTTAGAAATATTGATCTTTTGACGTTCTGGAAGGAAAATGGGTAGAATAATTGAAAATGTCACCTATTTATCGACTTCCTTATTTCCTTACGATATGTAAATATTCGAGGATATTCTCTAAAATTTATTTTGAAAATTCTGAAACCTGAAGATATTTTGTTGGTGAACTGAAATTTCCTACCTAATGATCAACTACACTCGTTTGGGGATGAGAGGGAATATTTAATTGAATAATAAGTGATTTTCCACAATGAATTTCGCCTTTGGAGTCGGTGTATTATGATGGAGATTTGATGGTCCTAACAATGATTTCAACGACCTGAATTGTGACTTTGGAGTTGTGAGGTCTCCCAAGTGGAATAATATGTAAGAAATCAATGGATTTGAACTTCCTGGAGGCATTTCGTCTCTATGCTTGGTGAAATTTCTTATTCTGTTAGTTATATCAAGTATCGATGTTTTTACATTACGGAGATGACATAATTGACAGAAAATATTCAGCTCCAGTTGCTTTTCGTCCAGAAACAAAATAAATTCAAATATGTGAAACGAATCAAGTAGTGTTCAAAAGAAAATACTCAATTGGATGTTCTCCATTTCAACATGGATATACCAAAGAAGATATTTGAACGGTGAAGATGTGACAGGTTTATTCTAAATTTAAATCTATTTTCATTTTAATTTTCCCGATAATAGTAATTCCGAATAAGTGTTCTTATTGTTCCAAATTTATCGAAAAACACCAAATTTTAAAAAAATCAAATTTTGAGATCCTCGAAAAATTATTGAATATATTGAAAATATGCAAAAACAAAAAAGATATTGAAATGAGTCCATTGTTTTGACAATACCTAGGACTGGTTCCAGGACCTTCTTTCCAAAACCCTGCAGTTTTCAACAGATTATATTGACAAGCTAAGCCTCATGGGATTTCTAAAATCAATCTTTATTCAGATGATCTGGAGCTTTTCATTTTCCAACTGCAATTTTCATGTTTCAGCTGGATGCCTTCAGGCTTCTTGAGGTAATGTAACATTAAATTTTTTTTTCAGAAAAAATTTGGCAAAGAAAGGGTTGAGGCATTGTAACATTTTGCTTATAATTAGAAAATCTCAGAACACGCCCATAAAAGTTCCCCGTTCCAAGATGTTTCCCACTTGAGTGTTTTCTGAAAAAACTCTTTGGGGTACATTAATCTAAATTGGCCTTGGCATGGGAGAAACAATAAATAATACAACTCATAACCGAAGAGCTCTTGTTTTTTTTTAAGTTCGAATGTCCCATGAAGAACCTTTCAATTATAAATCAAATTGATCCGTCAGACCTTTTTATTTCTCGAAATAATTTTCATATTAGGTCAACTGCGTTAAAGTAGATAGGGTTGCTATTACTAGGGGATAACGAAGATTTGGGCCCCAATATATATTGATAAACTTCCCAATTGGCATACGACCAAACAAGTCTTTTTTCTTTTTCATACAGGTGAGTCAAATACTTTAAAACTTCAGGGGTGATTCCTCACCATTTCTAATATGAATTGTCGAATAAATATATGTCCAGAAACGCTTCGGTTCCAAGATACAGGGTGTTAAAGTTTTATTTTTATTTCCGATTTTTTCAAATATCTTCGAAATACTGACCTTATTCAAACGAAAATTGGTTTGGGGAGGTTTTGAGGTGTCGAATTGAAACGATGTTATTGATGTTTTACTCAAAATTTTAAGTCGATTTTTTTTACGTTTGAAGTAGTAGTAGTAGTAGAATTTTTGGACAGTTGGGTTTTGTTATTTGTTGATTTCAAAGTTTTGGAACACAATTTTGAAAAAATGGTTTATTTAAACAAAATGCTAATTTAGCCGATTATTTCGTTTATGGCCTTGCGGTGGCAATGCGCGAATCAAACAATTAACCAGGGGAGACCAATCAGACGCCTTCAGCTCAACATTTACCAGTCTCCACCGTCGTTTGGAAAAAAAATTGCTCAAGGGCCGCTGATATTATTGGAAGACAACGAGCAGTCGAACCCCAAATTGTAAAAGCCGTTTTGAACGCTCCGAAGAGAATCCAGAAAAAATTACAGAATAATCGCTGGAGCTCCAATTCTACTCAGTCCACAGTTTTGAGCTATCCCCGTCAACAATTTTATCTTCCCTATTCAAAGGGTTCTTGGCGGAAATCCGAATTCTAAGATATTTCTCTTTTCCGAAATGCTATCAAAACTTTCAAAACAATCATGTTTGGGCTCTGGAAAATCCGCACCAGTTAGTGAAAATTATCAGATTAATTTTTCGAATGTGTTTCGTAATTGATAATTACTTAAAGGTCCTTTCTTTCTTCCGTTCCGACGAATCGCGCAACTTACAGAACTTTTTTAAAATGAATTGCCTGGACTCTTCAGAATTACCTTAGAAATTCGTATCCACATGTGGTTTAAAGCAGTGGGGCTCCGCCCATTTGAGCGTTAGAAGAAACTCCTCAAACTTTATCCGAATCGATGGATGGTAGGGTGTAGAAGAACTAACCAGTCGGGGCACCAAGGTCCCCAGATGTGAACCCTAGATTTTTTTTTTTTTTTTGGGACATGATGTTACTAGTTTATAGAACTCCATGGCGACCGGAAAATCTAAGAAACCAGTGGCGCCTGTGGAACAATAAAGAAACACCCAATAATTTTTTGAGCAGTACGAGATTCAATGACAGAAACTGAATGCCTGTATCTCTGCTGGGGTGGAAACTTTGAAAAGTGTAATTTAATACAATTTAATTTTTTCTTTTTTTACCGTTCATCATATTCAAAATTTCTGGAAATAGAATGTTGATATTTCTTGAAGATTTTATCAAAACAAATCAGATTTTCCCTTGATACAAAAAACTATTTCAAACGGTATAAAAAATGAATGGGTGGCGCCCTACAAAACCAAAACTATTTACCCAAACGTCAAATTCATTTCCTGGCATTCTTGTGAAAATGCAAAAATGGTATTAACTTTAACCGCATCGATTATCAAATAATCGACTTGAAATTTTCAAGCCCAAATATCAGAAAACGGTTGCTTAAAACGACTTGCAACAAGGGTAGTTTTTACGTAGATAGAAAAGTTTAAATTGATGTTTTCACTGGAAAAAGTACTAGAAGTACCCCAAAAAAAGTTAGGAATCCCAAAAAAAAGAAAATGCTGTAGGTGGCCCCACGAGTAAAGAGCAATAAAACAAAGGTTTGAATTTGACACCCCGAAAAATCTCTCAATCCCCAATTTCGTTCAATTGGGGTCAGTTTTTCCCGAAAGTTATTTGAAAAAAAAAAAAAAAAAAAAAAATTTCAACACCTTGTATCTTGGAAACGTTTCCGGACATTTTTTTATTGGACAATTATATTAGAATAATGGGAGGAATCTGGAGGACTCGAGGCACGAAACTTCCCTTCACCCACTGCGCGAAACCACACTTACCATTCCCACCGACAGACATATAAATAAGAAGGAACACCTAAGCTTGTATATTCAAAAGACGATTGAGATACAAGCATTCGAAACGTCGTGAAAACCCCCTAAAAATCCATTGAGACGATGGACGTAAACAAGGAGTTACCCAATTTTGAGAAGGAGACCAATTGGGACATTTCAGAACGGAAACTTTCCAGCAAAAAAATATAGATTGTTATTAATTTGATGTCCTTATCACGAATCCATCATGGGGTGTTTCCATGAGAAGAGAGACAAATTCGGATTTTCAGAACTGAAAATTTTCTGAAATTTAATTGGAAATTAAGTTGATGTCCTGATTATGAAACCTGTTAGAATGTTTATTTTAATTTCCCCTTTATATTTTTTTTTCCAAAAAATCGTTCTATCCATCGCCCTGGCCCAGGTAATTGTAAGGTTAACCCCCAAAGGGAGATTTAGAAAATCTTTGGTATATCTAACAATTGTGGAAATTTCAGAAATTCTACCCCGATCATTAGGAAGATACGGGAATTTTTCCTTGAAAGTGGGACAAATTGGGATGAAAGATAAGTGCCATGTAAAGGGGTGGAATGAATAGAAAAATCGAATTAAAGGGTTTTTTTCCTTCATTAAATTAATATGAAATTGAACCAGAAAAGGGGTGATCTCAGGTGAAAAATTCCTCTCCTGGAAATACCACCCCAAGAACGTTCAATGATATTCACCTGAAAAATCCATGCATACTTCCATATAATAAAAACTTAATTCCTATTTTGTAAAAATGTTCAGTTCTGAAATTGGATTTTTCAAACGAACATTTTCAGCAAATATGATTTTCTAGTTTCTGATCACGAATCCGTAAGAATTTTGAGCCCATGTTGCCCCTGGCGCGGTTTATGTCACTCAGATCAATCTCAGAAAAGATTTAGGCTCATCCTCGGCATATCTAACGATAGTGGAAATTTCAAATTCTACTCAATAATTACGAAAGTTACGGAGGTGTTTCCATGAGAACTGAGACACACTGTATATCTTCTCTACTTTGTACCGATAAATTGCATACTGGCTTTGCGATAAATGCACAATAGCCTCTGTCAAAATTTATATCAACATATTCAAGTCCTATAGGGAAAAGAAAAAAAATTATAATATATGGGATTTTGAAGTCACTACCTACGGAATTAATATTAAAAAATTGAAATATATCTTTCATCTTCTCAATAAACCACTTGGGTGGGTCGATTAATAATTAAGAAAAAAGATCCACAGAAGTAGTGACGATCTGGGTTCGATTCCGTCACGCCGATAGCTTTTTTAATAATCGATTTCGGAATAAAAAAATATTTTATTTTATAGTGAAAGTCAATAAATATCCTGGGTTCTTGAGTTTATGTATTCATTATTATTGTAATTGAAGAAAAAAATCGAGCAATTATAAAACAGTCATGAATAATTCATTAAAATAGTATGTCATTTCAAATAATCCTAAATTATATTGTTGTTGATCTTATTGATTAGTTATATTATCGATAAATAATTATATAATCAATCCATTTGCGGTTAAAGAATCATGACCAAAAAACGTTCTTCTGATTGTTTTTTATCTGGCATTAATGATTCGGGGTTATTTTTTACAACTCCCTATTTGTGAATCTGCGGAAGAAAGCATATTTGAACAAACAAAACGTAAACGGTAAAATATTTGAAACATTCCGGAATTTGGAAAGGAAAGACTTGTAGTAATTTTCTCCATTGAAATTCAAAAGAACATGAGTTCTGGATGTTTATCGAGTTCCCAATGTAATTTGATAAAAGTATCATCAAATATCGTTTATGCTAGATGATTTTTTTTCGCCCCAAATGTATAAATTTTTTCCTTTAGACACAACGCGCCCTTATCATCAAAAAAAAATTTCCAACTTTTCTTTCGTGGTTTTTTTTAGATAATAAGACCCACAAATCGCACTCTATGGAATTTTAAGTGAAAATAATTCCCACAGATTTTCTAAAACTTGTTGCCAGGCAATAAGACGAGAGCCCAACGGGCAACTAGTTTGAAAAACGAAATCTGGAAAATTATTTTCTGGGTTTATCGAACTCTCGGTGGGGATTCTATAGATTTTTTTTTTATTTTTACGATTATAAATACATTTTTGTCTTTCAATAATACAAAGGTACTAAACCGGTTTTGATTCATTCCTCATTTTCATGAGAATTGATGACAGACGTCAAATTAAAAAAAATCTTCCGTCAGAAAAAAACAAAATACTTAAATTATTCCCCGGGTAACTGGGTTGATTTTTTCCCCCCTATAATCTTCCTAGAGCATGAATTATTTCCGGAAATTTCTTGAGTACATGAATTTTTTAGAATTATCACGAGTCGGAAGCAAAGAGGGATAATTTCTTTTTATCTTCCTGAACTGGTTCTTCAATCGATACCGCCTCCTTTTGGAGGTGTCTCTGAATAAAATTTCCCCGAATGAATTTACTCCCCGTTTGAATACGGCATTATATAAAGGTTATAGGCTTATATATATATATATATATATATATATATATATATATATATATATATATATATATATATATATATATTGTTATGATTTTAAATGTTGTGATATTATTGGGAATTTGTGATAATAATATTGATTATTGTATCTAAAATATGCCCAGCTAAGAAAATACCATTTCTTTTAATTTTGACTCTAACTTCACCTTTGCTAACTCAGTCGGTGACGCCTATGCAAAGATGATCGTCTTTATCTAAAAGAGGGTTGCAGCTGGGCTTTCTTCTTTGCTTGATGTCAATATGATACAATTTTTTTTTGTATTGATGAATACATATAATTGCCCAAAAAACGATTATGTAGATTTATTCAATTGATTCCATTCAAAAAAAAATGTTTGGATTCCATATTTTGTTGTATTATTCAAAATTCAATTAATTTCTACCTATCGCTAGGAAAAACAACCTTATACCATTTTACAAGCAATTCAAAATTATTTAACTGAATTTCTTTATGAATCATTGAAAGTCTGTTCCTTGATAAAATTGGAATTAGAATTCTAACCAAACTTTTAGAAAGATTTGAAATAATTATTGGTAGTCTGGATAGAAATTTCACTCGGTTTGTGATCTTGTCATAGAATATTTCCACTTACTTCAAGTGTCCTGGTGGAATTTAACTCTGGTTGTTTTGTGGTGCTGTAAATAATGTTGGCATGATCAATTGCATCGGCAATTCAGGAATTTCAATCTCGCTTTCATTAGGTGTATCTCTTATCTGGAGTCTTCACTTTCTTCTGACTTGAGTTTTGATTAGGCTTTGCCTCCCGACGTAGTTATATCAATTATATAGTTAATTTATCAGTTTTAATCAATCTTTTTCCGATATTTAGATTTCAAAACATCATTCCTCACAATTTCCTTTGCATCCTACCTCCATTTTCTTCAATATCCATCTCTCAGAAACTGCCTTTTAAACTATCCAATTACATCCGGTTATTTTAATAGGATTCCACTATTGACATTGCAGGCACAACACTTTTCATAATTATACTATCGTACATTTTACCCAAAATATTTTGTCCAAACATTATAAAATTTATTTGAATCTTCTCAATGACAGTATTTTCTTTCTTTCAGTTTGGAAACTCATATTTCATTTTCTTTCAAAATCATTGACATCTTTATATTTCATTTCATTTCGTTCTGGATTCCTATACAGGTTGTTTTCACTGATGAATAATTTTTTTATTTTTTATTTCTATATATAGGATGTTTTTTATTCATGAATAAATTAATTTTCATTTTTTCTTCTCAATTAAGATGAATAAATAATAGATAAAATGATCGAAATAGAATAAACTCATCTGCCACACTCCTAAAATGCCTGGGCTAAAGTTACAAAGGTTCGACATTCAGAAAAAAAAGAATTTTAAAGACAGGTTTCCACCACATATTCAATATCATAAAATATATATATATATATATATATATATATATATATATATATATATATATATATATATATATATATATATATATATATATATATATATATTTGAAGAAATCAAATGTTGTCTACAGCATACCATATAACAACTGTGATTTGAACTATATTGGTACAAGTTCAAAAACTTTAAATAATCGTATTATCTCTCACAGAAGTGATATGAGACTCAACAAGAAGTCATGTGCATTAGCTCAACATGCTATTGAAACAGGCCAAAAAATATCATTCGAGGAAGTACAAGTTTTACATTCAGAAAAATTTCTCTGAAAGATTATTTCTTGAAATGATTGAAATTAATATATCCCAAACAAAAAATGAACAAAAAACAGATATCGAAAATCTTAGCAAAATCTTCGTTATCTTCTACAAATAGATTGGAAACTGATGATTCTCAAAGAATATAATATAAACATTAACACACCACTACATATTTTATTTTTTCTGACGATTAATCATAGGTTGTCATTTCAAATCCTTCAATGTCACTCGAAGGTCAAAGATATAACACCATTCCGACAAATTTTCACATAATTTACGTTTTTTTTTAAAGTTAATGTTCATTTATCATCCACTCAGATTACTGTGAGTACTTCCTTCATTTTAGTATTTTTTCACAATAATGTCATTTACTATTTTAGGACCCTAAAGAAGTTTCAAAATTGAAACAAAGCTCGGTCCATCGTATTAAGAGTTTTTCATGGTTCAACACTTGTGCTGACTGAAGATCCCGTTATTCCCCACTGTTTATATATTTCTATATATATATATATATATATATATATATATATATATATATATATATATATATATATATATATATATATAAATAAGTACCTGGGAAAAAAAATAGAATGTTGAGTACCACAAGGAACTGTCCTGGGACCAATTCTGTTTTGTATATATGAAAAATGGGTTATTTTCAATCAAAAGTACTGGCAGAATTATCAGCTTTGCTGATGACAAAAGCCATTTTTTAAACAGAAGAAATTGGGCCGCGGTAAAACAAAAGCAGAAAAATACTTGGAAATCATAAAAGACTGGTTCGACTAAAAAAACTATCTCTCAACATAAAAACATTTTTTTTTGCCATTCTGTAACTACCATTCCTCTCTACCACACAACCTCCTAAAAATTTCCCAGAATCAGCTACAAATTAAATCAGTTACATATATAAAATACCTCGGAGTCATGATCGACTCCCATCTAAGATGGAATCACCATATTGACTACATTGTTAGGAAACTGAGATGTGTCTTATATAATTTTCGACAATTCTAATATATATTTGACTTGAAACACAAAAGCACTTAATTATAGCCTTGTCCAGAGCCACATAACTTATTGTGTGGTAGGCGGGGAGTGGGCTGAAAACTTACCTAAGGCCACTTGAGGTAATACAAAGGAGATTTCTGAAACTCATATTCAACAAAACTTGAGATATGCAACTGAGAACTCGTATAATGAAGCAAAAGTACTCGATATTAGACAACTACATTTCAAAAATCTTATTCTGAAACAATTTAAAACAAAATAATCACAATCTGAAGCAAACACATTACAAAACATGCAATGAAAACCAATGCATAATACCTTACGCTACCCAATCAATTGGACAACGATCACACGAATTTATAGGGCCAACAACATTCAATAGTTTACTAAGAAATACAAAACTAAATTCAATACATAAACAAAAAAAATCTCCATGACTACATAACTAAAATGCCTCGTCTGTCTATTCATAAACTGATTGACAACAAAAAAAAGGCCTTCCAAAGCGTTTTTAATTATATTTTTCATTTTATATTACTGTGTCTATTCCTATTCCTCTTATTATTAGTAACTCCTAATGTGATCTGTAAATATATATGTGTGTATGCATGTCTATATGTATATATGACATGACATATGACTGAAACTTCATATAAGATTTTTTTTTTTAAGATATATTTGTAACACTCTGTATTGAACCACGCACAGGAGATTTCCCCTCCTTCTGTGTAATTTCAATTTATTCAGATTTTATGTAAACATTATCAATCTGTAACCAATCTGTATGATGTATTTCATTTTATATATATTTATATATATATATATATTTATTATATATATATATATTTTATTATATATATATATATATATATATATATATATATATATATATTGTTATGATGCGTTGATTCGGTCGTTTTTATTTCTATTTTATATTTTGTTTTATTTACACAAAACAAAAATAAATGATTTTTTGAGTTTTGTTTTACTACTTTTACTACTATTTCTTTTTTTTATTTTCCAAGAGTCTTTGAGCTAATTTCTTTTTTTTAAAGATTTACCCAATATGTATTGATGAATAGATATCCATATAAATATTCAATATCTCCGGCTATCCTCACTTTCTTTCTTCAACCTTATTTCCTTCACCTTCAGCTAATCGATCGGTACGCCTATGGATCTCACAAGTTGGTTCACTGTGGAGCCCCCTCGACGTCAATTTCAAAAATTTGCAATTCTTGTTGATGGACATCGAAAATAAAGTAGAATTTCATCAAAATAATAATTTACTTTATTCAGGAAAACATATTACCACCTAGTCTGCGATGACTAACCCAATTAAGGAAATGAGTATATACAGAAAAAAGAGATTGTGGAATAATAAAGTGAATTCAACCGCGTTTTTGTAGGTTATGTGTTATATTATAGTCATTCGTGAAGAATTCTAAGAAAATTGTTTCAAAGTTCAGTTCTTATTTGCAATGTGGGCTTTCTGGTTTCAAAATACCTGGGACCTCATGTACCAAAAATGCTCAAGGTTTTGGATTCTCTCCCGCCTTGGAAACTGCCGCTGCTCTCGTCAACTGGTGGCTTCTCCTCATTTTTTGAATTTCCAAAAGGAACAAATGTAATTTTAACTCTGATTTTGGGTTTTTTTTTCTGGGGTGTTCTTCATATTTTCCTAATGTTTTCTTGGCTAATGACTGATTTTATTCAAATTGTTTGTTTTGTTCCAAATTTTAAAATTTCCAACATGGTTCTTCCAAAAATTTTTTTTTTCACCCACCTCCCTCGCTTGTTGTTTCTCTCCCTTGATACCAAATACATTTTGTTTTTTTCCCAATTTTCGATTTTAACCTATTTGTAGCACGTTTCATTATTTTCATCTTTCGACAGTTTTTATTTATGAAACTTTCCTAACTACCTTATAATCTATATACAATACATGTAAAAAATTATTCTTTTGACGTTTCTGCTTTTCTTTATTTCCAAAATTACTAATTTTGCACCAAGATCTCTCCTGGCATCTCATTGGCTGTTTTGTTCAGATCAATTTCATATAAGGACTTTAATATTTTTTTTTATCTGCTTGTGATCACAAAATAATATAATTTTATTTCTAAAATTTTAAAATTATACCAATTGATTGTAATTTGAAAACATGTTTATTTCAAACACAGGTATGATTAATATCATATAGGTTTCAGAAAAAAAAGGGAAATCTTCAGAAAAACGGTAAAATAACATAGCAATTCAAATACGAACAACGAACATCATATTATTTATGGGTTTATCTCAATTTTTTTATTCTCATTTCAACTCTTCAAATATTTAACTCTTTCCAAACATAACAATGTATATATAAAATATATATATATATATATATATATAAATATATATATATATATATATATATAAATATATATATATATATAATTTGATGAATCAACCTAGTGCCGTGGATTAAAAGGGATCTTTATAGGTTCCATCGGATTTATCGGTATAGGTCAACGACAAAAAGTCAAGCTTGTCTTTTGGTGTCGTGAACAAACCTTCGGAGCCCTATCATTGATTTGAAATCCACTGCATTAGGTTTAACTTTCCCCTTTAAAATTTTATATTTGTACATTCATCTTTGTCCTTTTGCCGGAAGGCATAAGTTCTCTGAGTTTTGGTTCCCAAAATTTGGGAAGACCAACTTTCCCGATGATTGGGAAATCATACAGCTGCAGGCCGATGATGTTCCGAATTGATGATGGGTGAAGATAAACCAAAGAATTTTTGAATCTTGTGGGTGAAACATTCGCCATAGGTGGCATTTCTTTGTGGAATAATTTGTTTGAAAAAGGTGCGACATTCTTCCTAGGGGGCCAGTGGGGTATGGTTCTATTTTAAGGGGGTTTGGTATATGAATATATATATATATATATATATATATATATATATATATATATATACAGGTGTAACTGAATAAGTGTAAAAAAATTTAAAGGGGGTGATTCCTCATCGAAAAAAGATAGGATCTTTCATATAAAGAAACTTCATTGGAGCATCCCTGTTAAGATACAGCCCTTAAAGGGTACATAAAATTTATAACAATTTTTCACAAGCATAGAAAAAGTTACAATATTGAAATTAACCTGACGTTTTTTCTCCAAAGAACCAGTAATTTATTTGGGTTTTACCCATGGTTGAAAGGGGGAAAAACCAAACCCCCTAAAATTTTTTTCCCAATGTAACTTTTTTTGTTGTTTACCATTTAAAAATTCTTTTAAAAAAAGCCTTTTTTCATTCTAAAAAAAAAAGTTTGGGTTTTTTAAAATAAACCAGTAAGCAGCAAAACATTATTTTGAACAACTCAGATCATCGTCATAAATGCAGACTATTTATTGTTTTTTTTGTAGTTATCCTGCGTTTTAAACGATAAAGGGTAAAAAAACAAAACTAAGTTATTAATAAAAACGCACAACATGTAAGAAATCATGGTGATGTTCAATATGTCCCCTTTCCCAAACACGCATGCGTCTAGACGTCGGCGCATTGAACTATTCGCTCAAATATTCCTGGAGTCTCTCTGATTCCTGCGCATCATGATGCGGTTTCTTAAATCCTCTACATCGCGAACGGGAAGATTAAAATGCTGTGAATGGCCCAAATAGAGAAATCGAGGGATTGAGATCCGGGGATCGAGCGGGCCATTTATGTGGTCATTCGACCTATCCACTGATTTTGCTTTATGTTTCATTTTAAATGCTGACTTTTTTTATTGCCCAAAAATGGGCGGAGCCATCATACAAAAAAAACATATCCTTCTGACGTTTGGGGAACTTCCTCCAGCGGTACTGGATGCTTCTTTTTAAATTGAACGTACCTCACCATTTAATCGAGGAGGTAGGAAATGGGCCCCAAATTTAAAACTCCCAAACTCAGCCACGTTAAGAACCTTTCTTGATGGCTGGTTTCGGGCAAAGCGTGAGGGGTTTCATCCACCATGTATATGAAATTAATCTTGTTGAGGAAAAAAAATACATTCGTCTGTGAATTCTATCGTCTTCCCGAAAGTCACAATTTCTTCTAATCATTTTCCCGCATCAATTCAAAATTCAAGACGGTTGGGAAAATCTCGCTGTAACAGTGCCCCCGTACTCGTTGCGGATGGTAAGGGTATAAAAGTTGTTCCTTTAAATTTGAAATACCGTCATATGATCCATTTTGGGTGGAAAACAATCTTTCTAGTACTTTGGGAGTAGGTTGTTCTTCAATCAAATTAAGTACCCTTTCCCCAAGCTGTGGTGTTCGTATTTCTCGATGGCGACCACAATCCTGCGTTCTTTTTTTCGAATAACCATATTCTCGTAATCGTTGATGAAGTCGAGCAAATATTCTATTGAAGGATGCTGCCGTTGGGGATACATTTCAGCATAACTAGAAGCTTCTAATCCCTTCCCCCGCGGGACCGTAAACGTAATGCATTCAGCCATTCCTCATTTTTTTGCCATTTTATTAACAAGTGAATTATTAAAGTAACAAATTAAGAACAGAACAACAACACACAATTAGTATTAATTCAATTTCGAAAATTCCCAAACTGACAGCGTCATCCAATTTAATTGTCACTATCGCTAATGCGACCTACTGAAAAGATTAGTTTCGTATTTTTTGCATTTGCGGGTGTATCTCTAGTTGTTCATGAAATAATGTTTTTTTCTGCTTACTGGTTTATTTTGGGCAAAAAACCAAAAGGCATTTTTTGTTTAGAATGAAACAGGGTATCGGAAATTTAAAAAGGGAAACAAATAATAAGACAAAAAATTACATTGGAAATAAATTTTAGGGGTTTTGGTTTTTTACCCTTTCAACCAGGGTAAACCAAATATACTGGCTAAGTGTCTTTTTTGGGGGTTCAAAACGTCAGGTCAATTTTAATGGCCTTATTTAAATGTAAAAATTTATGAAGAGCCCTTATCTTAAAATGCTTAAAGGGTTCTTTATATGAAAGATCTATCTTTTCGATAATCACCTCATTTTACATATTCAGCTGTATATATATATATATATATATATATATATATATATATATATCGAACTATAATATGAATTTAGTTGAAACAAAGCACTGTTTTTTTCGATTTTGCCATGCATTTCTGGAAAAATCCAAATGATCTTTTAGAATTGTTGCTTGAAGAACAATATTAACCAACTTGTTTGGGAGTGAAATCGTCTCATTCGTTTTGTTTATATTTCTTTGTTTTCGAAACATTTTCTTTTTTCTGTATAGAAGAAGAGCCCAAATTTTTTTTATATGGAACCGTTTATATCCCAAACCCTATAATTTTAATCCCTAAATTTTAATTCATTTTCCTGCATATTTCCTTTAAATCGCACATATATTGCTACGAGAATTCCCCATACTGGAAAAATATCATTATGATCACGGTTTGATGGGGCCTGCGGCTCTTTTTGAAAAATTCAAATCTAATTTCAAGCATCCAGTCGAATAACTAGATTGTATTCCTGATGCAATTAAAAAATTAAATTATTTTTTTTGTTAATTTTTCAAGATCTTACTCACCTACACAATTTCTCATTCCTAAAATTCCACTATTGATTGGAAAAAGCTATGGGAAAATAATATTTTTAGAAATGGTGGAAATATTTCAATGTGTTTATGTTTGAACCTGGAAGGAAGTGAAATGTTGGGAATGTGAAATTACATTATGGATTTTTTTGGGGGGGATCAATTTATTCTCTGAGGGTTCTCGTTTCGATGTAGAAAAGTAAACATTTTCCCGTTCAACATTTTTCCGTTTAGACGGGACGATAATTCCTCAAAGGGGAACAGGACAATATAGGGATTTTTCTCTCCATTAAACTAGATGATTGAAGGGTTTTTCGATATAAATTGAAATACAAATACCAAAGATCCGTTTTACACGTCATCTTACATGCTTTGGAATAGAAGTTTTCATTTTACATGGTA
Organism: Gonioctena quinquepunctata; assembly: GCA_018342105.1. Classification (NCBI taxonomy): domain Eukaryota; kingdom Metazoa; phylum Arthropoda; class Insecta; order Coleoptera; family Chrysomelidae; genus Gonioctena; species Gonioctena quinquepunctata. The sequence goes on along the minus strand of JAFIRS010001257.1, from coordinate 38,235 downwards.
TTTTGGCTTTACTTCTGACGTATAATGAAAATTGAACAAAATGTCAAAAACCCTTTGTTCGCATTGGATACGAGCATATTCTAATCTCCATTCTCGGTATTTTCCCAAAAGTAATACTACCTATCGAAAAAGTTATCACTCCAAAACTTTGAAAAAATGGGTATATTTTCGGCGAGTTGAACTATATGAATGATTATCAGTTCAAATTTTCCAACTTGATTTGGATTGAAACCCAAGTAAGTGGTGTTTTATCCGTGTGTGTTTTTGTTCAATGGTTGAGCAAATTTTGTATATTCAAATTCTCTAGCATCTAACATTCTAATATCTTCATTCAATTCCATGTTAAATCAGAACCCAGAGAAATCGTTTTGTAATACTCGTTTCCTTCTGATTTGAGTTCGATTACATGGGAATAATAATAGGCCGAGAACCGACACTTACGTCGGGCTGATTTCATCCCATCTGGAAAAATGGCAGAAAATAGCCATGTAGATATACAACATCAAATCGCATGCCTGCCTACTCAGATTGGTTGGGTTTGTTAATATAAAAATTATTCCCCAAACAATTACTGTGCTCATCGCGATCCGGATGAAATTCCACACATAGATGCTAAAAATTACTCAATATGAATTCAGTGCCTGCCACTCAAAATTGGTTAGCAAAATATCACGTGTCAATCAAAACCGGCAAAAAGAGTACATTACAAACCTTATCGTAATCCGCACAGAAAAAAAATGAATTGTAATTTAGTTTAGAGCACTAGAAATTCATTGACGAGTGCCTGCCTCGTCAAAGGCGTTCTAATAAGTGCCTCCAAATTCATGAATTGGCGTGCTCTCGCGCTCTCGCCGTACAAAGTGAAGTGTGCTCATTCTGATCTGCACCAAAACTTAAAATGAACTGGAAAAATTATTCTTAACTTGATTTCAGGTGCCTGCTTCTACATATATGTTGTTTCATATCGCCTGTCACCTTCCTAGGCGCTTACATCCCCACGGCTGAATTTATGAATATGGTGTGCTCTCGCTCTGGCCGTAGGAAGTGGAGTTGCTCATTTTGATCTGCACGAAAATTTAAAACGAACTGAAAAAAGTCTGAACTTCATGTCTGGTGCTTGCTTCTACTATATGTTGTTTATACACCTGTCACCTTCCCAGGGCTGCGCTACATCGCACGGACAAATTCATGAATATGGCTTGCTCTCACGCTCTGCCATAGAAAGTGAAGTATGCTCATTCGATCTGCACTAAAATTTAAAAATGACTGAGAAAAGAGATTCTTAACCTGATTTCAGGTGCCTGCTTCTACATATATGTTGTTTTATACCGCCTGTCACCTTTCCCGGCTGCGCTTACATCGCACGGCGAAATTCATGGAAAATGGCGTGCTCTCACGCTTCGCGCCATAGAAGTGAAGTGTGCTCTTCCCATCTGACCAAAATTCTAAAGGAACTGAAAATATAATTCTTAACCTGATTTCAGGTGACTGCTTCTACATATATGTTGTTTCCTTTCCGCCTGTCCCCCTCCAGGGCTGCCTACATCGCACGGAAATTAATGAATATGGCGTGCTCTCACGCCTCTCGCCATAGGAAGTGAAGTTTGCTCATTCCGATCTGCCCAAAATTTAAAATGAACTGAAAAAATAATTCTTAACCGATTTCCAGGTGCCTCCTTCTACATATATGTTGTTTTATACGAGCTGAGTGCTATGCAACAGTAGAATATAGGGGACCCAAGGCACAATCCTAGGTCCCTCCTATTCGATATATATTTAAACAACATATTCCAGCTAAACATCAGAGGAAAAATCACAACATTTGCAGATGACACAGCAATATTTTAGGGAAGCTGCAAACTGGCAAGAGCTGAAACAGATTGCTGAGATGGATTTAGGGTTCATCTTCAGCTACCTTGATGATAAACTTTTAACCGTTAATTTAAAAACATTCTTTGTACCTTTTCCTCTTACTCCAGATACTTACCTGAATACAAAGGGCTGCACAAAAAACAACTCAACGAAAACCCAACAGTGAAATCTGCTGAAAATATAAAATACCTTGGCATCCGTGAATAACCACCTCAGATGGGACAAACATTGAATATGGATCAAAACTCAGAAATGATTATACAGATTTAAAATTACTATCAAAACTTTACCCTGTTTCAAAACATTATCTTCTCTCCCTGGTTGAACCAACTAACGTATTTTTTAGCCTGGGAACAACGTCAACTAATTTCAAGAATAACCTGGAGAAAATCAAAGTATATACTGAAGTTATTTACAAAAAACCTCCCAATCTCAAAGATATTTTATCATGAAACCCGATTTTCGACATCAACCAGCTCTATCTAAGGGTTTTTATTGAAAAACATGAAGATAGGAATACCTAAAGCATACTGACCATTGTACAACACCAGACATGACACCGATGAAGGATGATTGTACCTCGCCCGGGAAAGCTATAGGCTTGAGTTGTTTCACTTACCGTCCCAAATTATATAACAATTACCAAATGAATCAAAGTTGAACTCGCTCAACATGTTCAAAATAAAATTAAAAAATGGATCAATCCATTCCTAGAAAAGACATACCAATTTATAAATAGCCAAAACACTACTTCTGTCCTGAAACTCCATCTTAAACCCCCCTCGGCCAAATTCATGGATATGGCGTGCCCTCACGCTCTGCGCCATAGAAAGTGAAGTGTGCTCATTCCGATCTGCACTAAAATTCAAAATGAACTGAAAAAATAATTCTTAACCTGATTTCGTTCCTGCTCCTCATATATGTTGTTTTATACCCCCTGTCACCTTTCTGGGCTGCCTACATCGCACGGAAAAATTCATGAATATGGCGTGCACTCACGCTCTGCGCCGTAGAAAGTGAAGTGTGCTCATTATGATCTGCACCAAAATTGAAGATGAACGGAAAAAAATAATTCTAAACCTGATTAACATATATATTGTTTCATACCGCCTGTCACCTTTCCAGGGCTGCAGTACATCGCACGGCCCTGGTGACTTTTGTTATTTCAAATTTATAATAACTCACAATTCGCATGAAACAAAACTATCTCTTTTTATCATGATGTGTATGAATTAGACAACTCTGATTGCCTATCGAGTGGCGTCGAACCACAGATCGGCAGGATGGATCCGATAATTACAAGCCGGGATCCAACGGCGCGTGGAGCAACTTCTTCGCCAAACCTGCCAGTTCGCGCACCGCCCGGATAAGGCAGGCGGGCGATCTTCAGTTGGTGATTTCGCCCCGTCGTCTGTCGGTGAATGAACACGGTTAAAAGACTCGTACGATGGTGCCTCACACGTGGATACCGCTCCAACGACGCGGCTAGGTGGGTGGTACTGTCAGTGCCGCTGGTTTACTTTCACCAGGACGTGGTCGAACGGAATGTTGTTTTATCTCCATGGAGCCCAGCCGATTATTTGGAACACACGGGATCAAACCAAGAAATCAGGAATTTAATTCCATGATGCCTGGAAGCGAATTTGGGGAGCAAATGAGTATCAAATATTCTATGGAAGAATTGAAAAAAAAGTATCGCCAAACTGCCGGCGCACAACAGACTACAACCGCTGCGTGACCACGACTGGAACCGCGATCTACATGCTCGTGGGAACGTCCGACTTACTTTCGTTGCGCCAACCTGACACTCAACCCTCAATCCAGGATTGCCACTCCACGCGCCGTTGGATACCAGCTTCAGAATACCCATGTGGCGAGTTTTTCGTACCTTCCTTATCAATACAAAAACCGAAGTGTGATTCGATTCACTTTCATGGTCGTTTCGAATTCGATCCCGTGCTATTAGTTATCTTATATTTGAGAGCCCTCAAGGGGTAGATATACAGATTGTGCTCGCAGCATACGATATTTTTCCTGGTTTTAGATATTGGATGTATGGTGGTACTGGTGACCTTCGGCGAATAAACACATTTCATCTAAAGTTGGCATTTTATTCAATTGCGAACCAAACCACTTCATCTAGCGCTCAACTAGTGGAGCAATTGAAAAAATGTTACGGATCTCGCAGCAAAAAGAGTTCTGGAGCAATTCCGAAGACAAGCCTGAATCACCAAATGAAGTTGGTAACAACACCGATTACAACAGGTATGAGAAGTATTTTTAATTCTGCCCCTGGCAAACAAGGAGAAAACATTTCGTTGCCAAATTATTCCTATCCAGGAAATGATCAATGACGGCCCAGGCTAGGATTTATTTCCCTGCAAGAACAACCAGGACATTATCAACGAAATAGTGCACATTATCAGCAGGGGAAAACAACTAAAAAATACAGTGCATTTCGAAGAAAGTACTCGAAAGCAGAGTAGTGTAAATCATATAGGGTTGGGGAAAGAGGTAGATGCCAATATTTGTGAAACTAATTTGAAGTCAGTTAATCAACCATTGGCCTATACGTTTTTCACATAACAACAAAATATTAACACAATTTTTTTCAATCAGAATTATTCTTTGCCTAGACGAAATGTTCGGGATTCTAATGACAATAATAGGAATATAAATAGTATCAGAAATCCAAATGAAGTGCTACGAACAAACTTCGATTCCTACAAACATTGTGAGAGAATTGTTGCCCTGAGTACTACAGGTCCAAGCACAAATTTTTATGTTAATCGTCCGAATAATAGTTCAATCAACAATTAACACAGAAATTGTAATAGATATAGCATCCATTGTGAGTCAGGTCATAACAACAATACAACAACTGAAGTGCGTTCCTAAGAAATATGTCGCAAACAAACGACTCAATTAGATTTATTAACTATATCGAGTCATAAAAAAAATTAAACCGACCGACCGACGAAATACGGAACTGGAAAGTAGAAATGAAATAAACCTTTTTAGTCTCAGTAACTAAGCTCCTAAACTAATGTAAGTAACTAATTTTGAGTCGGCGCCAAAAAACAAGCAAATGAATTAAGTAAGGCGTGAAATGATGGCATCGAGTTGCGCGGTGACATTCTGATAATTTTTTTGAAGTAATTTAATGATGTTCGTTGATTGTTTGTTTGGCGCCGACTCAAAATTAGTTACTTACATTAGTTTAGGAGCTTAGTTACTGAGACTAAGAAGGTTTATTTTATTTTTTACTTTTTAGTTCCGTATTTCGTGGGTTTAATTTTTTGTTAAAAAGTTTTTATTTTTCAATTTTTTCTGTCTAAAATATACTAATACTACCTACTGATTTTGATTATTTCCCAAAATACCTACTTACCCACCTTACTCAACTATTACCTGGTAAATAATATGATTATCTACTTTTACTATTTGTTGTAATATAAATCATTTTGTTATTCTGGATAGTTTATCTCATTACCTTGTATATCATTCCATCTTCTCATAGAATATAATGGTTTTGACGGATGTGGAACAGAAATAATGTCAGTAGCGATCTGTCATTGTCAACTACGTGTGTGTGTGTGCCAATGTTCATAAGTGAAAAATCTTATCCCCTATTTTTCCACCCGTGAGGGTATATTATTCCATCCGAAATCTAAATATAAGGTATACCCTATCTATTAAAAAAAGAATCATCTAAATCAAAGAATCCAGTACAAAGTTATGCCTGATAGAATCGGTTAACGGACCAGAATTCAGAGGGTGAGTGATCAATATCCTTCATTTCGCTACCCTTAGGGGTGGATTCCATCTCGCAAATCCAAATGGGACCAAATTGGAAGCATACCTATCCACTGAGAAAAGAATTATCGAAATCGGACGCCTCAGTAAAAAGTTATGCGTGATCATACATAAAAATATGATGGAAAAAAAATATACAGGTCGACTAGAGAACCTCCTCCTTTTTGGTTTCGTCGGTTAAAATGGACTCCATCAAATTGCAACAATTGGAGCAGTGTTATAATTTGGATAAAGTACCATAGGAATATTTCAAATACATAATCTCAAATCAATTGAATGGCGATGCCTTTTGATGGAGTCAAGCATGCCTAAATTCAATTCGTGATTTCAACTCCTTCGAAATGGAATGTTTTGGAATGAAGACATTCAAGGCGAAATTAACGAGAAACTTAGGAAAGAACGTTATACAGGTGGGTCTTTTGTCCATCATTTTTTGCGATGCATGACTGTGGCAAAATATTCCACACCGTACACCGTACACGCTTCCAAAAATAAGAAAAAAAATAGTTTTTTTCTTTGAACTTGCTGAACAGTTGAAGAAATGGCATTTTGTGGGCATGTTCTACCAATAAAAAAGGACCTATGAATATGTTTTCAATTTCTTTGTGATCTATTGAAGGGGTGAAACATGCAACCCCTATTCCATTTCTCACCAGAAGTTTTTAACGAAACAAAATTTCTCAATTCATGTATTGAGGAGAACGATTCATTGCAAAACTTTCTCAAATCCTGTGAAAGGAATAGTTTCCCATTGAAAAAAAAAATGTCAGTTGGAAATTTGTAATCCCTTGCCTTGGAACGTTGGACTCATCAATGAATATTACGTTTTCGAAAACAAAAATCCATTTTGGGTAATCATTTGAAGATTTCATTGACAAAAGTCTACTCGATGGGGAAAATTTCGGGGCAAAAGGGCCAAGGATCCAATAACTCAACTACAAAAATCATTCTCAGTTGGTGGTCAAGGAGAAATTCATTCAGCAGTTTCCATTATCTACAACGAAATCGATATTTTCCGGTATGGACAACAATGGTATCTAGTCTTTATCGTACATCATACAAGTATTATGAACTGTTACCACACTAGTGTTATGACGATCAATATAGGCTGAATCAAATGGAAAATCAATCAAGCAATTGAGTTCCTCTACAAAAAATGTCGTGAAATAATCTTAATTTTTTTTTCCATATTTTTTCATCGAACTTAGCACCGAAGACCTTTTTCAGCGGTACTATTTCCACCACTCTGTAGTTGAATATTTCGGAATCCCGCGATATCTGAGACGGCCGGTTCGATTCAATAAATATCCCTTTGGTTTTCGTAACGACCTCTGGTTTCCTTAATAGGGCTACTAGGGATTTTCCGGCTGAAGAATAAACGAACAGCCGTTACTGTATTTGGGAAGTTATTTTGTTTCCTTAACTTTGATTTATATCTGGCACGTTTCGCAAACAGAGAATATTTCACAAAGTCAATTATTTGTTTAATGAACCACATTTTGGGTTAACGGTACTGCATTATGTAGGAGAATAAGATAATATTGAGTGAGGTTTTGAATTTGGAAATCTGTTTCTACGTTCAGTTTCACAACTAGCAATCAATTGTTGATGATGATTATTTCATTCTGTTGGAACAACTTCCAATGCTAAACACTTCGAAAGCTGCGAGTATTTGAATATTTTCAAAATAAAATATTTTTCCAACATTAATGCATCCGATTCAATCTGTAAACCGGATAATGGTATGATGCACAAGCCACTAGCAATAACCACCTCTTTCAAATAATTATTTATGTCATATCGTCTTTCATACTTCAATATTGATTAGCAATAGCCATCTCTTCAACTACTTATACAGGTTTTCCGATGTTCATTTGAATAACACTCATCACAAACCTTCGAAACCTTACCGTTAAATGGAAGCATTTCATTGGTTATGACTTTTTTTTCCATTTTATCCATCTGACAGAACCGGTGTAGACTGCATCTTCTCATAAAATTCGTTTCTCTACATCCTCACTATTAGTCTGAATAACAGTCGAATCAATTTCCACTAGTACTTTGAACATTGAATATACAGCGAAGGCAGTCGACTCCGAAATCATTTAATACAATTACTAAATACGACAGAACAAGTTGCATCTCTGAATTTTTTTTTTATTGAAAAATAATTCAAACCAGACATTTTTGTCCAATCCCTTATTCAAAAAGCCAATCATTATCGAGAAATAGAGATGAACATTTTGATTCTATATAGTATTGATTATGCATTATTAGCGACTGCTATCATTATATTGTATATGACTCGTTGATTAAAAAATCAGCTGTGGGACACCCCAGAATGGGGTTATTTTGAAATAAAACATTGATAAAACATTTTCAGGGCTGTACACAGTCAATTTGCCGATCAATTGACCAAGTGAGATATTTGACCCCAGTCGATTGAGCGGTCCTGCACCAAACGCTGGTCGTTCCAGTCAAAGCCCGGGTGAGCGGCCGTTTCAGATGGTAACGCTCAGGAGAAAAATAAAACATTCGTAGCGCCAGACTGGGGAAACGTAGAAAGCTCAAATGCAGACTCAATTTGATTTTTTTGTTGTGTCGCTCCCTGCCAAAATCAGGTATAGTGCATTGTATAGATTTCGAATAATGGAATGGAAATGTTTCGAATTTTGCCATTTTTTTATTTTTGACAGATGTCAGTTGGAGAAATAATTTTGACTTGTTCTGGATATAGTTCTTCAAGGGCTTTCAAATAAGATATTGCAAGTCAAGTTCCGTGCGCTATGGTTTCTGTCATTTTCGATAGTGACACTTTTGTTTGACAGATGATCGCATTCGGAGTAGAAACTGTATCTTCATACCGAATTTCTGCTCGATTGGTCAAACGGTTCGGCAGTTATTGTGTGAGATTCCAGACTAGGGGGGTCAAGTGGAGAATAAAGAGGTATGGAGAACGAAGGTTAACATAAATATCTAACAATTGATTATCATGATGAAAAATATGAGAGAGAAGGTATTGAGACCAATGACATCGTCGAAACAGGGACAGGGAATGGTAATCTCCTAGTGTTATGCCTAGATTATCGCGAATTATTCCTTCCTTCTCATTTGGATCTGTCTTCTCGGTATTCTCTTGATACCTCATAGCCTAATAATTCCATTTTTCTTTTTATTAAATAATAGATGTTGTATCTATAATTTGTATATCTCACATATTTGTTTTTCGCCGGAATGCACCAGTTTTCTCGGATTTTTGGTTTGATTTTGGAGACCATATAAATCAGCATTAGGTGAATAATGGCTTTTGGGTGAAAATTAAATCAAAATTTATCTCCCCCTTACTGATTCCATTCACTCATTCCCTTCACCATTTTAGTATTCATTTCTCGAATTTTTTCGCCCCTTGTATCCAGTACAACAATATGATTGAATCAATTCCTGTGGTATAATTTTCTTCTCCCTCTTTTTCCTGGCTTATTAGTTGGTTGATCTCATTGGTTCAATTCTATTCATATTTTCAAATTGGTTGGGTTGAATCGGCTCCTATAAAATGAATTCAAGAATATGCTATTCATTCGTTACTTTCGCATATTTTCAGTAATATACCTCACTTTCCTTATTTCTGTAGCATGAACTTTTTTCCTATTTTTTCACAGTTCTTGACTTTTCTCAATACATATAGCATCCAGTTGTGACTCTTTCTGAACTCATTCCTCTACTTCCAGCTCGAGTTGAATTTGGATGGAATGCAAACATTCTCAGTTCTCAACATGCAACTCTCGTCTTGATTTTGCCAGATCGTTTCTCGTTTCTATCGCTTCCCAGTTCCTTTTTTTTTGACAAATTCAAAAACATTTTGGGAACCGATGTGTTTGCCTATAATAACTCAAGCCGCAAGAAAACACTGGCAATTACAGGATGCAATAAATATGTGAATATGAGGAATTTTGAACTGATTGTTTGAGAAATCTAAAACAAGAGTTTGATGATCCTGATTATTATCCTATTGGCGATACGTAATAAAACGAATGTAATGAAAACAAACGGAGTGCATTATATCCAAACTGGCAGATGGAGTCGGAACTGGTAGATGAAGTAAGTACACTTCGAAGCACTTAACAAATGTAACAATGAGTATGAGATGTAATTTGAACATACATTATTTGAGTCTGTTATTCAAATTTGATGTTCAAAACCTATAATTATATTATAATAATCATCGAAACCCAATTAACGATTATAAAAATATCGAAATATTTATGTCAAAATAGTCAGTTTGCTAAAGTTTGTTTTTACTACCAAACACCAAACTGTTCTGTGCTTCAGGATCCACTGGCAGCCTTTTCCAACCCCATTATATGACCTGCAATTTTTTACACCATATTACATAATGTATACCTCCAAATTTTCAGTACTTCAATCACAAATTCATTTTCAGGTGAATACTGTATTCACCTGAAGACGATTGCAAGCTTTCGAAACTTCGTGAGAACCTTATAAATGCATTGAGACGACGGACGTCCGAAACGAGAGTGATCAAGATTTTCTGTAAAAACATATTATTTTACTGAAATGGTTTTATATTTTTCCTCTTCAGTTCAAAAATATGACTTCAATCATGTCTGACGAATAGGATGACTTGTATATTTCAAAAAGCAGTCTCAGTCTGATCTCCTTTATTCTCACACTTTCAAAATTCGATTGGTTTCCAATGGAAAAAGAATTGTCTACTCTATTTTGTTGAAAAAAGAGATATACCAATTTTTAGTGTAGCTTTGAATTGTTGTTTTATTTAAACATTTGCCTAACTATGCAAAGACCAATGCAAATGAAGTAATGACCTGGCTACTACTTTGATTGCTAGAGAAACCATAAATTTCATCATAAAAACAACCTTCAAACAAACACACATAAAATCTGATCTCCGATACAACTGTTTCACCCACTTAACCTCTGGCACCCTGATAGTTTTTCGCTATAATTTGATTACATATTGAACCAGAAGGCTCATTTCATTTTATTCATCTCCTGTTTTTATCGAAACCATAAATACCGGTCGAAAACAATTATATTCTGAAATATCGAGCGAATTCAATAAACTCAAATTTTCTATTAGTTTGCTCTGTATCTGTGTGGAAGCAGATAATAATAGCAATTCCTGGGTTCATCGGTGAACAAACGTGTACTCATAACCAGTTTCCAGCTCCTAAATCTTCATTGCCAGTCCATCCCTTCATTTTTGGTGAGAGTTGGGGAATAATTTGAAATGGCAAAATACAATATGAATCAGCAAATTTTTGCTCCAAGATTTGCATTGTGAAAAAAGTGTAGGTCCCCATTCCCTTGCTAGCATTTCCGTATGTAATCCAAAGCATTGCTGATGGATTTCAAAGTGTGGATAACTAATGTGCCCTTGAAACAATATATTGACAAACACTTTTTTCCATCGGTCCATATCTCTTATGGCTACCTTCACTAGCAGTCATCGATTACGATTACAGGAGTGCTATTTCTGGAGCAGATGATCTCAGTGGAATCATTGCATTCATTCTATCAGGATAGAATTACATGGTGTTCCACTCCCTGAAGTCTCAATGAAATCAGGTTCGAAGTGGGTGAGCTTTGGTTGAATAGCATGGGAAGACAGTTCATAGTCTGCTTTTTTATCTATTTTCATTCTTACCTTTGATGTTTCTGATGAACTTCATACTGAGTGCACTTCCTGTAATAAGTACTGTCTACTTCGGAATTTTCGAATTGTGGTGTGGCCTTATTGAGAACAATCGGGTATTCACCGCGTAGAGAACAACTGTTGGTTAGCTGATAGTTTGGTGAAGTGAGTCGAAATACTTTTCTGGCTCATGTCTCCGCGAATATTGAATTACAGAAGAATAATTTTGCAAGACCTCTCAATACGAGGAAACTTAATAGGACAACTTTGTCAGGAGTAACCATACCACTGAAGTCATCCCTATCGATGCTTGGTATTACTATCAGCAATAACCTTTCCTGGGAAAATCACGTGAGGTCCATTGCCAAAAGTGCATCCCAAAAACTTGGTTTTTTGTTTCGTGCCAAGAGCTATTTCACTCCCACTCAGCTGCTTATGATCTATAAGGCACAGATCCGACATGTCCTGGAGTACTGTTTCCATATTTGGAGCGCGGCACCTGAACATATCCTGAGGCTATTGGATTCTGTCCAAAAAAAGGCAATTCGTCTCGTCGGTGATGCCTCGCTTACAAACTCGCTCACTTGTCTGGAACACCGTAGAAAAGTTGGCGATTTGCCTCTTCTGAAATATCAACAATCGTTCCTGCTTTGGCAGTCTCTTCGAGACTAACCAGTCAAGTGCAGTCATCACACCCCTTCGTGGTCACTTTGGAGACCTGCAGAACATCACTTTTCAAAGACTCGTTCATCCAACGAACAGCGAGGTTTTGGAACTCATTGCCTAGGGAGGTGTTCCCCGAGGCATACAACCTCCAGAAATTTAAGAAGAACACCAACTTTCCTTGGTTCCCACGAGTTCTCGAACATTCAGGATACCCTCTTCGGGGAACCAAACAAAAAAAAAATTGGTTGGGGATTTAATCGGATGTTAACATGGCTCTTCCGCGCTGAAACTCACTTCACGCCATAATGAGCGTTTTTATGCACCATGAGGGAACACTGTGATAAGAAAGTATATGTGCTGATATCACTTGGGTTTTTTTTTCTGATGGGTAGTTTTTCCATAATCCGGAAAAAAGTGGTTTCGTGACGTCACGTTCATCAAAAGTTGATTTGGCATCGTTGTATGAGTTGTGCACCATGAAATTGTGACGTAATGACATTTGTTATTTAACACTTTGATAGGTCCGTTCGTTTGCTCCACGGAATCGTTTTTTTCTCTTGCATATATCTGATACGAGACACGAAATATGCAGACATCTGCTGCAAACGAACAAGCTCTCCATGAATGTTTCGTATTGAAAAATTTCGGAAATTATTCTCTAATTCTAATAACTATGAAATTGTCTGAAAAGGGCTATGTGCCCGGTTGTCTGAACACCAGTGAAAGTTCAAATAAACTTTTTTTTTATTCCCCTAAAGATGAAGGGCGACGTAAGAAATGGCTCGAGACAGTGAATAAAACTTTTGTAAAGAAGCGGAAATATATGCTTTTGTGCAGAACATTTCCAGGTGAGAACATCAAGGAACGATCTTTAATTTCACTCAATGCAAGTTTGCAAAATCATCAATCAGTACTGTATTTTATATCCAGTCCTATAACATATTGTTCTTTGATTCCAACTGAAAGGAGATACTACGAATTGGAAATATGCTAGAACAACAGGATCCAAATTTATGTTGAAGAAAGATGTCTGTCCACATATCAACCTGAAACGACATTGGTCTGACCATGTTTCATCATAAGTACATGACCTACTAACGATGAAGAAACCCAAACTGAATGAAAATATCACTCTTTCAGCTAGTAAAACTGTGTTGAGTGACATTACATCCATGGGAAATATCTACTCAAGAGTTTCGAATAGTTCTTCTCCTAGCAGTAGCCAAGCTAGTACATTATCCGATTCACCAAACTAACACCACCAAAAAAAAATCTGAGTGTATTCCTAGTCAGTCTTTATCCGATCCTGATTGTGAAGGACAGCAGCGCCAGCGCTTTTCTATTGCACTTATAGAAAAGAAGAGTAATTTTATTTGGGAATCCCTGAAAATGTTAACCACATGGTGAAATACATTAAGAGAATTGAAGAAATTAAATTTATGGATGTTCTGATAAGTTTGAAAAAGATACGGGTTGGGGATGTACACTCTCGATTGGCTGATGACTTTGATTTGAGTAAATCAAGTGTTCACAAGATTTTCACAAAAGCTTTGCCTATGATGGCAAATTGTTCACAAGAGCTTATATATAGGCCTGACATATCTGAAATTGAAAGAAATTTGCCGATCCCTTCCAGAACTCGCTATAAAAAAGTTATTTCATTTATTAATTGCCTTGAAATTGGAAAACCCTCTGATCCTGTTCGTCTGTCCATGACTTGGTCAGAATACAAAAAATGCAATACTGTAAAATGTTCAATATCTGCTACGCCAAATGGCATAATACAAATTATATCAGGAGCATCCGGTGGACGATTTCTTCAACGACTTTGTCGATAAGATTCATTTCTTCTTTTTTGATTGATTGAAATTCAAAAATACTTCAAATAACTAGAATGTGCAGTATTATGTCAAAGTTTTCCAAGGTTTGTTGTCATATTCTCTTCATGAATGCCAATATCTTCAGAAATCATTTTTTTCTATAGCTTTGTAACCATAGGGAAAATGTTCACCATAGAAAATGTAAGCCTGTATTTGTAAAAAATAGATGGGTGAACGTCTTTACCTTTGAATTGATATCCTTCAACTAAGAATTGGTGTGAAATAAATAAATATTAATTTTGCAAAAAATTTACGAAGTTTGTATGAACATACTCCAAGTCTTTTAATTATAAATTATTAATTATATTTTCAGAAGTTCAAACTTAATAAATTTTTGACTCACATGAAGGGAACAACACTAACAGGTACCGAATATAAATTTATCCATATTATAATACAAACAGACAAAGCCTACATATATATTAACAGTATAGTGCATTTATGATTGATTATATCTATACGATCACAGAACATCGAAAATATCTACATTGTACATTTTGTAAAAAAGTTTAAATAAAAGTATTGTTACAATAATATTTGAAACATTTATTGGTACATGCAATAATACATTCATGATGAATCATAATATCAGGAATATCTACAGCTTAAATTTCGTTAAAACAAGTATTGATACAGTAATATTTGGAACATCTATTAGAACAAGCAATGATTCATTCAATACATTAATGATAAATTTAACATCATAAATCTAGTTAGAAAAGCTTAAATAAAAATATCGATATAATAAGTAATATTTGGTAAATGCATTGATCCATTCAATACATTAATGATAAATTCCAAAAATACAACATAAATAGAAGTATCAATACAGTTCTATTTGGAACATCTATTGGTACATGCAATGAATTATCCATTCAATATATTACTGACAAAAAATAATTCGGCAAATACCCTAATGGATGGAGGTCAGTTCAACAGAAGCTTATATCCCCACTTCATTTTGAAGAATTCATCCATTGTTTGATCCATTCTGTGTAAACTGTACAGATGCTTGATGAACATGAAGAAAAAAAGATTATGAAAGTAGTCTATGTCAGGTGGAGTTCTAATCAATTAGTAGAAAAAATTAAGTCTGCTTCACAGTAAGAAGCATTTATTTCTGGGAAAGAAAATAGCAATGCATGTCGGCAATGCATTTTGCCATCTTCAGGCTCTCTAAAATATACATAAAAACTATACAAGGGTGAACATCGTAAAAATTGGTAGAAGATACAAAAATGAACATTACATCACCGACTTACACAAACATTGAATTCAAAATGTCAACTGGGTAATTCAGTCGGTAACCTATGTTATATTATTCAGTGGACGTTTTAACCACAATGTTTGTGTAAATCAGTGATGTAATGTTCATTTTTGTGGTAAGTCTTCTATTAACTTTCATGATGGTCACTTTTGTATCGTTTTTATGTAGATTTCAGAGAGTCTGCAGATGGCAAAATACTTTGCTGAAATGAATTGCTAATTTCTCTCCTAGAAATGAATGCTTTTTACTGTGGAGCAGACTTCATTTTTTCTGCTGATGAAAAAAAAGGTTAATATTTTTTTCAAAGGATAAACAATAACTTTTTTGATGAAAAATCAAAGTGGTTTCAAATATAAATTAGAAAAGGGACAAGCATTTTCACTTTATATTTCTTATGAAATAACCAGACGATGTGAAGTATCACATGTTCAATTTCGATATGAAGTATCATTTAACCAATATATTAGTAGTAATTTTGACAAACTTGAAATAACTGAATAAAATAATCCTCACCTTCATTGGCAAATGCTCCACTGGGCCAATCAAAGGAGCTTGCGATCTCAGGGATTACACAGTTCTTTGATATATTCTGTATTCTGTGCATGTGATGAAACATGAAAAGAAAATCAAATATCAATATATATATATATATATATATATATATATATATATATATATATAATGCCTGTGGCTTCCCGTTTTCCATCATCTCGTTTGGGTGCCACAATTGATTTTACAGCAAAAGTAATTTTCAAGTTAGGTTAAACACGAATTCTTCATTTGTAATAGAGAGCCAAAACACCAATGTTCATGACCGTAACTCAAAAACTAACCGAAACCCCATAAAAAATGTACCCCCCATTTGACCCCTTTAGGGGATGAATTTCAAAAACACTAAACACGTATTCCTTTATCTATTACAAAGACCTTAAATAAAAATGTGTATGTCCCCAACTTAAAAACTAACGGAACCCCCCATACAAACTTTCCTCCCTTTAGTGGTTGAATTTTCTAAAAAAACACTGAAACACATATTATTTTAGTTGTAACAAAGACCTCAATACCAATTCTCATAACCCTAACATAAAAAGTACCGGAACCCTCATACTAACTGCCAATCCCCATTAACCCCATTCCACACCTTCAGGGGTTGAATTTTAAAAAACACAGAAACACGTATTTCTTATTTGTAACAAAGACCTCAAATGCCCATTTTCATGACCCCAACTTGAAAACTAACGGTAGTCCTATTCAAAAAGAAAAGCTCAAATACCAGTTTTCATGACTTCAACTAATGGTACTTCCATACAAACTTTCACCCAAAATGATTTCTGAATATGCTTTCCTATTGAAGTATTCCTGCTCTTGAAGATTTTTTTCCAATTGAGCAGTTTAGGAGCAATAATTACTACACTTTATCGAATCTGCAATACTTGAATAATCTGCAATACTTGAATAATCTGCAATACAAACTCAATTGGCAATCAGAAGTACTGCCCTAAAATGAAAATACAAATTTATAATGCTAATTCAAGGATAAATTTACGAAAGAAATTTGTCATCACTAAATATGGATTTTGATGAATTGACTACAGTACATACTATTATGAAAATGTTATCAATTTGAGGTATCAAAGAATATGGTAATGGTTTGCCGAAAATCTCAAATTTTTATTCGCTGATTGATTGTTTCAATGTGAACTCTGGCCCTTGCAATTTTGGAGTTTAATCAAGTTTTTTTGGAAAATTGTGATTTATCTTTAGAAAAGGTAGCTGAATGATCCTCATGTCATATTCATCTGTAATATCTTTTATTATAAAACTTTTGTCTTTCATTAAGTGATCTTTAAAAGCTTCCAACTTCTCAACTATTCCACTTTGTCTAAATATTTCCTAACCAGAACTCCTTCCACCATAAGCTTTACTTACATATGTAATGAGACCACCAGGCGTGACTGCTGTCATTATTTTAACGGTATGCCTCTTTTTATATAGAGAATAAGTTCTCAATCTACAACACATTCTGAAAAGGAGCAAAACATTTTGGCATATTTCCTGATATCTCAACCTTAGTTGGCCAAGTAATTGTTGTTTTCAAATTTGTTGCCAATATAATCAACGTTTCATGGAATATAAAACTGATAGGACAACATACCTCATATCTGTTTTTGATTTATTGAATGTAAAAATAATGGATTCTCTTAATGAAAGTTTGTGCTTACCCCATCGGTTCAAAGGATGTTAAACCAGTCATTGTAGTCAGTTGCTTCTTCTCTGACTGCTCCTTACAGAAGTAGTCCTCTCTTCACTCCTTCCTCAGTTTAACATTTTGCGGTTTCATGTGTCCTAGAAGCTGTTACTCGTCCAAACCATAACTCATACCAAGTAGAACATTTCGACTGGTTTCTCGTTATTTGTTCAGCTATTTCACATGCCAAATCAGTCATTTGTTCAGTCATAAACTCGATGAATTCATCTGCTGTGCCATAAATTTTTGTTTTGAATTTTGAGGGCCAATGGTATATGGCTAGATTTTCAAAGGTTTATTTTCGAAAAATGAAAATACTTCCCCAGTTCCTGATAAACTCTTCACTTCATTCAGAAATTATTCTTGTCTGTCCCTTGATTCAGGAATTTCTCTGTTTATTAGAGCCTTCAATTCAAGAATTGTATACTCTTTTCCCATAGTTGATACTTTTGATTGTTTCCAGTAGCATGTCTGTGAAGTTACAGAGGGTTCTTCACTTCTTGGAGCCACATAAAAAATGCCAGTCCGTGTTTACATCCACCTAGAAAATACAATGCATCGTATAAAACACATATTCTCCGATTCAATTTTTAAAATAAATTTTATGTATCTTCCCAAAATTCAAGAGTTTTTTTGTTCGTACTTTTTTGTCCCAACTCACAAATTCTTCAAATTGGCCTTGGGCATTCTTGATGTTATATGAATACCAAATATATTTGATCTTATCTGAATTGTCAATACATTTTTTCAATATACGCATACCTTCAGGTGCCAGACAGTCTAAACACCGACATTCTAGGACTTCGCTTCTTCGTCTACCTACACCAAACAATTATAATTTTTTTTGTGGATTTTATGTTCTGGTGTGAGCTTTGCTTTCACCTCGCAGACGTTTCCTTGGCATTTCAACAGCATTATCACCACAGGAGTCTCTGGTAGATCTGTGAAAAGATAACATGTATTGATTTACTCTTTTTTGATGCGAATAAGTCAGTTGAAATATGATCTCGATATTAATTTTTAGCCTATACCTAACACAAATTGCTTACCTCTTCGTTTCCACATTTTTCATTTAGCGCTCAAAAAATTCATATTTTACCATCAGCAAATTTTCCGAACCCACTTTCACGAAGCCTTGTTTCATTATAAACACACCAAATCATTTATGATATTCGGAAACATTACCTCAAATCTCAATATTACTCCATGAGAATGGAAACTGTCTTTAAGATTTGCGGTGTTGCCAATGATCGTTCTCCATCAAAAGGAAGGCCCGTTTAGGAACTTTAAATGTTTTAAATAAAGAAAACAGTTGGTGAAACGGGATTTTTTTGGATGAGTCTATCAATTAACAGAGTTCAATTATATATTGATGGTATATATCAAGCAGTGAGGTATATTTTTGACAAGCACATTAATGCGTGTTTCTGAACGTGGATTATGGAGGGGGGTGTTTCCGATGAACGTGACGTCAAGGGTACACTTTCAAACGCAAATTTGTTTCGAAATAAAAAATATATGATGGCATTCTAAGTCAAATGGACGTTTCATATGAAATATAATAGACCTATATAAGTTTGGGAATATTTTTTTTGTAAATGTAAAGGTCTATTGTGTCACACTATTCATTAAGCTCAGAGTTGCCGCGTTCTAGAATACTGTTCCTATTCATACGAGTTGGCAAAAAAGCACATGTTACATTCAACTCTGAAGTGGAAAGTGTGTTTTTGACGATACCAATTCGACAAATTCTCTTACTATACTAGAACATCTCAGAAAAGTAGGCGATATCTCTCTGTCCTACATATCAAACTCTCATCCATCCTCAAACAGTTTCTATCATACAAACTTGACAGACTCACTCAGCCCACTTTATATTGTTGAGCTCGAATATTGACTACCATTGCTTCATAAGGAATACATTTTTGTCCAGTTTTGGAATTCACCGCCTGGAGATAATATTCTCAACAACTACAACCTCCAAACATCTTAGAGGAATGGTAATAGATTGGATATACTGCCAGCTGTCATTATCTACAATTTGAGTATTCCATTCATTATGGTTCAATTTAACTCTATTATTATCGCATTAATTCTGAATCAAAGTTGAAAATATTTATCATATAACTGAATATTCAACTCCTGAATTTTGCAATCGAACACAACATAGACAAAATAATGTCTAGTACAGTTCCATAGATCGTCTCAGCGCGATGTTACAGTTGCAAATACGTAAGAATATGAACCTACTCTGTACATGTTGAGAGTGACTATTCATCTATGTTTTACTGAAGAATCCGCAAATGCTTGTTGATCCATTCTACCCAATTTAATGTCGCAACATGTACAACTGTTATATCGGGAAGTCATATAACGAACAGCAGCCCAACCGGCATTTTAGCACAGAGTCTATGTTCTGCGGTAAACTGGAATAAGTTATTTATGTTGGAAAGTTTCTAACTACCCCATGTCCATACCAACAAACTGCAAGTAGTATCAGCAGTCGGTCATGTCATTATTGGACTACAATTGCTTCAACGATTATTCTCAATTTTGTATGTTAGGGATTCTGTTCACGGCTTTGTGTTAGTGAATATTGCGGGGGCATAGAAATTCTTATTTTGATTTTTAAAACGAAAAGACTGGTTTACGGAAGCTGCATGGAACTCTTTCCTTCACATGCCAAAGCTACCGAATGGTTTTAGGGAGTGAATAAAATGAAATTATGTGCAGGGTTATTGGTGATATTTCCAAATATCAAGCTGCAACTTTTACACAACATATCTCGAAACTCAGTCTCTATAATCAACAGGAGAACCCTCATTCCCACCTGAATAGTATTCTCCATTGAGAATCGATGCAACTTATTTACGGACAGTTGGAATTTCAAATCAATTACGTTGATTGAATAATGGTACTTGTCCAACTCCCCTGAAAAAATTTCCTGTGTAATAACTGTGAAGTTCTCGCAATTTACTAGTTGAGTCATTAGTGCGTTCTCACTAACCATTTGACTATCATTCTCATAAAACATCTGATATTTATAATACTCCTATTTTGAAAAACAATAAGCAGAAGTAATGAATAATAATGAGAAATATTTCCGTTATATTAGTAATGAGAGTTGAAAAAAGTGTTGTGAAGTACATCTGTTGGTTGTGCCTGCTGGCACTTTTGCTAGATTCTTTTCAATATACATTTAAGTGAAGACCATCAACTTTATTTCTATTCCAAACCCCAAATTACAACAATTCTAACAATTTCATATCATTGAGACCCAAGCTAGTGAATAAGGATCTCACTCACCACATTGCAGGTATGTGTTTTTTTTGTCAAATGTATACGTCTTTTCATCTTTATTCGAAGATCTAAATATCTAATATTATTATGAGTATGTCCTTGAAGTTATGAACATCATTTCACGTTACTATTCATTCGAATTAGAATTCTTCACGCATAAATTCGAAGCAATTATTGGTGATGCCATTTGTCATGACAAGACAAAAAGAAAACATACATGAAGACAAGAAACCCATTTTTCTCGGCAAAATAAGGGCGTTCTCTTATCTTGCCTTGTCTCGACAAGGTACTCCATTTTTATTGAATGCGCCACGAATTCATAACTTATTAACCATATCTCCCTGTTGGATTAGAGTTCTGAAACTAAGATCGTTGAAGTTGTCAGAGACGAGTATGATGATCAACTAACGTATACCTGAGCAATATAAATTGTACGCCGAGGCCAATGGAACTATAGATATTTCGATATGCTGAGAATCCTACCAGGTTCACCACTAGTAAATATTTTCCCAAAAAATGTTCAGCTTACAAAAATCCGAATTTGTCATGTAAACACCCCCATATCTTTCGTAATTATTAAAGTAGAATTCTGAAGCTCTCATTTTCCTTAGGTATTCCAGAGATAAATCTTTGTTTCAGTGACGTCAATTTGAATCATATACAGTGTATACCAGGAGCGATTGAACTGACGAATTTGGGAAAACCAATTAGTGAGAGTTAAGTATATTTTTATTGAGTATTGAAATTAGAATTTACGATCCTGAAAACAGAAAAATCAATAGTTACCATAATATTGATTACTCGCATAACTCCTAATGAAATTAAAGATATTTTTCATGATGTGTCAATTTCAGGGTATCTTTCGATGCCACCCCAACAAAAATAATCATTTGTCAATTCAAATCAACTGATTAATCAAAATGTCATCTCATAAGTTCGAAGTGACGAAATGAAGAAAATGGCTATTCTTTCTGCGAGGGTAGGAAAATTATGGAAATGACCAAAGAAATTGTTGTTTATTGACAATGATTCCGGAAGTAATAGAAAACAACTGTTTTTTCATAATGCTTGTCCAATAAAAAAAATGGCGCAGCCAGTTGGAAAGATAGATTTATATATTATAATTTAAGGAATCATGTGTCAGAAAAAAACTGTTTTCTTCGGAAACAAACACAAAAACTCTGTTTTTGTATAAAGCTTCAACTTTTCAATCAAAAGTTGGTGAAGGATCGAAATCTCCCTAAATTCTACCTATTATTTCAATGTTACCTGACTCAAATCTAAAGAAAAAGTATAACTAGCTACAATGATATAGACAGATCTACTTGGGTTTCAATCTCAATATCTCAAAAAAAAAACTCATATTCAACTTCAAAATCAAGAAATGTCAAAATACAATTGTAACGAAGTTACTATTTTCCCGCTATATTTATCAGCCAAAAGCTCCCTGTAAGGAATTAAACCCCGCTTGAAAGTAATAATAGGTCTAGAAATACCATTCAGGTTCGTGATAAATCCGTGAATCACCCCTAACACGATGAGTAGGCTAAACACCCTCCGTAACTCACGCCAATACCGCGAGCGTGGTTGTGGAGAACGAATGATTGAAACAAAGCAATCGTACGTCACCCGCCCCAATCTGGAGTAAGCACTTGAATCGAACGCAAAACTCGAGAATAAAAGTTTCCACAAAGGATCGCATTCATTCACGTACGAGCCAACAGTCCGATCGCCACCCAGCATAGTTGAGTCTGACAGAGACGCGCGCACCGAGCTGACGTCACAGCAGTCGCCACCGAGAACATGACACTGTGCCCGAGCAGCCGTTGACGTCACGAGGGAAGGAGGCCGATATTCTGGACGTTGGATCAAATGCTCGAGAGCAGGCAGTCGTTCGAAGCAGCGAAACCAGCCAACACGCCAAGGAGAGAGTTCCGCCAGAAGGACGAGGTACAGAGGAGGCGCACGCACCAAGCTGACGTCACAGCCGTCCACCGAGAACATGACACTGTGTCCGAGCAGCCGTTGACGTCACGAAGGAGGGGCCGATATTCTGGGTAATTATTCTGTGAAGGTATAATTTGTATCGCAAACGACAGAGTCCACAAAACGGCGCGCGCATATAAGTCGATCAGGAGGATTCGGAAAAGAGGGAGAAGCTGGCCGTAGTTCCGTTTGACAAATTTCAAAGAATTAGTAGCTTGCCCAGCCCAGCAGAAGCAGCCACGCGGCCGACTAGTATCAGAGTGTGAGCCAAGACCGAAGCAGTCCACGACCGTCCCGGGCCTTGCCGAAGCAGTGCGATCGGATTTTGGTAAATTTGTTGTATCCGGTAACAGTCATCAGGAAATGTTTGTAAGTACCGCAGATGCGATGTGCGCAATGATCGTAAGAGGCACACATTCATTTCAATACTGTGCTTGTAAATTCTGCATACGCGTCCGTACAATACCCACCCCACCCAGAGCTTTGGTTGTTAAGTTTACCCGCTTGCTTGAAAACACCCTCCTTGCTTTCTCTTTATATAGTGCTGCCATGTATTTATTTTGTAAATAACTTGAGGCTGACTACAGCCGCCCTGACTGTATTGATTATTATATACCTGTTTATCCTGTTTTAGTGTTCTTTCATTGATTGTTTTGAGTAGAATTTGAACATCTAGTGCGCAGTCGCCACCCAGGTTCGAAACCCAGTTAAAGGCAATCAAAGCCTGCCTTACTGGCCCTGTTACAGTGTCACGACTATATTGACCCCTGGAGTGTCTTTCTTCACTGAGACTGCCCGGAGCACAAGTGGCCTTTTCCACTATAAAGCTAAAGGTGGCGCCCGAGGAAGGCCGAGAACAGTGAAAGGCGCCAAAGTTTGATATTAGGGGAAGGTAACCCCCTGACACAATAGTGTTCTGTTTGTCAGTTGAATAAAAACACGAATAGTATCTGATTGATATGAGCGAATAAACCTCAAATGAAAGGAGCCATACAGGGTAAACAAAAATTATTAATTCTCATTAATGGTAATTTACAGCGATTTTTTATTTGTGTGTACATCTTAGAGAAAAAAAAAAGGATGAAAACTCTATCAAAAGACCCATTAGTTTGCCAATATTGGTATTAAAATGTCAGTAGTCAGTTACTCAAACCATATGATCAACTCATATAAGAACAAAGATACCAATTTTGTTTCGAGACACCGTTATTTCTCACAAGAATGGTAAAAAAGGAAGAAAATACCTCCAAAGAGCACAATGTGCTTAACAAAAAACAATTTAAAAACGGAATATGTGTTGTAGAAATCTGATGAAGCCTGGGGGCCTCCAGGCAAAACGTTATAATGAAAATTTCAAACAATAAATTATAAATAAGTCTTTATAAATAATTGTCAGAAGAACCATAATCCAAGAAATCCCTCTTAAGTATATATTTTAAAGGGAATATATTTCAAAAGGAAAAAACCCACAAAAAGAATAATTATTTAATAGCTATTAGTTTCAAGAGATTGTTTTTACATAATTTTTGAAGTTCTATTTCCTTTATAAGCCTATGTATAATATGAATAGATAAAAATGTCCAAATACTATGACACAATCAATTTCATACACTGTCATGATGATTACAACCCATAATTGTTCAAAAGACAACAAAAAGTCTAGATTTACAAAATTTTCCTGAATAAAATGTGATCAACAAAATTATAAATTTGAAACATACAGTATATAAAATTGTAGCTAACTAAAAGTAGCCGATGGTAAAACAGCAAACTTCTTGATGACAATAGCCAATCAGGGAACAGTATGGTCACATGTAGGATTTGAAATTGTGAGAGAATAAGAACGGGAAATTGTCAGAGACAATTATCATGTTAGTTAATAAGAATGGAAAAATAGTTGTATTTATAAGTTTTGACAAATAACCCAAACAGTGAAAATGTGAGAACATAGTGCGCGAATCAAAAAATTCGAATCAAAAGGAAGGAGGAAAAGATGGTATCCAAGTAACGAAAAACAAAGCCACTAGGAGACCGAAAATAATTTGAAAACGAATGCCACGTTTTATTTGGAGAAAGAAAAATTCATAATTTTCAACATTATGAACAGAAAACCGACATTACCTTATTTGTACACCATATACAAGTATTCAAAAGCTGATATTTGGATTGGTATGGTTCCTTCTATTTGGTATTGAAGTTCCTGAGGCATTGGGTGAAAATCCAAATCCTGGTGTGTATAATACAGTGACAGTTCCTGTGAGAGGTATGAACTTTCCTAGTGCATCATCACGAACTGAACGATTTCACTAATAACTCATATCCCATGAGAAGATCTTTATTTCATTTGAATTCGAACTTTCAAGGTAAAAGTTAGGTTGTGTCTATTTATCCATAACTTGTTCCTCATGATTATCCATGAATATTTATAGATTCACCTTAGAATAAGTTATCTTTAAAAATATAAATACGGACTTAGACAATTCTCGAGTGGGGATCTAATAATTTGGTAGAATTCAATGCAAACAAAACACAAGCATGTCTTTCTCTAGGAAAGCCGATCTCACTGTGCCAGGATAAGTACGTTTGATTTGATTTTTTCTATTTCATTTTCCAACATCGCATTAAATTGAAGGAAGTAAAGTGTTCACGTAGTGTGTGTCGATTTCGCATAGCCTTCATAGCTCAATTGGTAGAGCATAGGTCGGCAAGCTTAGGGTTGCAGTGCGAAGTCTCGCTGAAGGATGCTTTTTCTTTAATTTAAACATGTCCATTATGCCACAATTTCCTTTTTTCATTTTATATATATATATATATATATATATATATATAAATATATATATATATATATATATATATATATATATATATATATATATATATATATATATATATATACTGGCACCGATCTTATTTTCGATATATATCAATAATTTGTTAAAAATTGAGAGCTCTGGAGAAATAATAGACTTCGCAGACGATACGGCCATCTTTCACAAAGCAGCTACCTGGGGGGAGTTAAAAATGACAGGTACAAACTGATATTTCTCGTATCAAACATTGGTTTGACCAGGAGTTGTTGACAATCAATTTGGAGAAAACCCAGTATATACCATTCACATGCTACGAATCCAAGACACCGGATTTTAACTATATAGAAATATATGAAAAAGGATCGATTTCTCATATACTACCATCAAAAAGTGTCAAGTACTTGGGTGTACTCATTGATGACCATCTGAGGGTGGGATGTCCATATTGAATACGTATTAAAAACACAATTTATTCTATATAAATTCAGACATCATTGTCACACATTACCTCAGAAAGAAATAAAAATTTGTATTTTGTACTTGTAGATAGTCATCGAAATACGGCATCTTGGCTTGGGGTGCAGCAGTCAGAAAACATATCACCTTTACAAATTCTACAACGAAGGTTCTTGAAACTAATATTACATAAAAATGGGACTACTCAACAGAACTGCTTACACTGAGTCAGGAGTGTTTGACCTCAGAGCAGGAATTCGTTTATGAAAGTATGATCAATTATCGCATAGGTAAGAAACTCAAAAAAGCAAACAAACAAACAAACAAAGAAAAAAAACTACATTTAACTCCCTTCACTGACAAAATCTATAGGACAAAGATCAAATGAGTTCTCAGCGCCCAAACTCTACAACAGCATCCCCGATAAACTTAAAACATGTCAAATAAAACATTTGAAAAAGTCTAAAAAATTTGTGCTGACCTGCCCTAGGGCATACGTTCATGGTTTGATAGAAACGAAAATATAATTAAATAAAGTTACATCTCATAAGGTATCCGGATGGTAAGTATTTTGTTTCCATATCGCATCTCCCGTAACCAATCTCCAGATGAAATTGATCCAAATTCAAATTATCTAAGAGTCAATGTTGAATAAATCTACTGTTTTTTGCTTTGATTTCAAATTTTTTATTGTGTTCTGTTATAAATTATCCATTTATTACAGTATATATGTGTGTATTATTTTATATTTTCATATTTTATATTTATATTTTTACTTGCTACACTATCTCGGAACAAGTATTTTACTTACAGAGTATATGTACTCATCATATCATTCATTTATCCATTTTAGTATTTAGTATTTGTTATCCATTATTCATTCCATCAATGCCTGTCTGTGATATTCAATAGGACGTTCTAGTGGGTGTTCAAATTTTTATCTTATACTACTCCTATTATAACTATTGTATTGTATATTTATGAGTGTTCATCATTATTATCTTATACTACTTCTATTATAACGTATTGTATTGCTTATAACATTAAGTGAGTGAATAAATTTATTATTATTATTATTATTATATATATATATGTTTCTTCGTAGATTTTCGCGAGTATAATGTGTTGAGATAGTTTTTGGGGTTTCTGTCTACGTTCTGTGTCCTTGGTCCTCAAAAGGTCCGATTTCACGACGTTTCGGCAAATTCACATTTGCCATCTTCGGGTGATTCCGATTGTTTTGAACTCGACTCATGTTTTTGTGTTGTGCTCCTCAATTTGTAATGGTGGTTAGTCGATTGCGCACGATCGTCACGATCGGTTTCCTTCGTTCATGCCCTGTTGCGTGTAGAGCCGGAAAACGTCGTTGTTGGATGCGTTGTTGCCAGATCACCACCGGTGTTGCTCAATTGTGCACGATCTTCACGTTGTCTTTCGTGTTCTGCTATGTATGGTTCCGGAACCGTTCGAGTACGCATTGCTCGATCCGAACGATTACTGCAGCTGACTTGAATCTTGGTGCATTGCATTACAATTATATTTATGATAACAGTCCCAATCTCAGTGTAGTTATTGAAAAATGGATAAATGAAGAAATTTTTCATTCAATTTGCACTAATATGAATTATTTTCAGATTAACTTACGTTGGGGAACAAAAATGTTAGCGTGGTGCCATATTTATAAGAATTATATTTTGCATATTTCTTGCATAGAATGAAGAAAATGTATACAAAAGTATAACCTTCTCAAAATCCACGCGCGAAAGCCACTACGTTACTCCATATACCAAATATCACAAATTTTGAAAGGTATAGAATCGAAATTCGGGTAAGTTGCTAAGTACTAAAATGGAAAGTATTTTTTTGTTTTGTATTGGTTTATTATACACTTTTGAAGATGCCCAGAGGAATCATCATCTTGTTTTCAGTATTCATTCACTGAGGGCATACAGGGCATACTACCTTCATAATAATAATTATGATATTTGAAAGAACTCACGTTATATGATGTACAACATATCCATGAATGAACGAATGCATATAATTCCTTCAACCGACAATGACCACAAGATAGAAACTGAATGTACATTTCTGAATAAATTACTAGAATCAAGTTTGTTTGCCATTCTTCGTGAATCAAATCAACTTGGGAGTGCGAATAGTTTTTACCAAATTCTTGAATTTGTTGAAAATATTTTTCCGTAGCAAGTTTATGTTGGGAATGTGAAATAATGCTGGGAAATGTTGTCCCTAGATTGAACATCTGAGATGAAATATAAACATACAATGTTAATTCAAATTATGTCAGTGAAGATTTTTGCGGCAACCCTCGTGAATTAAATTTGCTCCAACTTCGTATTCGAAGGAGATGGCAAATACAAATTTTTCAACTCCAATTATTAAATTCAGCAGGCTGAGTGGCTACCGGGGCGTTTCGTGATTCAAGGACATCATTGGGACATTAATTACCGAAGCGTAGACGGGGTGAAATGGTGTGATAAAAGGGGCGGCGACGCACACCCTATTTCGGAAATTATTTGTCTGTGGTTGATTTTGCTCTTTCACCAGGCTGGATATTTGGGTAGCTTGGAGGATAAAACTTCAGTTTTCAACTGGAAATGTAAAATGTTTATCGAAAGAGGATGCTGAAATGATTGTGACCATTTTCCACTGAAACAACACATATGAGCTAACATATGTACTCCATACAGAAAAAATACTGAGAAGAGAGTTACTCATTACTAAAGAAGTGTTACAAAATGAACATCTTCTCATTAAAGTTCGGTTTGTGTACCAGTTTCAGGAAAAGTAACGCTTTATCTCTACAATTACAAATTTCCAATTTACCCCGGACGATACAAACTGTGAAACGAGAGAAAGGCCAAATGACTCCTCAAGGGTTGGTATAATACACTGACTTTCAGGGCCAGGAGACCAGACTGTACTTGACCTTTGATGGTTCATCTGCCTGGACGTCAGCGGGCCAAAAAAAGATTAAATAAATCACACATAATCAAGTTATATCAACTAAATCTGTCAAGAATCTTCGATACTGAGGGATATATATATATATATATATATATATATATATATTCCAAGATTCTATGAATATAACAAAATTGAAACTCCGGCTATGTTGTCTCTACCCTTTTCGAACCTCTTTTTACCTTATCCCAGCTCAGTCGGTACGCTATGAACAAAGAGTCACTTCTTTTTGACTAGCAGGTTCAGTAATGCCAACTTGTTGAACGGCTTGATATCAAATATGCTGTTCAGTGGGGAAAAGTGTGGTAAGATGTTCAAAGATAGAAACACATATTGCAGAAAATACTAAATGGTTGTTTCATTGAGATGAAACCAAAACTGTCCTACTCTGCGGAAATTACCCTATGGACTACAAGAAAAACAATATTGTGATATAGTGCAATTTGCAATGAGTGATTAATATCAGTTGAAAGAAAATTTGAAAGTCATAAGCAGTCCTTTAGCATCAAAAGTCGTTGGATTGTTCAATCAAAAGTAACACAGTGAATCAGATACTCAGTGTTAGTTCATAAAACTGAAGCGTTGCACTTTAGATAGTTCTGCCAATAGAATACCTGTTATTCTTCTTTCTGATGTTTCTAGTCTCTGAAAGTACTTGTGTCATGGGAACTTACAGCTTCTTTGCATCAAAAACAAATTTTGGCTGCCGTGACTGGCTTTTCAGGATTTCTCGTTCTGTCAATAGGTGAGTGGAATTTTATAATATATTACTTCTCCCGTTGTGCCTTAATTAAATTGATCTCGTTCAGGAATGGTTTTGGTAGTTTTTCTTTGAAATTCACTAATATTTCTCCAAAAAATTTGTACGTGATTGCTTTTTTCTCAATTTTGATCTCCTGCAGAACTTGTTATTACATCCCATGGCAAACACACATTTTATCTTTCTCACAGATTTCACAACTTCTTGCTATTTTCTACATCATCATTTGTCATTCTAATCAATTTTAATTATTTTATTAATGAAATCTAATCCCTAACCTTATATACTATGTACAAATTCGAATAAAATATTTTTGACAATTTTCTGCTTTCATATTTCTATATTTCATACTTTTCCCTCATAATTCTCTCGATATCCCATTGGTGGGTTTCCTGTTGATAAGATTTATCATACAGAATGTTCCAAATTTATTTTCAAATAATTTAACTGTGCATTTTCTTGGATGTGTTGGTGGACACATACTTCTGACTACAGAAATATTCCAGGACTGACCTCTTTGATACATATGCATCGACTAGAGCATAGTATAAGATTATAGAATAGTAAAAGTAAAGAAAATTCAAAACAAACATAGCATTATTCACGATAACGAAATACCAATAATGATAATAATTATTATGAGTTAATTGTTTTATAATGTTTCCTAACATAACAATATATTTATATATATGTATATATATATATATATATATATATATATATATATATATATATATATATATATATATATATATATATATATATATATATATATATATATATATTGTTATGATGGAATTGATTTGAGTTAATTTTTTCGTAGATTTGTTTCAAATATTTTATGAATGAATCCCTATTATAACAAATGAAAACTCTGGCTATGTTGTCTTACCCTTCTTCAAACCTTTCTTACCTTATCCCAGCTCAATGGTACGCCTATGAACAATGAGTCACCTCTCCTTTGACTAGCAACTTCAGTAGTGCCAACTTGTTGAACGGCTTGATATCGAATATGCTGTTTAGTGGGGAAAAGTGTAAATTAGATGTTCAAAGATAAAACACAGATTGCAGAAAATAATCGAATAGTTGTTTTCATTCAGATAAAACCTTGAAAACTGTGCTATTTTGCGAAAATTACCTTATGGACTAAAAGAAAAACAATAACGTGATATGGTGCAATTTGCTATGAGTGATTATTATAAGGTGAAGGAATAATTCGAAAGTTATTATCAGTCCTTTATCATCGAAAATTGTTGGATTGTTTAATCAAAAGTAACACAATGAATCAGATACTCAGTGGTAGTTAATAGAACTGAAGCGTTACACTTTAGAGAGTTCTGCCAATAGAATACCTGTTATTCTTCTTTCGTGATGTTTCCCTTGCATCAAAACCAAATTTTTGTTCCTGTGACTGGTTTTTGCAGGATTTCTCGTTCTGTCAATAGGTGAGTGGAATTTTGTAATACATTTCTCCTCCCAGTTGTGCCTCAATTAAATTCATCTCGTTCTGGAATGGTATTGGTAGCTTTTCCTTGAAATTCACAAATTTTTTTCTTCCCAAAATTTCTTACGGGATTCTTTCTTCTTCAATATTTGATCTCCTCAAAGAACTTGTTATTTCTTCCCCTAGCAACCCACACATTTTTATCTTTCCACAGATTTTTGAATTTATTGCTACTTTCTACATCATTATTTGTCATTCTGATCAGTTTTTATGATTTTATTAATGAAATCTAATCCTAAACCTAATATACTATGTGAAAATTCAAATTAATATATCAATTGATATACTTGTAATACAATGTTTTTCATAAATTTCACTTTTCAAATAATTTAATTGTTTATTATTGTTGGTCACATACTTTTGACAACAGAAATACTCCAGGACCGACTTTTTTGATACAAATGCATCGACTAGAGCATAGTATAAGATTCTAAGATAGTAAAAAGTAAAATAAAATTGCAAAACAAACATAGCATGAACCACGATAACTGAAATGCCTAATAATAATAATTGTAAGTTCAATTGTTTTATAATATTTCCTAACATAACAATATATTCATATATAAATATATATAACACACACACATATATATATATATAATATATATATATATATATATATATATATATATATATATATATAGATGTACACGGTCATTGTGAATCCGTGAAGCATATGAACGAGACGCAGTTTAGCCCGGGTAACCTTGTTAGTCCCGATATCGAGCTCAACAAGTATCACCCTGTATCTCTTCACTGGGATCAGAATTGAATGCAGGTCATTTCCCACGTTTTAGATCGGGTCACACAATATACCATTTCCATAACCAACATCGCGACTTAGTTCTTTGGTTCGAACTGTAGGGGCGCTTTGCGTATATAGGGATATACACTGCAGAGATTATATACTTCTTTGTAGAGCCCAAACTTTTGTAGCGTTGTGCAGCCCTAAATTTGGCAACATCGCAATGGCTGCCTTCATGGATTCAATATATATGAATTGCTGGATCCATGATCTGTCCTAGACGAAGGATAGTTCATTAATTCAATATAAAAATATTTATCGTTCATTTTTTCTGATTAGGGAATTTGAGTTTGAAATATATTTGATATTTGAATATTTGAAGATATATTTACCAATTCTTTTCTAAGGGGAATTTTGTGCGATCAATCCATCTACATAAAGGATGGTTGGAAAAATAAACGATAAACAATATTGGCTTGAAAGCCTTATTCTTCAGTTTTCATCGTAGATTTAATTTTGTGCATCAAACGACATTTTACATTGATGTAGACTATATAGGGGAGACGGTCTACCAAGAATATAAGGCAAATTAACTTCCAACTGAGGAGCGATATAATGATTTCAACCCTCGTGAAGATTGGATATAAAATCTCAACAATTTTTCGAGGCAAAGGAACTTTTATATTGACTTTCTTGAATGCAATTTTGCGGTCTTTTGAAAATAAAATTTATAGAACTTCTCATTTTTTTGTTATAAAATCACTTACATTAATTGATAAAAAAGGGGAAGGAAAGAACAGTTCACATATACGAAATAGGTTGAAACACCTGAAATCATCACATTAAATTCAAGCCCAGATGGGTCTGTTGAGGAAAGAGATTTTGCATTGTACACAGGGAATACTCTCATTAGTTCTAAATTGCGGAAAAATACATACACTAAAGTTCCGGTTCATTAATGTATTTTTTTCAATCTTAGAAACTCCAACATCGACAATATTGAGTAATAACTCGACAATATGCATCTTTTTGTTGGTAATTCAAAGAATCTGGTTGATGTCCAGTGGTACCATATGGGTACCGTTGAAAGAATTATTTGTTCTCTACAAAATCTGATTTTGTAATGCTTGATAAGATTATCCCTGTTTTATTTGGATAATAAAAATATTAATATCGGAGGTGCTTAGAGATCGATTGTGAATAAATGACAAAGAAATAAAATACAAGTAGTATATATTTCGTCCAATTGAATTAAAATATCAGAAATATATGATCTCGGAAAAGCTAGTTTCAGGAACAACTAGAATAACAAAATTGAGCTTCTCAGGAAAGTGGAGCAATTGTTTTTTGCATGTTTTTCGACCATAGATATCTTCTGATATGAGGAACGAATCAGAACCACAAAACTGAACTATTCGCTGATGAGTCCTCAATATTTTTTTTGGGGTATTCCAATCACATGAAACCATCAATTTACTTGGCATAAATCAATATTTTCACAACTATTATTTACATGGAAAACTATCTAGAACAATCAACGGCAAATTTTATTTGAGCAGCAGTTCAAGTAGAGTGATATTCTTTTCTTCTTTCGAATTTTTATTTTTATTTTTGAGTATTAATATTAATGAAATATTCAACAGAAATTTATATCCCTTTTTCCTATCTTACTTCAAGATTAATATTTATAACTCGAAATTTCAGAATGAAATATCAATTTCATGAATATATGAGATATTATTTGTTTTTCCTCTTCTTCCCGCTAGAAACGATCGACTATACGAAAACCTGAACAAAAATTGGATGAGAGATTGGTCATCTTATTTTTACTCTATATTTGACCCTGAATGGAAGTACATTATGTTCTCATGAAGTTCTTATCAAGTGCTATTTCATGAATTATTCATAAAAATAATGTATATTATGCCGAATAGGATTCAATCATTCAGAAATACTTCCCGAAAACTCGGACCTGAAACAGTAATAGGTATGTTTCTTTGAGGATAAAACACAAGGAGTTGAATATTCCAGTTTCTGTGAAGGTACAGATTTTTTTTTGATTCCACTCTTTCGAGAATTTTTCATCTATTGATATTTTATTGCAAAATTTTGGAGATAAATATTGGTTTGGGAGTAAAACTTGAAATTATCGAAAAAACAGCTTTGGTTCAATATTTTTCCTTGGAATCATTTGCCGAATGATAATGGGGAACCTCATTGAAATAAATAATTATATATCACTCTATTTCCTGTTGCTTAAAAAAACTCCTTCTTGACTTTTAGAATTTGACTCCCATTGTTAGATCATTTAATATTTTTCTTACTTGCATCCCCCGAATGGGTCCATTCTGGATTATATAAAGAAACAATCAGCAAGATAATTTTCGAAACAAAAATCTATATGAAATGAGTTTCGAGTTAAATGAAATGATTTTTTATCATATACTCTTCAAGAATAATGTTTGATGGTTATTATGATGGAATAGGAATTTTGGTGATGTCTTATTAAATATTAACTTTACGTTTCTTTTGCATTTTCGAGAACTTTACCATAGTAAAGTATATTTTTTCATACCATCAGAAAGTAGAAATTCAACGAAAAAAGCTCACCGAGCTTTTTAAAAAACTGATATTTTGACGGGAGAATTTTTGATTGAAAATTAGGGTCTTTTCGATATTAAGTCAGG
Organism: Gonioctena quinquepunctata; assembly: GCA_018342105.1. Taxonomy (NCBI): domain Eukaryota; kingdom Metazoa; phylum Arthropoda; class Insecta; order Coleoptera; family Chrysomelidae; genus Gonioctena; species Gonioctena quinquepunctata. The sequence goes on along the minus strand of JAFIRS010001257.1, from coordinate 3,579 downwards.
GAAAAGGTGGGAAAAAATAAATATTTCAAATCCGACCTCAGTCCTACGTAAATTATTTTTCCCTTCATTTTTGTTATATTCTCTTTCTTTCCAATGGGTTTCATCCTACTATTATTTTTTTAAACTTTTACTATTTTCAAAGGCTTTTGGTCTATTTTATTCAGATAGTTATTTTTATTTCTATTCCAGTCTTAATTAAAAACTCATTTTAGATGAATGAGGCAAAGAAGAATGTTTTCCGAAAGAGGTACTCACCAAGAAATCATTTGTACATTGATGCAAGAGAGGCATCGCATTCACTAGGTCTTCAATACTTTTGTTGACGAAAATCTATTTCACGCTTCCACGATCTCAGGAATGGGAAAACATTTTCAGAAGCAATCCTCACTTTAAATGGAAAGTTAGAAACATTTATATCGGAGACACTTTGAAATCAGTTTTTTTTCATTCAAACCTGTCATGGGGTAGATAGATTGATTTGTTTGAAAATATGACAGGATGTTCTAAAATTAGAAATGGAATCGTCTGCATGAAAAATAAACTTTATCACTATCTTATCGCAAGTAATCTCTTTGGGGTATATTTGGAAAAAGGGGAAAAACCCCTCAAAAGAATAAAGGGAAAAATTTTTTTTAAAATAAAATCCCGATAAAAAGAAGTTATTTTTGTGAATTCAACAAAAAAATACCCCGGCTGAAACCACCTGGTCATTGTCACGTAAACTAAATGGGAAATACAAGAACAATTTCCCTTTTTAAATTATGGGGATATAGATTGATTTGGAAAATATGAAAAGGATTTTAAAAACGATTGGAATCATCCACTGAAAGATAAACTTTAGTCACTCTTCAAACGTTTTTTTTAGAAACTGATGATATTTTTTCCCCAATTATCTGAGCAATAAGGCTCAAAAAAATGAAGGATATATAGGGGGTTACCTTTTGCTAAGGAAAAATGCCGTTTCTGTATCAATATTCAATTTAATTCGCATCGAGGGTTATCTATTTTTGGTAGGGGTTTTTCGCATTTTTTTCGAGAAACTTTTTTCCTGGAAATTTCAGCCGTTTTGCGGTTTTTTTCGGGCCGAAATTGAGAAAATTTTCCTAGACAAAAATTTAGAAAATTTCAAAAAAAATGATAAAATCCTTAGCACGGTATTGATAGTTTTTAAAAAACATTTGAAACTGGATAATATTATCAAATTATGTTATTTTGTTTCCCAACGGGAAAATTACAACAATTCTTCTGTTCCAAATTAAAGGGAATCGGGCCCGTTTCTAAATGCTTGCCCTTGACAAATTGGCTATTCCAATTTTTTTGGAAATCTATTTTTCCAAAATTAATTTGAAATATCAAAATTCATTATTTTTGTTTCGTAAAAAAAAATATTTTTTCTCGAAAACTGCTGTTCTATTCGTTCTTTTAGTCAAAATTTTGGGGTGTTTTCCATCCATACCGCCCCTAAATTTTATGTCTTTTTGTAACAATATAATTCAATTTTATACCCTAATTTAAAAAGTAACGAAACCCCATAAAAATTTTCCCAACCCTTTTTTTGGGTTGTTTCCAAAAACTAAACGTATTTTATTTGTAAAAAAGCCTATTTCCAATTTTCATGAACTCCAAAAAAACTAACGGTACCCCTATCTAAATCCTCACTTAAACCCTTTAAAGTGTTAAATTTAAAAATCACAAAATTTGTGATTTTTTTTTAAAAAGATAAGCCCAAATACCAATTTTGACTCTCCTTAAAATTTTCCTTTTAGGTTTATTGAAAACTTCTAATTCTCCATATCTAGTTTCCCCAGATACGAGGTTTTCGTTAAATTATATTCTTCTGGAGCTGAAAATGATATCTCACTCGTGTTCCATGGTGTGAGACTCGATCCCTTTTTAAAATTTCTTGTTTCTCTAGATTTTCCATATAACCGGGACCATTTCATTTTCGGATTACTCGTCTCGCAGCTACTCAGGGCGGAAAATTCAACCCTCTAGAACCTGACAGAAAAAACCATTTTGGAGCTCAGGTTTTCTTACGATAATCAACTTGATGATACAAAAATATATATTCTCTTCAAACGAGTCGCTTATTATTGAAATAAACATTATACTGAATATAATTATGTGCTCAATTTTTGCCTTTTTCCCAAGTTATAACGGGGTCATATACAATCTTTTTTTTTGAAATCACCCACGCTTATGTTTGAAATCCCCAAAAAAATTTTGAACTGAAAACGTGCGAGGCAGTAGGGCAACACCCGAGAAACGAAAGGGCCCTTTTTAAAATAGGGAATAACGTTTGGGATTCGCGAAGTGAAAGAATTGGCTCTACAACGTTTCAAAGATATACAAATTTTTAAATTTGATGTTTCCCCTCTAAAAATGTGCTTCGACGGAAAATGATGGAATATTTATTGCACTGGAATATATTTTGCCATTCTGAAAGTGCGGGTTGGCGACCCTTTATTGGGCTTCACAACTCTTTTAAACTATATATATATATTATATATATAAATTTTTTATATATATATATATATATATAGAAGAGAATATCTTTGCTGGACTTTGAAAAAACGAGTTTAGGCCCCAAAAAAATTTTTTGTTTTCTTTGAGGTTGCAGTAATAGGAAATGGCCCTGTGAAAAGGGCTCTTTGTTAATTTGGAGCCCGAAATACTTTATTTATTATGGGGATTAATGAGGTTTCTGGAAAATATCGGGGACATCACAAATAAAATCTTTAAAATCGTTTGTAAAACATCTTCATCGGGAAAAACTCATGTTGAAAATTTCAAATTCGTCGAATTTGATTGAAATAAAAGATGGTTATCCTGCAGTGGATTTCAGAAAGCCCCCGAAACCCCCTCGGGGTTAAAAAAATATTTGTCAAAAAGGGTAACGTTGGTTTCCCAGGATACCTCCCAAACATTCCCCCTGGGAAAATTGGGATGTGTTTCACGAAACAGGTGAGGTTTGCGTCACTCCCAAAACCTCACATTCTTTTATTCACATTTCCATCTAATAGAAATAATTTGCTAAAACAAAATTTTTTTTACATAGTCGGCTGTTGGTTAAATTTTAGTTTTTTATTTTCACAAAAACCCAGTCTTCGGTCTGGGTCGTCGTCGAGAGTTGATGAACCTTTTTTAAATTTTTATGGATGAAATTTGTTTTTCCCCTTTATTCTTCGCGACTTTGGGAGATCAACGTGAGTTGTTGAAAAGGGATTAACTATTACTTCTATATATCAATTTTTTCTCATGAAATTTGGTCCGCCAGATCGTTTCCCTCATTAAATACCCGTTGTTGCAAACTCACGAAGAAGCTCCCCCCCAAAAGTCCCCGAAGGGGGTGGGGGGCCCTCTTAAAAAATGCGTTCTGCGCGAATTTTTGTCAGTTTCAAATGGGATCCTTAATTCATCACCTAAAGCCACCATATCGCTTCTTGGAAAACTTCGGCTCCCCAACGGGGTTTTAAAAATTTATTAAAATGTACAAAAAATTAAAAATCCCGAAGCTGCTGGGGAAAAGTTAACGTTGATCAACAATACACAAATTATTGGAATTCAAAACGTGGACAA